>CM053787.1:897146869-897544369 GCA_028749045.1 Cupressus sempervirens
CCAAGGATTATTGATAGTTGTGGACAAGCAGTGGCACTTAGACCACAATGCCTTTCATATCCCACTTGGGGAGATGACAATTACCCCAGAGGATGTATATAGGATTCTCAAGATCCCTATAGTGAGAGATATAGTATATTATGACCAGACAAATCTTGATGGGATAACCTTCAAAGATCTATTTGCAGACGATGATATTGGGGATGATAGTGTGCCATGGTTTCAGATGCTGCAATATGATCCCTTACCTATGGTGTTGGCTAGGTTGGTAGGAGGAATTCTCTTGCTAGATAGGCAAGGGTGTGGATGTACACCTAGATGGGGCCATATCATTCAAGATATGATTGACCAACCACAAATATTTCTACGGGCTAGTTGTATTTTAGCCAACTTGTATCATGATTTGAACTAGGTGGTATATTCAAGGGCTACATCACTTTTGGTGGGTGTGGTGTTATTACAGATATGGACATGGAAGCATCTTCCCATTACCCAACCTATATGTGTGAGGCAAAAACTAGAGTACATCCCTTACATATATTTCTTTAGGTGTTATTTTCCAACTCCATCTAGAAAAGACAAGATTGGAGATGCATATTGGATGACATTGATGAGTTCATGTGGATGCCTTACTAGTTTATAGAGCCATGGATATAGGATGATGACGTGATAGTGTACTTCATTTCTTCACGATATTTTCTTGGCTAGATCTCCTCTGTGATTGAGAGATTTTTTTTTTATGAGGGTAGTTAGACACTTTGGTCACTGACAAGGAATGCCATAGGGATTGACACATTATGCCCATGTTCAAGCAGAGAGACCAGTATAGGATGCTAGATTGGAGTATGAGGCATATCAAGAGGGTTTCATGTAGATGATAGGGACTCCTAAGAGATAGCCATTTAGGGATTGTGAGGTGGATGTAGGGATGGAGGGGGACTATGCTTGGTGGTTCAGATAGCATCCTTTTCTGAGATATATTGATCTAGTCGAGCCAATACCCAAGATTGAGGAGTAGTCAAGCTGGAGGAGGATGATGATGATGAGGGTGGATGAGGGAGAGGTAGGGATAGAGATTGAGATAGAGCCAGAGCCAGAGGGCAAGGGTAGTATGGTGGTAGAGATAGGGGTGTCGTGTTGGATGTAATTGTACCTATGTTCCCATTATAAATAAAAAAGTGTGTTTTCGATGGAAAACAAAAAGAGTAACTTGTGCACTTCACTTGTCCCTATACAATTGTATGTAACCTAATGAGTTTGGATATTTTAAAGAGTTTGTTTTATTCTTATTTGGGTTTTGGGTGATTGGTTTGGATATATTCAATATTTTATTGAATTTTTTATTTTGTTGATATTTTGAGCATTTTTTTGGATGTTTTTGATAGTTTGCTAGATTTTTTAGTTTGCCTAGTATTTTGTTGATATGTTTTGGTATTTTTTCAAGGGTGGAGAATTTTTGATATCCACAAAAAGTAGGTATATTAGTTTAAAGAATATCTCAAATGATTGACCTTCACTGATGTGTGATAATCAGATGCTACATTTTTTTTTGAAGGTGGGCTATCAATGAAAGATGAGTATGAACTTGTGTAAACTTTTTAGAGAAAAAGTGTATGAGGTGAAAAAAATAGGAAGTACTAACTCACAAATTTTGGGCATAATTTGATTGAAACTTTTTAGGTATATTGATAGTCTTTATAGATAAGTGAGGGCTAAAGTTGTGATTGTCCTCTAGGTGTAGGTCGAGATGGATACATTTTTATTGTTTTTTAATTTTAAGGATTGGTAAAAAGGTTTTTGTTGGCCTAAAAAGGCACTTTGAGGCCTAAAAAGGACATATTGATGGCCTTAAAAGGCTCCAAGGGGTCCAAAATGGGCTCTTGGGCCTTGAAAATGGCATTTAAGGTCTAGAAAAAGACATATGGGCCTACCAAAGGTGCTAGATGGCCTAAAATAGGGCCAAGGAGCCCAAAAAGAGCACTTGGGCCTTGAAAAAGGTATTTGGGGGCCACTATAGTCTCTCAAATGCTTACTTATGTTGTACCACCATTGGCTCCAAGGGTGAAGGGTTCAACTTCCATGGCATTCAGTCTTGTGGATTGCTTCCTACTATTTGGTAGTAGGCCAACCTTGTAGAGTGCTAGTAGTGTTTGTGTTGTGTAGCAGAGAGCACAATGAATATCAATGGCAATTTGAGTGATGCATGAATTACCAACATGTCCCTAAGGTGTTTGAGGATAGAATTGATATATTTATTGAAGGATTCTCAATGATGATATAAGGGCCAATCCACTTTATGCATCAATGGTGAGGCCCCTACATCAATCATGGCCTTTGCAAGGTAAATAAGTTTTGAATGCCCTTTTCATATTCCTTGAGAAGCTAAAGGGTGTAAAGAGGAATAAAGGAAAAGTTCTTCAACTATCCTCATTGTGCTAGATTTTCCCAAGCCTTGAGATATGTTTCAAGACATAATGATGCTGCTTCTTAATTATTTAATTTTTGTTTGTTTTGACATCTTCATTAGGAGTAATAAGGAAAGGATTCTTTCATTAAATATTTAAATATTTTTCAATGTAGGCACCTCACCATTGATTTCATATTAAGCTAGTCAAGGTATACAATCTCGTCTCGAAGGAGCATCAATTATAGACAAACACACAAGTTTGACATGAAATCAATAGATCATCAGACTAAAAAATAAAAAAAGCTCATGCAAAATTAACAATAATGCTAGTGATATGTTTTTGATTGATCATTCAATTTTTTAGAGGTTTCAAAGAATTTTAATGATATAAATGGTTTTTAAATTTTTTTTTTTACTAATTTTGATGATTTTTTACTGTTATTTATTATTTTTGACCTTTTTAATGATTTTTGACTATTTTTGACTATTTTTTAATTTGATAATAGTGAAAAGGGGAAGGATGTGAGATTTTTTGGAATACGGAGACCACATGGGTAGACATGAAGGCCAAAAAGGGATTTTTGGGTGTACATAAAGAGTTACAAAGACTAAAAGTGGATTTTAGGGAACACATACATTTATGAACCCTAAAAGTGGGTTTTTGGGACCATAGGTGTATTTATGGAGGCTAAAATGGATTTATGGAGGTTAAAATAGATTTATGGAAGATAAAATGGATTTATAGAAGCTAAAATAGATTTATTGAGGCTAAAATGGATTTATAGAACTACATGGTGGCAGGAGACATTTGAAATGTGCATTAATGGTTTTGTAGTTCATTCATGTGATATCTAAGAACATAATCAGACTCTATGTTTCCTTTGAGCCACTCATTCCCCTTTTTCTAATGCCGATACCACTAAACTACAATCCACATGTATTTTTCAATTGGGTATGTGTAAAATTGACTCAAATGCGACATCATGTATCTTGTCTTCCTATTTTTTATTAATTGTGTCAAGTAGTATTGAGGGAAGCAATGGAAAGGCTACAAAAAAGAAAAAATAGCATAGATGGTTTTTTCATAACCATGTTTTGTTGTATATTGTACATTGTAGGACTTGTTAGGGAAGCTCAAAGCTATTATCTCTTAATCTTTTTATACTAGATGTTTTTTTCTTTTTCATTTTGAATTATTTTCTAAATGTTTTTTTTTATATTTTTGATATTTCAAAATATGAGTTGTTTCCTCAAAGCTTTAGACATAACTTTTTTTTATATGGATGCTATTAAGGGGTTCTCCTAGTTCTTCCCCATCACAATTGATAAGTTTGTAAGTACCTGCCTAAAAAGACTTTTTGATCATATAAGGGCCAATCTATTTAGCTTTCCACATGCCTTTCATTTCTCGATCTGCCTAATTTTTAGGGTTTTGTTGGAGGATTAAATTTCTAATTTGAAAGACATATGTTTTAACTTTCTTTTTATTGTGTCTAGAAAACTTGTCCTTATACACCTTGAGGTGTTCGTGGGTAGTGCAATGATGTACCTCAAAAAATTCCAACTTTTCTATGCAAGCAACTTTGCAGTATTCATATATCATGACATCATGTAGGGTGAATCTTAAGGATGGGATTTTAACCTACAAAGGGAGAATTACTTCACTTCCATAAACCAAAGAAAAGGGGGTTTCCCTAGTAGGTGTTACAACATTTGTTCTATAGGCCCAAAGTTTGGGATTTAACTATGAGTGTTAGTTTCGGTCGACATTGTTGATAATTATTTTGAGGATTTTTATGACATTTGTGTTCATGGCATCTACTTGGACATTTCCTTGGGGATAATAAATTGACGAGGAGTGGTGAATGATATAAAAAATTTCACATAGCTCATCTATTATTTGGCTTTTGAAGTACAAGGCATTATTTGTGAGGATAACATGCGAAATGCCAAACCAAAAAATGATGTGATTGCGGATGAACAAGAAAATTTATTTTTTAGTGGCATATATGAGTGGCACTACTTTGACCAACTTGGTGAAGTATTTGATAAATGTAAGAATCCATTTGTGGCTACTAGAGGAATGTGGGTTAATCATGCCTATCGAGTCAAAACTCCATTGACAAAAAGCCATGGTGTGGCCAATGGTTTGAGTTCTTGAGCCAATGCATGGATGAGCTTGCTATGAATCTAACACTTCTTATAAGTCTTGACATAGTCAATAGAATCCTTTTCCATGGTTGGCCAGAAATAACCCATTCTAAAGATTTTTTAGCTAGGCTGAACCCACTAGAATGTGACCCACAAATATGTACATGAATCTCTTATAGAAAAGCCCTAGAATTATCCTTTTCTAGACATATAAATAATGTTCCACTAAGATCTTTTCAATATAATATGTTAGCCACCAATGTGTAATGTGAAACCTATTAGTTAAAGTTTTTTTTTTTGGTTTCTGGAAATGTCAAGGGGCAGCCGATTATAATGGAAGTTAGTGGAAATTGAATCATACAAAGGGGAGTTGGTAGTGTCTAGTAATAAAAAAATGTGGGATTTAGGTTGAGTAAATGAAGGCTGAACCACCTCCTCTACTAAGAGTTCATAGTCTTCATGTTAATAAGGTAACTAGAGAAAAGAGGCCAAACTACCCATAGCATTGACCACCCTATTCTTATCTTTGGGAATCTTCTCAAATGTAATTTGAATAAAGTTTTCTTTGAGTGTACTAACCAAATATTTGTAAGGTAGAAAATTTTCATCTTTGGTATATTATGTGCTATTATCTTGATTGATGACCAATTGGGAGTCTCCATAGACCCCTATTCCCATTAATTTCAATTCTAGGGCTAATTTGAGACCAAGAACTAAAGCTTCATATTCCACCATGTTATTATTCATGGGAACAATATTTTGTAATACTTTGGTATGGTCACAACTAAAGGTGTGATGAATAGTATACCCACTCTTGAGCCATGATGTGAATAAGAACCATCAAAATAAAACTTCCATGTGACCAACTCTATATGAAGAATGTGTGCATCTAGAAAATATTCTTAGATAGGTTTTGAGTTTTCTACTGGTGTGTCTTCTAATTTATCTACAATGAGTTTTCGTTTGATAGCCTTCTTATCAACATATTCTATGTCAAAAACTCACTCAAGATCATTACCCACTTGGCTAGTCTTCCTATTAATGTTGTTTTTCTCAGAAGGTACTTGAGAGGATCTATTTCAGCTATGACCTTTACCTTATGACTCAAGAGGTAGTGGAATAGCTTCTAGGAAGAAAAAACTATTGCCAAACGTATCTTCTCAATGAAAGTGTTATTGTGCTAATAATTAACAAGAGTTTGACTAATGTAGAAGATGGCTCATTCCTTGCATTGATCATTTTCTTGTGCCAATAGGGATCTTGTTGATTTATATGTGAGGGAGACATACATAAATAGAGGTTTGTGTTGCATAGGAGGCACCAAGATAGGTGGAGTCATTAGATAATTCTTGGGGAGGTCAAAAGATTCCAGACACTACCTATCCCATTTTAAGACTACATCTTTGGGAAGGAGGTGAGTAAAGGGTACACATTTTTTGGCCAGCTAAGATATTAATATTCTAATGAACTCGATTCTTCCTTGGAGGGAACATAGTTGGCTTAGGTTCTTGGGAGACCTTATGTCAACAATAGCTTGTACCTACCTCTATCCCTTTGGCAAAGACAATATAGCCTAGAAGTTTTCTATATTGCACC
Source organism: Cupressus sempervirens (assembly GCA_028749045.1). NCBI lineage: Eukaryota > Viridiplantae > Streptophyta > Pinopsida > Cupressales > Cupressaceae > Cupressus > Cupressus sempervirens. Next base: position 897,153,024 of record CM053787.1, read on the forward strand.
CCAAAAGAACACTTCTTAGGATTCAACCTAACATTGAAAGCTTTTAGGTAGGTGAATATTTTTTCTAGAATTGGAAGATGGTCTTAACAAGTATGATATTTTGCTAGAATATCATCTACACAATCTTCCATAATTGTATGCATTAAATCTCATGAAATATTTTGGTCATATCTCATTGATCTGTGGCTTTGACATTTTTGAGACCAAAGAGCATGACATTCCAATAGAATGTTCCACATGTACAAGGGAAGACCATTTTTTCTTGGTCTTTTGATGCTATTCATATTTGGTTATACTTAGAGAAGCCATCCATTAGAGAGAATATAGAATGTCTTGCAATTAAGTTGACAATGAAATCAATACTTGATAAGGGAAAGTCATCCTTGGGGTATGCTTTATTGACATCATGGAAGTCAATGCGAATTTGTATGCTACCATCTTCCTTTGAAATAGGCATGATGTCCGAAATCCATGAAGTGTATGCCAATGGACTTATAAAGTTGTTGTGGTGCAAATTTTCCAACTCTAATTGGACTAGCAATGCTATATGTGGATGTATCTTTCTGAGCTTCAGTTTGACTGGTTTAGCCTCTAGGACAATATTAATGTGATGGAGAATTAGATTAGGATCTAATATTGGCATGTCTATAGAGGACCATGAAAAATTAATTTTCCTTTCCTTGAAGAAGTGAATGAATTTACTTCTTTCATTTGAGGTTAATAATTTAGCTAGGTGAATAATTCTTGATTCTATCTCTTTCCCAATGTTGACTTTCTCTGTTGGATCAATTAGAATACATGGCCTCTCTTCTAAATATTTAGGTAAACAATTAATTATCTCATCATTGGGTGCCATAATTGGGTTTTCACCCTTAGATACGTCATTTCTATTTTCTTTTATTTTTTATCAAGGCCTACCACAATGTGATTTAGGTCACTAAGTTTTTGATGTATTCAACCCCTTTCTATGTGATTGAGATAATTGATACTTGAATGATCCATAAGGGCTTCATTTGGTTCTAGTTTTGGAGATGGTTCAACCACATTGAGGTATATGAAGATGTCTTAGTCAGTGTCAAAGTTAGGGATGTTATGAGGCTCAATTGTATCCCAACTAATAAGCTTAGGATTGGTCAGCGATATGGACTCAGGGTATGGATATGGTTAGGCTGGGTTCAAATAAATCATCTCCTTTGATGGCTCATACATTTTACCAGGTAAGTCTATGACGTGAACTTCTTCTAAACTATCTAGGAAGCTAGAGTCTTCAAGTTTCTTAGTATCCTCATTATCAATTCTTGCTGAAAAGAAATTGATAAATTTGGTTTGAAATAGGAACCCTTCATTATGTGCATCATTACCCTATGATGGAAGATCAAGTGTTTTTTCTATACCTTCTTCTAAACTATTCTTGCATGAATTAACTCTTTGTAGTGAAGTAAAGTCTAAGCTAGAAGCAAATTCTTGTTTTGTGGAAGTGTTGTGTATGGAAATGTGAATTACATCACATTCTTTTTCATGATTAGATTCATTAGATAATGAATCAAGTTCCCACTTAGTGGAGTAATCATCATCCTCATTATTAATGGTGTCTGTGAATGGTCCATCTGTAGGGTAGAGATATAAGAATGATAGGTTTACATTCTTTGGATTAGGTGCCTTTTGATCTATGATGTCCTTTTACTTTGGAATCCAAAAAAAGGTTGAGGAGGATGGATTCCCATTTTTGTGTCATGACTTATCAAGAGGTGTAGGCTTAGGATAGGGTAGAAAACCTTTATTTTCTTACTCTAAATAGCATAAACTTGGGTTCAATTTATTTGACATAAAATGTGTTGATAATGGTCTAATAACAGAGGACAATAGTGGGTTACACTTTTTTGCCTAAACTGACACTGAACTCTGAATTTTTAAGAGAACGTTCACTTTCAAATGCAAATTCTCGTTTAACAATTAGGAATTTGAAGATGAAGTAAACTAGAGTCTTTTAGGATTTTTTTTCTAGATTCTAAATCTTTTTTTTTTGATTTTTTTAAAATAGATTTTATTGAATTATTTTTTCTCCTACGAAAATTGGTATGATATCAAAAACCTGATTTTTAAAGAGTGACACTGTTTTTGACACACATAACTTTTTTTTCTACAATAGATATCAATATGATTCTTTTGAATTTAGTTTGTTAACATCCATACCTAAACCATAGAGTTGGTCTTATATCTTTATCGTTAGTATTTCACATTTTATTGTAGTTTAAAGTTGGCATAACACTAATTTAGACATACGTGGCTTTTGACACATGTAACTTATTATATATTTACCCAATTTTTAAAAAGAAAAATTTAATTGAAAGGTGACTCAAATACGGAGACTGTACTTATTTTTCAAAAAAAATATTTTTATATTTACTATTTCTCCACGAGTGTCGAATATCTTAGTTTATTTTTTATAATAAACCTATATTTAATTCATGTTAAAAAATATATACCTAAAAAATTTGAAAAGCACCAAATTCATAGTCATTAGAAAGCTAGTTCAGAGTACTTCAATCATGTACAATTTCAGGTCTTCATTGCTCCATTTGAACCTGGTAATTCAGCTCCAAAGAAAGGAAATCATTGAAAAAACTTCAAACTATTCATGTGGGCTTCTATCTAGCTAGTTTCGATAGAAACTTAGTTTCTATCGAAACTATTTTGCAAACTTTCGATACAAAACTAAATTTCTTAGTTTCTACTAAAACTATTTGCAGTTTAAACAAGTGGTAAGCAAACTGCTTTCCTATTTTCGATCAAAACTATCAACCTATTTTCGATCGAAACTAGGAAAGCGGGATAACCCCTTAGAGTCCGTCCATAGGGTGTTTTTCTAGTCGTCTCCTTAGGGTTTTTGCCTACTCGGCTAATAAGGATTTTTTTTATAAAAAAAAAATTGTCTATAAATATGAGTTTCATTTTTTACAATTTGCATTTATGTGAAATCAAGTTATTAGCTTTTGAATTGGGAAGAAAGAAATATTTGACAAACTTCAACCTATTTTTGAATTTTGCAGGAAGAATTTACGACATGGGCAATAAAGATAAAAGAGCAAGTAAATATGCACGAAGAAGAACTAAGGAACAAGAAGATGAAAATCGTCAAAAAATGCTAGCAAGATACTATCTTAGATCAGGTATACATGCACAATCTTTTTTCCAATGTATTTAATTAGCTTATTTAGTTAGAATTAGGGTTTAAATCCAATTAGGAATATTATATTTATCTTAAATTAGCATTACTAGATTAACTTAATATTAAGAGTTTATTTGAAATTATGTTCATATTTAGGCCATTAGGGTTTATTCAATTATGTCCATATTAGTCCTTAGGGTAAATATTTCATTATGAATAAATTTAAATTATGAATTTATTTAGCATGGGAATTACCTTGTTTATTCAATTATGTCAATAATTTATAGTCCATTAAGGTTTATTAGATTATGATTAAATTTAAATAAATGAATTTATTTAGGATGTAGACAACCAGGACAACCTACCGACATTGGAGAAGGTTCATCCCAAGTTCAAATAGGTACATGTGCATCTCTTGCAAGTATATAATATAGATCTCTCTAGAATTATAGGTCTCTATCAAACTTTATATCTTTAATTTTTAAATTTAGTGAGTGATATTTCCCCTTATAAACTTGATTTTATTTGTTATATCGTGCACATGCAACTCTAGTAGATGATGAAAATGTTGGACATGAGGAAATTGAAGATGAAGCAATGGGTATTGAAGAAGGACCATCTAAAGGTTAGATAATTTAATCAAGTACATAATATTTCACTCAAGTAAAACATGTATATATGTATACATATATGTCCCCTAAAGAGATTGTATCTTAAGACTTTGTTTCATTTTTTCTTGTGCAGCCCGAGATCAAACAACAAATGAGAATGTTAATTTAGCTCAAAGATTGAAGAGAAAAATTAATCGTAGAAACATAGATCATTTAATTAAAATGGATGTGGAAAAATTGAGAGAATATGCTAATCAACCTACACATACTACGAAGAGGAAATTGAATAAAAAGTCTAAAGACATAATTGCACAATTTGAGAATCTATCAATAGTGGAGAAAACTCAACTATTATCAATTTCACTTCTTAAAGATGAATTAAAAGAGCGACTGAGACTATTGGGTATAGATACAAGTATAAAAAAGATGAGGAATTCTAAACTAGAAAAAGGATATTGTTGAAAGTGTTAAGTATGGGTTACATTCCATTGGGAAAAAAACTAGATCTGCAGATAAATCCATTGCACAAAGAGTGATACTGACATCTATTTTAAATAAGAAAACATCCCAAAATAGATAGATCTCTTCATTATCCTCTCATTTCGGGTATAATCAAAAGACAGTACTACATTATCTGAAAAGAAGAAACAATTTGAATGATAGTACATTAGAAGGCAATTGGGCACTAATGTGTAGAGCTCCTTGATCTGACATGATTGGGGAAACAGTTAAGAACTTAATTATTCAATTTTGGATTGATAATACTCATCCTTCACCAAATAGAAGAGATATCATGAAGCAGAGGATTGGACCTAAGGAATATATTCAACATGCAAAACATTGGTTGGATGTCACTCAACATGAATTGTATCTCTCATTTTGTAATTTAAATCCTAACATAAAGATTGGACAAAAAATGTTTGAAAGATTGAAGCCCTATTTTGTGAAGATAAATAAATCTTTTGAAACATGTTGTTGTCAATATCATGTTGAATTTGATCTGTACTATGAAGGGTTTCGAAAGATGATAGAAGAAAGTGGTGGAACTGCTCAAAATAATTTTCCTAAACGACCGAGTCAGTTCATAACATCAATCTTATGTGACAAACCAAATGATTGTGTCTGTGAAATAGATTGCATAAGAGGAACTTGTGAAACATGTGGTAAGTTGACTAAATTTCCTTTGAGAGAACAAGATACTAATATGAAAAGGATGGTAAAATGTAAGAGATATAAGTACATAAAGTCAGAAACAAAAGCTGGAAAAGAATCAACAAGGTTAGAATATGTAGAGGATGAGATATTGACTGGAGAATTTATGTCAAATTTTCCTAAATTGATTCAACCATGTATACGCCTGCATTTTTTGCTAAATGGCAAGCAGAACAATTTCAAACACTAAGAGAAACTTTCCCACTCGGAACAATTCTATCTGTTGTTGACTTTGTAGAGAATTACTCTTTCGTATCTCAAAAACAACTTCAAGCAGAATACTACTATACAGAGCAGGTTACTATTATGGTTCAAGTGTCTTATCGACATGCACAAATTGATCTAGATGGTGTGGAAAGTACAAATCAAGCACGAGTCATTAAAAAAGAGTATCACTTTTATATTAGTGATGACAAAGAACATGACACACATTTTGTGGAACATTGTTTTAAGACATGTTTTTAATATTTGAAAAACAAAAACATTAAAATAGAAAAACATTTTGTATGGTCAGATGGATGTGCAACACAATTTAAATCAGCTAGACCATTTTATGCATTATGTAGATATCATCGATACCTTAATATACCACACATTTGGAGTTTTTTTGAGAGTAGACATGGAAAGGGTGAGCATGATGGTGCAGGAGCTTGTATCAAACGTGCTTTAAGAAAGTACCAAATGGACTATAAAGGATATCACATTAATAATGTTCATGATGTGGATGAGTGGTGCAAAAATCATTTTTTGGTGCCAACAAATATAGATAACACATCATCACAAGCGGATCGAGTCATACCATTTAGAGTGTTTTGGGAGGTATCAGGTATATATAAATTAATTTGTTCATATTTTTAAATTGAATCTTAAATTTATATTTAATATGTTACCTTAGATGATCTCTAACTAAATTATGGACCTTGTGTACATTTAGGTTTTGATAGAAGATCAATGCATGCATGCAAGAGGATAGAGAAGACACGATCTTTGCATTCAGTTATGAGTACAAATAGTAATGTGTCATCATTCTACACAAGAGAATACTTAGGGTTTTGTCCTAATTGTATTGATGAAGACTATGGTGGTTGTATTAATTAAGAATGTGGATATTTGGGTGAATGGACTTTGGTGCCACTAGATATTATTAATACGAATGAGTTTGAGGATGGAAACTATGATGATATTCCATTGATTTCTAGTGATTATAACCATATTTCAGGATTGATCAGAGTTGGTATGTATGAACTATATATATACCTGGATCATGTACATGCATACATTTTTCATAGTTTTGGTTAATTTTTATTATATATATGTACTTATGTAAATGACGTGTATCCAAAATTTTGACATATATAAGTTTGTGTAGGAAATGTTTTTGTAGTCATGGTAGAGACAAAAAATGTAGAAGGTGCTAGCTATTATTTATTACATTGCACCATGGAAAGAGAGAAGCTAACAAAGACTGAAATAAGTGATGAATTCTTTTTTCCCACAGGTTAGTATATAGTTGAATTATGTATATATGTATGTGAAGTATCTATGTTTTTAATGAATTCAAATTCTTTGACTTAAATTCAAGATTGATGTTTTTTTAAATGTGTACATGTGCAGGTTCTGTTGTTGTACAAGGAACATATTTGAAGCAAATAAAAGTACTTTAAAATGGGATTGATTTCACCGATTATCAACCTAACAATAAGGTATATCAATATGGTAACCATGTTATTGCCACTGGTCTAACTCTTCATCCAGTCAAAGGATTTGGAATACATAAGTGGAGGCTCCATATTGATGATCATGAGAAAATATTAAATGTTATCCAAGAACGACCTGATCCACTTGATATGAGATAGAAACAACTCCTAATTTCCACTTGATATGAGATAGAAACAACTCCTAATTTGAAATGTAACTCAAGAATGATTTGAAATTTGGTTGAACAATCATTTGATCAATTTGAAATTTGGTGGAATAACTAATTTTCTAAATTGAACTTTTAGTCTTTGATTTTGAAATTTCTAAAGTAACTAATTATAGAGATTATGAACTTATATATATGTGTGTACACTAATTACCTAACATGTGCACCTTGAGGGAAAGAAATTCGAACACCACTTGTCTTAAGGGGATGAAATTAGGAGTTTGTAAAACTAATTATATTGAACTTTCTATTTCACTTAACTTGTCAATTTTAGGACACATGTACGCTTTCAATTTAACTAATTAGGACATGTGCTTTCAATTTCGGGACATGTGAGCGTTCAATTTAACTAATTACCTAACATGTGAGCTTTCAATTTTATGACATGTGAGCTTTCAAGTTCAAATTGCAATTTGTTCAACTAAATTTTGAACATGTACATGTTTTAAGTTGGACTTGAATTAGAACATTGGGCTTAAGGGGATAAAATTCTAGGATACATGTGTGTACTTGAATTAAAATTTCACTATGATTAAAATTTGAAATGTAACTCAAGAACAATTTGAAATTTGGTTCAAACTATTTCAAATTTGGTTGAACAATTATTTGATCAATTTGAAATTTGGTGTCTAATAACTAATTTTCTAAATTGAACTTTTACTCTTTCATTTTTAACTCAATGTCTTGAATTCATTTAACTTTCTATTATATTGGACTTTCTATTTCATTTAACTTGTCAATTTTAGAGCACATGTACACCTTCAATTTAACTAATTGGGACATGTGCTTTCAATTTTAGGACATGTGAGCTTTCAAGTTCAAATTGCAATTTGTTTAAACTAAATTTTGAACATGTACATGCTTTAAGTTGGACTTCAATTTTAGAACATTGGGCTTAAGGGGATAAAATTCTAGGATATGTCTACAAATAAAAGTGATGAGTTCTATAGATTTACTCGAGTTAGGAATTATGTACAACTAATTACCTGATACTTTAACATTTAATACATGTGATATATTACTAGATATTTAAATTACATGAACTATTTATATATATATCTAAATTTAATCAATATATTAAACATGCACGTACATATCTAAATAAATTACTTACATATCTTAGATAGAAACAATTTATAATATACTAGATCTAGATCTAGTATGTACATTAGATTCCACAACATAATGCAACATGTATCTATCTAGAGATCTATTAGAAGATAATATCAAATATAAATAGCATGCACACATGTAGACATGTAAATCCAGGTACATCTATATCAAATCAAATATAAATATAACATGCATCATGTGTGTATATAAAGTGTCTATCTAATATATATGAATGTCTCTCTGGATGAAAGTATACAACAAATCATCTAGATAAAAAAAACTATAGATCATCAGGTGCAGGACTATCATCACCGTGCCTCCTCACAACGCACTCTGAAGACTGACTAGTATCAAGGTGCTCACTAGGATGTGCTGACCCCTATATATAAATTCAAGAGAAAGTGATATCAATACATACATGCATTTAATCAAGAGAAAGTGATATTGAAATACATGTACACATTTAATCAAAACATAAATAAACATTACCTATCCACTACTGACATCATCCAATGAGTCTCGATGACGTACATGATCTAGCATAAAAGCTGGAGTAAAAAGAGGCATGTCCCCCTACATTGTACATGTGCACGTGAAACACATCAAATTAAAATTTCTCTACATGATTACATTTGAATCTACGTGCATGGTATACATACATGTGCACACATGCACATGTCTAAATTAAATTAGTTTGAAATGATTGAAATTTTAACATGAATTTTTTTTTTTTTACCTGTGTAGATTGTGGCATCTGATAATATTCGAACTGCCTAGCATCGATCATCTCCACTAATGCATCCAAATTTTGTTGTGTCGCATCAAGGTCAATCTCTGCATCTACGCGGGCCCCATAGCTGGTGACTGGCACATGTCCTAATAATGACAAGCCAAGTAGACTATGTACATGTGATGGCATAGAAGTAGAATCATCATGTGTCAACAAGTCCACAAGAAAATTTAGGTGCACATTCTAATTATGTGTTCAATACAGGTGTGTCTCCAAACCCTCAAATTTTCTCTCGTGATGAAATTGGTGATTTGTTAGAAGCAAGTTACGATTTAAACGATTTAGATTTTTTTCATGAGAAGCAATTGTCAAACGATCATGCACAAAACACTCCAATTGAAATGCCTGCCCCAAAAGAAATGCCAAGAAAATTTGAAAATGATATTCAAATTCCAAATAACAGTGAAAATAGTAAAGTGTCTGAAAATAAAAATTGCATGAATGTAGACATAGAAACACCAACTACTGAATAAACATGTTAGGATGATAGTAAAGTTTCTGAACATAATTTTCATATTCCTAATGATGTGTTAGATAATCTTGAGGGATTGGTTTCATGGAGACAAATTAGGACACATGCTAATAGATTGTATAGGCATTTTTTTGACAATAAGAAATTTGGGTTTCAATGTCAGCTATTGTTGCAACTAATTAAAATGTCTAAAATGCGAAAAGTAATGAGAAGTGTGGGAATGTATGCAAAACCAAAGAATAAAAATGAGTCTTTAAAACAAGTTGTATCCATTGTTGCTAGTGCCTTTGATGTTATCAGAAAGAGAAGTTGGTCAAAAGATAAGAATGCAGCATGACGAGCAATAACAACAACTTTAGTTAACAAATCAACATCTGACAAAAGATTGATTACCAACATAAGTGGATATATTAATGTGAATTGTAAGAATTTAGAAAGAGCTATAAAGAGAAGGGTTAACTTTGAATCTGATCCAACAAATATTTTATGGACTTCTAGTGGGAGACTCCCAAGATGTGATATGAAACTTTCTAGTGAAATCAAAAGTTTGATTGAAACTTTTTTGCATGATAATACAAGAGTATCACCTAATTCAAGAGATGTTCTTAAATTGAGAATTAGGTCAAAAATACGTGATCCACATCCTAAACACCTTTTGGACATGACTCAAACTGAATTGTTTAAAATTTTTTTAGATGGTAAGGTATTAAATATTACCTTTAGTCAAAGATCTTTTGAAAAGTGTAAACCATGGTATGTAAGGATTAACAAGGAAAGAATCACATGTTGTAAAACTCATATTAAATTTCATTACCATTATGATGTATTTCAATCTATACATGGTACCATGCATAGTAAAAAAATGTTGCAAGAATCTGGTATAAAAATACCACCTCAAACTATAAAAGATTTCATATCAAGTTTGTTTTGTAAGCCACCTAATGATCAATACTTTCTTTTCAATGCATGTCTTTCTAGTACATGTGATATGTGTGGTAATCTTTCCTTGTTAGATGAATGTTTTCATGAAAATGCTTTAACTACTTTTGGACAACAATTAGTTGAGGTAAAAAGATTCAAAACTATTGAATATGCATTGAAGGATGGGAAGTTTGGAAGAAGGTGTGATCTAGTTATAGATAAAGTTAGTTGTCATGCATTTATGGATGAGTTTAAGAGTGTGATCATACCAAAATATGTTAAACACTCTCAATATTCTAGATGGCTTGATGGACACTTTCGCATATGTAAGAATACATTTTCAATTGGTACTATACTTTTAGTTGTTGACTTTGTAGAGAACTACACACTTGCACCGCAAGAAGAGGTACAACCACAATATTGCAATTGAATGCAAGTAACAATTTATGTTCATATAGTTTATAGGCATGCACCTGATAGTACAAAGGAGGACCGAAAAATATTGAGAGAGTACCATTTTTATTTAAGTGATAATAAACTCCATTCATCTGAGTTTGTCCAATATTGTTTCAAGGTCTTTTATGATAATTTAAAAGAGAGACAAATTCAAATGACACAACATTGGATATGGTCAAATAATTGTACAGGACAATTCAAGAATGCTAGAATGTTCTATTGGTTGAGTAGGACACATAAGAAAACTAGCATCCAACATGTGTGGAGTTTTTTTAGGCTGGACATGGTAAAGGAGAACATGATGGTGTTGGTGCATGTGTGAAGAGAGCCCTTCGTAAAGAGCAATTAAAATTTGAGGAAAGAGCTAAATTCAAAAATACACATGAGATTTTCGAATGGTGTAACGAATATTTATACATGGGATCAAGTCAAAACTCTACAATCAAACGTTTCTTCTACCTAGTTGAAGAAAATAATATCCCTCCAAGATATGATTGTGATACAATTAGTGGTTCAGCTAAATGGCATTCATTTAGGAGTTCAGATTCTAACACTTGGACTATATGGATTAGGGAGCTTGCTTTTTTTTGTCAATTTTGTCTTGCAGGTGAATGGGAAGAATGTGAGAGTACAGAATGGGTTGAAGATTGGAAACAAAGATCATTAGGACCTACTCACATGCATTTTGAAGATGATATAGTAAATGAAGGCTAGAATGTTACTTTTGCATTAGAAGACTATGATCGTATTTCAGACCTCATAGAACCTAGTATGCACAATTTAATTAGATTTTTTTGCAATCTCATGCTTCAATTTATATAATTTGCATATGTACACGAGTGATTAAAATGTTTCTATACTTTATCTTATCTTGTAGGACATGTTTATGTTGTTATTGCACCTAGTGATAATGATGAACAGACTGAGTATTGGCTAGCTAGATGTGTGGAACCTAAGAAAAAAATGACATGTCATCAAGTAGACGATGATGGTTTTGAGTATCCAATCGGGTCTGTTGTTGTAGCTGGCACCTGGCTATGTAGATACCTAACAAGAAGAAATGGTTTGCTAGCATTTGAAGACTACCAAACTAAAAAGAAGATTTTACACTATTCTCATTTGGTTGTGGCAACAAATATCAAATTAAAAAGGTACAAAGGGAGATCCGCCAATAAGGTATTATGGACAATTTCAATGGATGAGCACGAGACAATCATAGATGCATTGCAAAAGAGAGAGGATGCAGATGGTACAGTGGGATGACTACATTTAAATCAAACAAATGTAAGTTTTTTCATTATTGTATTATTTTTATATATATGTACTTATATAATTTAATTATATGTATGTTTGTGTTTTCAATACCAATTTAGAGAACTTATATACCTCTTATTCAGGTCTCAATTACAATTTATGCAAATTTAAGTGTTAAAGTGGATCGAACATCAACATCTTGTGCAATTTCACATAGTAAGTACATACAAATTACACACATATATTTACGTAGTTCAGATACCTTGAATATTAATTTATGTGTTTATTAACATGTGTGTTTTTGTTTTACATTTTTATTTTACAGGACCTCATTTGAAGAGATGCGTTCAACCAATTTTATGTTTCAAATGAGTTCAGTGAACTATAAATATATCATTGACATTGTCTTACATATATTGTGAAATATGTTGTACAAACTAATTCAAAAATGAGAGTTTACTTCTATTTGAAAGTTAAAGGTATGTGCACTTGATAAATTATTATAAATTGATTGTCAATTTAAGTTATTTTGTTCTATTACTTTTACATTCAAGCATGTTTAAATTAATGTTTGTTTGAAGTTTCAAATTACTATTGATTGTAATATTAAAAACAAGTGACTTGCACATGATAATTTAAAGATCATTACTCATTGTATTAATTGTATTGATTATATCTTTCATTACCAAACAACACATTAAGATCACTTACATGATGTACATTGTTAGGTACGTTATCCATACATGTGTGTCTTAAGGGGACATGGGAGTCCTAATAAGTCATTATGTCTGTTATACATTATGATAGGTATTCATATGTTTACTACCACATAATAGGTCTTATTAGGTGGTAATGAGTCTTACATTACCAAACAACACATTAAGATCACTTACGATACATTGTTAGGTACGTTATCAATACATTTTTTAATCGAGTAGGTCAATTTTATTTGTATGAATTATCACAATGCATAAATTTGATGTGATATTTATCCAATAATGCTCTATAGATAGTTAAAATTATTGTTCATCTTGCATATATACTTACAAAATGTGTCATATGTTCATGAATAAAATATGTCAGAATAAAGAAAATGGGTTGAATATACTTAAAACATGGTGAAACATAGTAATATATGTACTACATACACAAGCATGATAATAAATCATAAAAAAATAGTACATGGTCCAACATACATCATAACATGATCTATGAAGTGAAAAAATACATGGTCTAACATATAGTTTTAACTATCCTAACACAAAGTGTACATACATCATAAATAATATATATATACATCATAAAAACACAATCTATAGGTGCCAACAAGACCTAATCTATCTGATCAAATGTCCTCTTTGCTCCACGTGAACAGGACTCAGATGGATCATCATGTGTAATATGAGTCGTCTCATCATGTTAGACATCCTGTGAGGTAGATGTATCACCCTGTGTAACGGGAGGCACGTCTCATCATGTGCGTGCTTAATTGAAATGGGTCTCAAAATCTAGCTTGCAAATAAATTAAATATTCACTACATAATAAAATAAATTATATCACATGAGATGGGTGTCCCTCAGTAACAGGAGGAGGTGCACTGTCAAAACTACCAAATGCAGTAGTGGTGAGGTCCTGTAATTTACAATACATACATTTTTTTAATTTGATTTTAGAGCATAATGAACTATACATTATGTACATAGATCACAATACTGACCTCAAATGATGATGTAGGTACCTCCATTTGGCTAAGTCCTGTGCTCTCAGCAACACTTGTGGTGATGTCCTCCTAAAATTATGGATACATAAACATTTAGTCCAAATTAAATATAGATGAATATAATTACAAAGTACATAATTTGTACACTATAAATTAAACATGTATATATAATGTATATATCATACCTGAGTGGTAGCCAATGTCACAGATGTGTCTACAGGTATGCTAGCACAATAATCATAAGATGGAGTCAAAAATAGACTATACCGAGGCCTGTATGGATGAATATGATATCCATGCTCCTATTTGTAAAATCAAAACACATAAAATATATATACATGTGAGTCAAAATTGTTCAAATTATAAGTTAATAATAATGTGCATACATAAAAATAATACAAATTATTTGTCTTCAGTCAAAAGTTCATACTGCATGTATTTGAGGCTGTGCCTCAGTGGTAACTGGAGTAGGACTTGTACTAACATCAGTATGTGTAGATGCAGACAATCCCTACAAAATCAAATAAAAAGAACATATGAGCACATGTTATTAAATTTGAATTTGAATGTACATTTCTACAGTGTAATTCAAAGTGCATACCGTATAAGGGACACCAACATCTGTAGGTCTCAAAAAAAGACTATACTGCCTCCTAGGAGGAACAGTGTCATCCATCCTCTATTATTTAAAAAGTACAAATTAATATAGTTAATAAAATTACACATATATGTAGAAAGTAAATTATTATGTGCACTTTATATTTATATTGAAATTAAAATTTTACCTACTGTTCTTGACTCTCTCCAGGCTCTCCCTGCTACATGAGGTCAACAAATGATGACACGTCTATCTCTTCACTACCATCACCACGGGCAGTGTATACATCATCATCAAAATCTGCACCCTCAGCATAATGGCCATCATGTGCTGCACCAAGATTGCTCTGGGGGCCTGTGCATATGCCTCCACAACTAGTACAAACATGTCCAGGTGGAGGAACATGTACCACCTACGTCCACTGCTGTACTAAATTGCCTGAAAGGGAACTCAAATGGGTAAAAGAAAATAAAATCACATTATGATGGTGAGGATCAGGCACAACAGGTGCAGGAAGAGGTACAAGGGGCTCAACTTGCCTGTAGTTTCTCTTTCTATCACTCAGCTTTGCACCAGGCCTATCTTGAGGTATCCCTCTACCAACCCCCTGAAATGCTTTCGTATCAAAATAGTTGGGTTTCAAACCCAACTCAAACTTATCCCATAAATTCCTAAGGAAGTACATGGGCACCTCATGATTAGCGTGTGGTTGATGGTCAAATACCATCCACCACCACTCCCAAAAATGTTCTGCTATACATGGATGTGTACACCACCTAATGGAAATGTGAGGCTTCTTCTCACTAATTGGTTCACTCGTCTTAGGTTTTACAAAATAATGTTGAAAATTTCCTTTACCTATATGTAGGTTATAAACCTCTCTATATGATAAGCCATCAGAGTAGAAGGCACGCATGCTTTCCCTCCATGATCTAAATGAATCGATGTCCAAATCAAAATGATGAATGGAGTCAACCACGCCTTGCCTGGTATCTGCAAGATGTATTAGGTGAGGGGGGGGGGGGGGGGGGGTGCCTCTCACATCGGATAGCCTCTATATCACTCATGAGGTCGTTGAGGTTACACCTCATGGTCTCGTGGAGCTCATCTGCAGTAGGTGGTGGAGGTGTGGGTGTGGGTGGGGGTGGAGGTGGAGGTGGAGGTGGAGGTGGAGATGGAGGTGGTAGAGGTGGGGGTATGGGAGGGGGAGGGGGTGGCGGTGGGTCCATCAAATATAATCTGCATATATATTTGAACATAAAACATAAAACACATCAAAAATACATCACAACATAATACATGTATGACAAAATTACTATTTAATAAAATTTAAATCTAAAATTTATCAACTAGATCTATATAAATGCGAATATATTTATTAAAATTATATCAATTAAATTATAAATAAAGTTAAACACTTAAGTCAAATTAAACATTATATACTAAATTTTTAAGTATGAACTCATTATGGATCATACATACATTCATGTCTTAGGATGAAACAAAGTTAAGATTATGACAAGGTTATGGTTTACAATTTTGTTATGTTAACAATTTTCATGATGGCTAAGCTTAATATTATTATAATGATTGCGATCCTTTAATGTTAGGGAACTTACCTAGGATTATGGTTTTAGTTACAATTATATTTACTTGTATCGGATATTTATTATGGTCCTAAGATGAGAGTTAAGGTTACAATTATCTAATGAAAGCTTAGAGATAGAATTATGAATTGATTAAAAAATATTTATGATTTTAGTTTGAATCCTAACTATTATCCACTTTTTAACATAACTACTTTTCTATCAACAATGACACATCCAACATGAAAAAACATTAAATACCAAGGACAAAGGCAAAGATAATTATGCTATATATAGAAAGGATAGAAAAAACTTCACAATTCTTCAAAGAATCTAAAATCTATCACATGACATTATTTTTGTAAACTAGGTCATATGAAATTCTACAAAACGCAGTTGGCTGATCAGAAATTGTTCTTGGAAAGGTGTCAAAAATGCTCAAGTACAAATCTCAACACTTAAAATAGGCATCCCCATTAACTACGTCACCTAGGGATGAGGGGAATTTTGGGGCTTTTGGGAATGAGGGGACAATTCTATTATGTCTAAAAGGATACGAAAAACTTCATGATTCTTCAAAGAATCAAAATCTAAAACTTAACTCATGCATTATTGTTGTAAACCTGGTCATATGAAGTTCTACAAAAAGTAGTTGGTTAGTAAAAAATATTCTCTAGAAAGGTGTTGAAAACACTCATGTCATAGAGAAAATGCTAACAATTTCTCAATTTTTTATCAGATGATAGAATTATCAGCAGAAGTTTAGATTACACTGCACACAAACAAGATGTTACAAGAAAACTGGGACAAGACAATGACACTAATTCTAAAGGTATGTTCTGACTTCTTGTCACATTTTGGAATAACCATGTAAAATTCACCTTAGGAATTTACATTAGAAAGGGGGAGAAGATGTAAAGGTGAAAATATAAGAAGTTGCATATAATGTGTAAAGTATATTGAGTATATATGTATGGGGAAGCATCAAATCGTCGTAATAGATTTATATGGAACACCAAATTGATTTAAATAAAATGAGCATGAAGAAGACAAAATTACACCCAATATTAAAGGAGAGAATCTTTTAACATGTACTTGAATTCTACCAACCAAAGTGAGATAATTAGAGTTCCAGTTGTTGAGTTTTCCAAATATTTTCTTGTTGATATAAAGACACATTTCATTTATATGTTAGGGTTTACTACAGATGGAATCCTTAGGTACCTAACCACTTAATTATGAAATCTCCATCCAATACCATATTTACTACACAAGGTAGGGGTCTCAATATTTAGCCCCAATAAGATAGATGTAGATACATAAATCTTACTACCTGATACAAAGAAAAGAGGTCCAATTTGATCATTAAATGACTCGTGTTGCACTCTTCTAGCTTAAAAAAAATACAAATATATTATCAAAAAACTATGTAAATTAGATACTTATTAATTATTTGGAGAGTAGATCCTCTAACTTTTAGAGGCAACTGGTTATCTCTAAGGAGATAATGTAATGAGTCAATGTTCAACAATAAAAAATAAAGAGGATGCAAGAGGACACCCTTTCATAATTGATCTAGAGAGTCCTAAAAATTATGATCTAACCCCATTAATTTCTTTACTAAAACCTTGACACCAATCATAAGAGAGGACACCATTTGACATTTAATATTGGATGGAGGGCTTGCAACATCATCATAGTGAAACTCCATTCCACCCTTTTTTAGACATTTTCATAATCAATTACTTGAGCATGCCTACACTCTATCCTAGAAATGTTTCTCAATCCAAAGTCTTCCAATAGGTTATCAAGTTCTCCAATATGCATAAATATCCTTAACAAAACACTTTTGTGTAGGGTTAATGATCTTGGGTAGGATATCTTCTAGTCTAGAGGCTAAGATCTTGGCAATAATTATTTTGTATGATATGCATTTAGGAGTGTCTTGTCTCTAATTTTTAATGAGATTCTTATCTCCCCTTGGGGATCAATTGATTGGTTGACCTAGGGATTTTATGAGCCCTCTGTTGATCACTTGATCAATTTTATGATCCCTCCATTGATTACTTGACATAGGGATTTCTCATTACTAATTTTTTGGATGGAGGAGTTGATTTATGATCGAAATGGGTTTATCACTTGGAATAATGCATCTTCATTCTAGGAATGATGGTTCTCATTTTATCCCTATCTTCTAAATCATTTTGAAATATCATCGTCTTCCAACCAAAAAAATTGATTGTAAAATTAGGAAAAAGATCTTACTATATATATCACTAGGGGGTGGGTATTTCTTTTTATAGAATAAGGCAATATTTTGTTATGTGGCCTTCCATTCTGCAAAGGTAATAAACATTTAGGCTACCCATCCAAGGGTTTAGTCTAGGCTCATACTCGCACTGATGTGGACACCTCCACCTCTTGATGGTCAGGGAGGGTTACTTAATTAGATGCCTGATTCTTTCAAGTCTCTTCTAATTTTTTTATGATGTATCATTTTGAGACCTTGATATCAATGTTTAATTAGTTTTAGGATTAGTGTTCAATTTGGTTTGTACTATTTGATTAGGTTTACATGCTTAGGTTTCAATTAGGACAAGAGTTAATGAATTGAATTAAGTTTTAAAGTGCTAAATTTGGTTTTAGATATAGAATTATAGTTAGAGCTTTTAGATTAAAAACCAACATTAATTCAAAAAAGTTAGGTTTGAATTTTGTTTTAAAGTGTTGAATATATTATTGAGTTCTAGTTTATGGTGATTTGGTTTAGTCTTAAGGTCAACATTTAACTTGGTTCAATCTTCTAGGGTAATGGTTCAATTTGGTTAATGGTCGGGGAAAGGATTTTTAAGGTTAAATTCAAGGTTTCTACTCTTAAGTTGTGATATATAATTAGGTTTATGATCATGGTTTAATTCAATTTGGTTTATAAGTATAATATTAATTAGTTAGGGGCCAGGGTTACCTTTCAATATTAGGGTTTGACATTCATAAAATTAGTACTCAAGGTAAGATAGGAAAGTTATTTAATTATTTATATATTACCTGGTGTAGGTTTTAGAAAATTAAGATTACTTAGGTTAAGATGATAGTAAGGGTTATTATTAGAGTTAAATTCATTACAAATTGACATTATAGAACTAATCCTAAATGACGCCCAGCCAAGGGATCCAAAGAACTAATCAAAAGTTTTACCAAGCAAGCAATAACATACACACAATAATTTACATTTATAAAAAACATAAGAGATTGCATTGCTTAATGAGCACATTCACATTTCATTTTTAAATAATTATAAACTACTAAAAGTAAAATAAATAACGTGTCCACATGAAAGTTCATATTAACTACTTTAGTTCAATCCATTTAAATAATTTATATACATTTGTTCCGAATGCCACTTGGCAAATTAATTCAGAATGCACAATCATCCACGGTACATGTCATAGGGTATGAAAGGCTAAAAGAATATACATTTATAAAATAGTTTAGATCATCCATTTTTGATCCATGAAACAAAGTACAATACAATTTAAGTAAAATCATTTTAGATACTATAAGTTTTTTGTTTGGATCCCTTGGCCGGCTGTTATGTGATTAAGTATTTTATAATATGTTTAGGGTTTTATTTATATGGTTAGGTAGAGATTATAGTTTAAACAATAAATTTAGGTTGAGGTTATAGTTAAAACAAGGTCAAGGTTATATGGTTTTAGGTCGAGGTTATATTTATTTGTAAAATTACATGTTTAAACAATAAATTTACATCTAATCTAATCATTCAAAATTGTAATAAATACATAAATGAAATACATTTCAAACCATCTAAAATGATAATTTTTTAAATAAACATTTACGAAACTATATTATAATTAACAAATACAAAAATTTAAACATTTAAGTTCATTAACAATGTAAATTTACAATTTTACGTACATATGAAAAGTGAAAAATAAATAAATTAACATACATATTAAATTGAAAATTGAAAAAAAAAAAAAGTAAAATAGTATAAAACATATTAAAATACCTATGTATCAAAAACTAGCAGCAAGGGGGTAGTCGTTAGGGCTAAGAAACGGGCTCCCGCATGCATCTCTAATCGGGCTCCCATTTTTGAGGTCATGAAAATGACCTCTAAAAAGCCAAAAAAGTGCTATATACAAATTTTGCAAATCGGGTACCCGATTTTTAAGCAATCAGGTACCCGATTCTTAAAAAGGTAGGTGCCCGATAGTTAAGCATCTTGGGCACCCGATCCATTTTAAATATCAGGTACCCAATTTTTAAAATTTGAGTCAGGTGCACCAAGCATAATTTTAGAAACGGGTACCCAATTTTTAAAAAATCAGGTACCCATTTTTGAGAAGTACAATTCCACAGATTTGACTTTCGCGAAATTGCGACCCAACTTCTTGCGGTCACCCATAGACCTTATTATACCAAATGGAATAGGTCCTTCATATATATTTTCTAGTCTTCATCATAGGGAAGATAACACCTTTAGATTTTTGAGAATGAGAAACCAAGCACTAGTCTTTGATTCTAATCCTCAGTAGAGTCACCAAAAACCATTGGTTAACAACTTGTACCTCTTGCTATCTTTCATTTACCTTGACTCTAGATGCCCAAAATGTGAGGAAACAAAAGGATGTCATAAAAAAATGGCTCAGTGTATGTATTATATCACTTCCCTTTGAATTATAAGGTACATCTCCCTTATATGCAAGATATGTAATGAATTGTATCTTTAATAGATCATTGGGATGTGGGTATGCTCTTAACCTAAGAGCAGGAAAGGATAAACAAGATTTTTTGCAAACACAAACAACCTAGAGAGGATAAGATTTGGGTAACTTATGATAGCTAGTGGAATAGCTATCACAAACCACCTCGAAGATCTTTAACATCTACTACTTCTAAATGCA
This sequence comes from Cupressus sempervirens, assembly GCA_028749045.1. Classification (NCBI taxonomy): domain Eukaryota; kingdom Viridiplantae; phylum Streptophyta; class Pinopsida; order Cupressales; family Cupressaceae; genus Cupressus; species Cupressus sempervirens. Next base: position 897,173,779 of record CM053787.1, read on the forward strand.
TATTAGAATTAATGAAATGCAATCTAGGGAAAGAGAAGAGATGCACATGAAAGATGAAATGTAATCTATGTTGACTAATAACATTCCATTAAAATGGAATCTAGAAAGATATCATCAGCTTCAAATATGTCTTTACTACAATCCCATAAAGATTACTCTAATGTGCAAGGCTACCTCTATTGGAGGAGACAATAAATAAAATATTAGAAATATTGATCTCAAGTGGAATTAAGAAAACACAAGACCTAATTAAAGATATTAATCAAATCCTCCATTTCATACAACCTCTCAATTCTCACTTAGTATCTAGGAATTTAGGGGATAATTTGTAGAAAAAATTTGATTCTTTCTATTATGAAAAGAAATTATATTTATAGTCTTGGTTGTTAAACCCATTCATCACTTGGTAATTTGATAGTCATATAATAGGAAACAAATACGGTTAAAATGTGAAAAGATCTAATTTGCAATATGATATTGACCCATGTCATCTTCCCTAGCAAGGATCCTGATCTCATTGCACTTCTAAGAACATGTGGAAACTATTGATCTTTAGATAGCTTTAGAAACCCTATGAAAATCCTCATCCCCGTCATATTATACTATTGGCACCAAATCCATGTAATTCATATCTCAATTGTCATAGTAAATTGAATTCTGACCATTTAATCTTAAATCGATGATCATGATAAAAACCTAGAAATCATCCTTATTTTTTCCTTTATGACTTTCTTTGTGGGTCCATCTATGTACACGTGTCTAATGCTTGCATTCTTGCTTTGGTTATTCTTCATGCATCTTTGAAAAGTGACAAAGCAATATTTGTTGATTTCATTTTAATTAATGACTTTCATTAACTGAAGATATTTAATAACACTTAGAAACTTCAACCAACCTAAGCATGATAGCTAGACAACTTATTCTAACAAATTCATTTTTGTAGCCCATAGCTAAGTCTAATCCTACCATCTCCATGTGTGGAATGCTCACTTTCTCACTTTGGTTATTTCCCATGGAACTTTATAAAGTGAGAAAGTGACAAACATTGGTCTTTTAAGATCTAATGGCTAGGAAGATGCATCATTTAATATCACTAGGAAACCAAAGAGGGGCCTTCAGGGATACGTGTCAACTCATCACTTCTGACAACATGAAATCTTAACTCATCTCTTAACCCTATGAAGTTGTAGTCAAATTGTTTCATTGTTTCACCACCTTAACTCTGGGTTAGCTTTAACTAGCTATGAACATGAGATAACTATTTGACTTAACTTCTTATGTCTCCCATACCCTCACAACCTTCTTTGAAAGTTAACATTAACACCTTGACATGTTATGAAAACTACATAAAATACTATTATAATTAATTCCCAAACTTTTGTGATTTAAAATCTTTGTTCATGGCTAACCCATGTGAGAGTGTGATTTATATGCTTATGATCCTTTGTAGCCTTAACCTTAGGTCAAGTTTGTCTACAAGAAACAATGCAATCAAGAACTTTTGTTGATTTATATCTTTAATCAGAAGTCAAACCTAACTCCTTATGATGCTGTAAAAACATAGATCTTAATTGCTATGGTTAGCTCTTTATCATTGCTTTGCTACCTTAAAATACTCAAGGACACTTGTAATTCCATCTTAAAATAGAATCCATCAATTTGATCCCCATCTAGTTGTTAGGAATCTATCTCCAAGTTCAATTGACCTTTCAACCAATGAAATGGATATTTTGATGCATTCTACACCATTCATTTGATTTTCATCTTCATTCTTGCCACTTCTAAATATGACTATTGTCTATCATCATACCAAAGGTATATGAAAAATACTAAATATAATGATGTCTTTTATTTTACATATGAAAACATATATGTTATATTTTATCAAAAAGTTAGAAACTATTTTTCATATGTGCAAGGTTTGACCCACCTAATCTTATCCATTTTGTAAAAGCACTAGTATTTTAGAAAGTACATTCAGAGTATTACAATTTATATTTTTCACATCTTGTCATTTTTAGTGAATAACCCTCAAATGTCTCATCCAAGTTTAGGTTTATGTAATTTTAGAAAAAGGGTGTCCACTTATACCCCACTTTTTGTATAGCATCTTGGTGCACTCACATTTTAGGATGCTAAGTTTATATCCATCATTCAACACTCTATTTAAAGCTATGTTATATTTATTTAATGTTCTTAAAACAATCAAGGATTTTTTTATTATGTTTCTTGTTATCTTTGGGTAGATTTGTGGAGCCCGGGGGTCTCCCTCTTTTCTTAGGAGTCTTCTCTATGTTATCACTCTCCTTTAGTTTGTCATTTTCTTTCTTTGAGATGCTTTCCTTATTGGCTTATTTATTTGTCTTCTTTCATACATTGAATACAAATTCCTCAACTTCTAAAAGTATTATTTCATCCTCATTATATATAGTTTCATAAGGGTTCTCTATAAAAATTTTAATGGGTTAGGAGGGATTAGTAGGGAAAGTATTGCACTCCAACAGTGGGAGCACTTGTGGATGAGATATATATATTTTAACTAGTACGACAATCATATCATTTTTCCTTGACTCTCTTGCATCATGTTGATGGATCATATAGTATTATCCAAAACATTGATGACAAAAAAACTTACACATTCATTCCCCAAAAACTGATAGAACAATTCAAAATTTGATAATCTATTAAAGCATTTGTATGATTCCTAAGCTCCATCAAGCTATCAAGATTACCTTCAAAGTATTTCTTATTTTTCTCAAATGATTTCCCCTCCTCCACTCTCTGAGGGTACTTATAATAATGGGGATTCAATTCCTATTCCACATCTCTCCCTTTTGGTTTTGGAGGATTGCTGCAAATATAATAACATTTCCATGTGTTTAGTATGTGTTTTTCAAATGCAACATCCTCTCATATTTATATTGGGAAAATTTCATGAATAGACATGTCCCTTTATGGGACATGTCTATTCAATAATCAGATAATTAATATTAATCATAGTCATATATATATGACTGAAGCTAGTAAAAATCAACACTCCCTCATAGCTAAGGATGATAAACAAAAGATATATATTACACCATTTGTAATATTAAGAAGTCAGACATCAAGGAAGTCTTTGATCAGAAGACTTCCATTATATGATATCATATGGGTGTTGGCCTATCAGAATGTTAACACATGACATTAACAAAATACACTTTTGATATCATATCAGGTAACATGAGTATTGGCCTATCACAACATCAATCAAATGATATTCACCAAATACTCTAAGTATTGGCCTATCAAAATATCAACTAAATGATATGCACCAAGTATTCAATGTGGTAATGGCCTATTAGAATAACAAGGTAGGATATTCACCAAGTACCTAGAATATATCTATACAAACAATTTGTTGATAGCTAAATTAATGACATCTTACACCTAGTTTCTGATTTATAAGATAAATCCTTTCATGATTTATTAAACATTTACAAAAAATGTATATCACGATGCAAGTTATTGTAAGGTCGTCACTTTTGAATAAATTCTCCAAATACAAGTGCTAAATATTAAGAAGTTGTCACTTCCTCATGATGTATAGAAGGGGTAGGCCAATTAAAATCACATGGTCATGATGTATATTTATGAATCACAATCCTCTTAACTGCTACAATTTATTGATCACTAGAGAATCCATCATAGCATGGTTTACTCCCGCTAAATTAATATGATTGTGATCACCAATGACTAACTCAGTCATATCAACAATCTAGTCCCTTTCTTTCAAGGATTCATCCAATGAAATGTCAGGCTCCCTCTAAATCTCAATCTCATGAACTCATCATCCAAAGTTATTTTAAAGAATTTTTAGACTCCCTCTTAATCTTAGATCAATCTCCCTTTTCTTGCAATAACATTCTCGGACCAAAAGATCAAGGAAAATGATTGTATAAAAATAAAACTAAGGGAGATATTATAATGATTAGATAGATATAATACTAAATGATAATAAATAATTATCTATATGTCGACATCCTTGATACAAGTAGCTCCAATGAAGGTCCATATGTATAAACTTAGACAATGCTTCTATATAATCATTTATTAAATAATAGAAATAAAATATTAGTTAGTATTCCCCCCATAATGTAAAAATTTGCACTCAATTTCTTTTCATTTAAATCACACAAATGATCTTGTACTCTGCATGTCCTCCATGCATATTCAAAGGACATATCTCTAGAAGCACACAAAAAAAAGTGTCAAAGTAGGACTAGATTCTACTTGTAATCTTTCCACTCTATTATCATAAAAATTTGTAGTGTTTGAATATATCTATTATTGAAATCTAGCAAGACTTCTCATATCCTAGATGATGTTCCCAAGAAAATAAAACAAGAAGTCATCTCTAGTGATGACCCAACATGGAATATGGATATACTTAAAGTTAGGAAGCTCCTCTTGCTACACTAATAACATAACTAACTCTCAAGGTAGTTGTTGTGACTATATTACTACTAGATAGAAAGCTTCAAAATCTTCTGAATGTAATGGCAATTGGAGTATACTACTCCTATGATAGGAATAAAGCAATGATTTCTTTTGAAAACTTCTCAAACACAATCACATTGATACAATATAACTTGTAGGTTCACTCCCAGTGCCAAGTTCACTCCTAGTGCTAGAACTAATGAAATTGACTCTAAATCTATATAATAGTTCTATTGTATTTTTCTTATAATAAAGATTCTAATACTAGATGCTAGAAAAACTTGTTCATTTGAGTTATTGGTTCTCTCAATAATGAGTTTAAAATACCTACTATTCTTTTCTCTAATGTCTTTTTCAGTTTTACTAAATAGTCTTCAACCTTGATTTACCAATCATGATCATAGAATTTATTTAATATAGTTGATCTTGCTAGTACCAAGCAGCCTTCCAAGTGCCTTCTTTTAGACTAATTTTTTATCGTATGCTATTACATTTAATTTGTTTCATCATGCCTTCTTCCATGACACTACAATGAGTCCATTTCATAACACAAAAGAATAATATGCACCCTGTGAATTCTTTGCCTTGTTCACGCCATTACTCTGCAACCAAATTTTTGATGCCCACTTGTTTGCACCCCTTTCCTTCATTAATAAGCTCAAGAGAGTTTTTGTCTAGGCTTGTTAGTTTGTATTTAACAATTTGGATGTCTATCCCCTTAATTGAAAACAAATTCAATGTTAGTCTATCCCCGATAAGATGTTTACACCCTTAATGAGAGCTTTGTTTGTTGCAATATTGAATTGTTTCTAATATTGAACTGTTTCTTTCCTAAACTATTCTTTCCTAAATTGATTCTTTCCTTTTTGCTATAGCTATTTACTTTCATGTAGCTTTATGTATTTGGCACACAACTATATATGTACCTATAACTTTTTTGTAAATAAATGAATGAAAAATATTCTTTTTAATTTCTAATTTTCAAGTTGGTATTAGAGCTTTGAAGCTTGAATCTTTTGTATCCTTTCACTGAACGATGGACGATTTAGATTCCTAAGCATTTGAGAGCAAATCTGCCCCCATTATTATTCAATCTAAAGGTTCATCATTCAAGGAAGGGATTGCACTCAATGAGACAAACTATGATTTATGGTCTCAACTCACAAAGATGCATATTGTTGAGAAGGAGAAACTCTTTCATTCGTGGTAACTCACAGCCACCTACTAAGAAGGATGATGGATATGAGAAGTGGTATGTAGATAATTAAAAGGTCAAAAGATGGCTATTGATATCTATGTCTGCAAAAATGATGAAGCGATACATTAGCTTACTTATTGCTCGAGATATTTGGAAAGCTCTTTCTAAGGCTTTTTATGATGGTGTATATGAATTGCAAGTGTTTGTCTTGAATCAGAGGGCTTTCTCTACCAAATAAAATGGCAGAACACTTTCTATGTATCATGCAGAATTAACTAAGATTTTTAGTGAGTTGTATCATCGTGATAAAGTGATCGTGGAAAGTGAGAATGATGTTGAATCTTACTGAAAATTAGCTCAGTGACAAAGGATGCATATTTTTTTTGTTGGATTAGATGGTGACTTCAAAAAAGTTCATGGAAATTTTTTGAGAAAGGATCTTATTCCCAAATTAGAAGCATGTTATGCATTTGTCCATTGTGAATTTGTTCGATGCACAATAATGATTGGAGAACTAGAAAAGACTAAAACTTCAGCAATGGTGACTCAAAACTGATCTAATTAGAATGGGCCTCCTCAAAACCTACCTAAGATCACTATGTTGGATACAATTAACTAATTGTGTGTTGTCTTTGATGTTACACAAATGTCATATTAGTTGTCAGTTAGTGCTTACTGAGCTTACTTAGTCAACAAGATAGTTTTCCTTGTCTACTGAGCATTCTTGGAGATTACTCTACAAAGATAGTGTCTACCAAGCTCACTCAGGTGTTGAAAGAATTCTTGCAGAAAATAGTGTTAATCGAGTTCACTCGGTTGCCAAAGGATTTTACAAGTTCACATTGTTAACCAAGATTTTGTTGGTTAACATAGGAAATCATTTCAAGACTAGTGTTTGCCATGCTAGGTTACCTATTAAAGGATTTTGTTGATATAGGATATGAATTTTAATTTTTTGAAGTATTGATTCTAGCTGACTATGGTAATGATTATTGGTTATTGTAATTTGTACTTGAGTTGACTTGACATTCAGAATCATATAAATATAAGGTCAAGTTGTAATTTTTAGTAGTGTGCAAGTGTATTTATTTATTGAGAAGGAAAGTGTGTGAGTGAACTTGGAGGATGGTCAGATATCCTTGTGGAGTAACAAAGTAATATTCAATCAGGAAGGATCAAGTTTTCTATTAAGTAGAATATGTTGTAGCCACAGTAAATTGTTCTAACATTGTTTGGTTTAAACAATTGTTGCAAGGTATGAAGGTTGAAATCAAGGAACCAGTTGTCATATTTTTTGATAATACAAGCACAATTAACATATCAAAGAATCGAGTGATGCATTCTAGAACCAAGCATACTGCTATAAAATATGATTTTGTAAGAGAACTAGTGCAGGACAAAGAAATCATATTAAAATATGTCCATACAAAAGTATAGATTGTAGACATATTTACCAAGCCATTACCTAAGGATGCATTTTTGTATTTAAGAGGCAAGTTAGGTGTCATTCCCTTATCTCAAGCTCACTAGATAATGTTTTAGTGATGCATCAATAGGAACCAAGTTGAAGATCAATTAGTTGATGTAGTATAGTTAAAAGGGAATATTGCATATGAATCAATACTCAAGATACATTAATACTAATTTGGTATGTGTTGTCCTTGGCATGTGTTGTCAAAGAGGGAGAGTTTACTGTCATATCATTTTGAAATTTAGTTTGAGAAAGAAGCTATGTATTCCTTCACAAAGGGAGATTACTGCATAAAAATAGAAGCTTGTGGTATAAAATCTAAGAGGGAGAAAACTTTCTATCAGAGAAAGTATTATTCTCAAATTTCATTGTGCTATGACATGTTGTGTTTCCACCAATGCCCAAGAGGAAGATTGTTGGATACAATTGACTAATTGTGTGTTGTCTTTGATGTTACACAAATGTCATGTTAGTTGTCAGTCAGTGCTTACCGAGCTCACTTGGTTAGCAAGATAGTTTTCCTTATCTATCATGGATATTACTTACTGAAAATATTAGAAATATTACAACAAGACTACTTTTGTGATTATAAGACTTGGGAAGGCTATTCATTATTCTAAGCACATTTGTTTATGCTTTTAAATGCTAATAACATTTAGAGTTTGAATCCATGACCATCAACTTTATTAGCCATTTTAAAATCCACATTTATAAATTTTTCTTATATATTTTAAATATGGCCTCTTCAAAATATGTAACATATTGAATCTGTCTAAGCATGTTTCATTTAAACATCGTCTCTTGTGTGATAATTAGTCCCTACCTTATCTACAAGGCAAGGAACTAATGGTCCTAGTTGAGGTTTACAAATAAATTTTATAACTTAAGTCATCAAATCACTAATGTTGAAAAATTATTTATTTTTAAAATAATATTTACACATTAATTTCTTAATTCTGATTGGCTAACCCTTATTTTCCTAGGGGTAAAATTGATTTATCACAACAATTTTTTTTTGAGAAATTAAAGTGCAAAAGCTTCTTCTAAATCTTTGCAATGTTCTTCATGATGTTCAAAGCCAAAAAGTGAGAACTGTCGTTTGCCCTTAGAGAATGACCTGGGATCGAATCCCACTCATCACACCCCGTCATTTCCCCTTTCTTACCAAATCTCATTCCTGATTCTTCTTGTTCATCAGCAAATCTTCCTCTCTTTAATTTTGACAGAGCTTTTTGAAGAACTTAGTGCAAAGACTTCAACTTCACCTTCACCATTTTTCCACTTTTATGCACTCTGTAGACGAATCCAACAAACCCCATCTAAAAGTCCCTAAAAGAAAAGAGATTAGAGCTGATGAAACAACGAGTGAATAAAATAGAGTGTTGGGTATTTTTACGCTTGGGCTAATAGGATGAACACTCATTATATACATTTAATGAGGCTGCAACAACCGACCCTTCAAAACAACTGATGTCACTTAGTGTGTGTTTTGGCAAGTAATTGTGCACCACCACAAATCGCCAGCGCCTGTTCTCCCATACCACTAGGACACCCATTTTAGTGAGGGCATCATATAAACTTTTAGTGAGCCAAACATAAATTCATGTGCGCAAATGTCATAGATGCTTAAACATCCCAGCCACCTCATCTTAATTTTCTGTTTGTCTTCCCTACCTTTCTAATTTATGGATCAATATTATGTCTCTGCGACACTGTTATGCTTGAAAAACAAAGAAAATTTGCTTCTTTTTTTGTTTGCAATGTGTGTAATTGAATGATTTTCTTTGGGTGTAGAAATCTAAACCTCTACATAAAATTTTAATTCTCCTTTTTGCTCACTATAAACCAGCAAAGTGGCATCAGATCACTGTAAATGTGACAAGATTCCTTAAGACATTGTCAACGTGGCAAAACAATAGATACAACGTTTTAACCTGTATGAATAAGGATTGCCACATGTTCCACCTCACCTCTCGTTCCAAGCTATTAGAAGAATTAAACAATATGAATTTTGAGGCTTATTTTAAACTAGAATTATATATAACATAATATTGTTATTTAAATTTTAATAAATTATTATTATTATTATTTTGTCTTTTAAAAATAAATAAATATGGCCATGCAATTTTATTTTATTAAAGGATAGTAACATCCAAGTTTTAGAAATAGAATTGGTTAATAATATGTTCATTGATACACTATTGATACACCACCTTATATTAATATACACATAGTTTAACAATTTTTTACTATTATAAAATATCATCTAAATAAGCTACAAGCATGACATTTTGCATTTGGCTAATTGTGATGATTACAGATGTACATTCTAGAAGATGCTCAATACATTTACATTTAGAATTGAAAAATATATTAAATTTTGATATATATTTATAGTTTTCAACTATGTCAATACAAACAAGATAAGTGCAATATCTTCAATATGTAGTGACAATAATTCTAACTCTTTTGTGTTTTAAAGAACACTATATAATTTCTATTGTTATACTTTTCACAATATGTAGGGACTCTTGCTCTTTACAATATTTTCATTTGAATGTCAATTTAAAATATTTTCAATCTAATGATTATTTAAATGTACAATCTTTAAATCAAAAAATTTCTACCATTTTTCACATTTTCATATTACTATATAACAAAAATCTTTAATTTTCAGTTTGATATACTTGATTTATCAATTTTTTCCCTTATGCTCTCATGTAGTGGGATGGTGAAAACAAACTTATACAATAACTTTTAAAAGTTCTCATGAACATTCATATGAATTGTGGAAATTATAATTGTATCTTATAATTTCTTTAAATAATAAGTTTACTTTAAAATAGAGACACATTACTACACTAGCCAAGAGGAGCATTAAAAAGTGCATTCCCATAAAAGGAGATTAGGAAAAGATAAACATATTAATCTATAATACAAAATGAAAGACATGTACCATTAGTCTACAATACAAGAAATAGTATCATATATATGTTTCTAAAACTTATGATTCATAAATTTTATAAGTGTTGAATGTTCAATATAATATTTCTTTCTAAATATCCATAACTTAGATAAAAAAACTTCTTTGGGAAGAAATGATTTTATTTATAAAATACCACAACAATGAACACATTCTTATAGGTGGAGATTTTAATACTATTATGAATATAGATGAAAAATCTTGAGATGTTAACAAATTTCCCCAGCATCTATGGATTAAAAAATGGATTGACCTTAACAACCTATGTGATATTCCTATTAATAATGGTAATTACACATGGAATAATATAAGGAAATACTTTTCCTTTATTGCTGAGAAATTGGATAGATTCTTTCTCAAAGGTGAAGTAAATGAATTAGATTTAGATATTCAAGCCTCAATTCTTCCTATAGCAGGATCAAATTACTATCCTATTAGGATTGAATTTATTGAGCCTACTAAACCTAACATAAATCCTTTTAAGTGTGAAAATTGTGGTTTTTAGAAAATAATGTTATGGAGCTCATAAGAGAATGGTGGGATCAAGGAAATTTTAAAGGTTACAAAATGTGCATATTTGTGTCTAAGATGAAAATGATTAAAGACAATATACTTAAATGGAATAAATAACAATTCAAAAATATATTTAAAAAAAAAATAGATAATAAGGAAATCCTAAAAAAAACTAAACATATAATTTATTCAAAAAGGCACGAATAACACAAGCTTTCTTCTAGAAAAAGAACTAGTCACCAAGCAAGAAATGATTTTAGCAAAGGAAGAAGTCTTTTGGAGACAAAAATCTAGAGAAAAATGGTTAGAAGAAGGAGAATGAAATAAAAAAAAAATTCCACAATAGCACTCTCTTCAATAGAGATAAATCTAAAATAATAAAAGTTAGAGACTCATCTAGTTCGATCATTGACAATCTTGACAATATTGCAAAAAATTTTGTAAATCATTTCAATAATTTATTAAACAACTTTGATAGTTCAAATTTGATAGCTCAAACAAAAATGCTTGAAATCATACCAAAAGTGGTGTCTATAGAAGATAACAAAGCACTTAGTTCACCCATATCTCTAGAAGAACTCAAATATGTGGTATTCAACATGAACCCTGACAACTCTCTAGGTCTAGATGGATTTCAAGCTTTCTTCTACCAAAACTATTGGGATATTATCAGAATTGATATTTGGAAAGCCATTGAAGCATTAAGAAATGTTGGATCATTATTTTTAGAAATTAATAATACCTTGCTCACCTTGATACCCAAAAAGAGATGATCCTAAAAACCCAAGGGACTTTAGACCTATAGCTCTCTGCAACACCATCTATAAAATCTTATAAATTTTTTTAGCAAACTGACTGAAATTTATTCTATCTAAGTTTATATCAGAAGAATACATGGGTTTTGTACTAGGAAGGTCGATTCTAGATGAGATTCTTATTATACAAGAAATATTAAACTCAGCCAATAAGAGTAATATGGCAAGTATGTTCATGAAACTAGATATTTATTAAGCATATGATATGGTTGATTGGAGGTTTCTATGCAAAACTTTAGAAGCCTTCAGATTCTTGCACCAATGGGTTAATCTTATCTTTCAATGCATCTCAACTCCCAAAATTTCAGTTCTTATTAATGGAAATCCCAAAGGATTCTTTAATACTTCAAGAGGTATAAGACTAGGAGATCCCACATCTTATACATTGCCATGGTAGAAGCCTTTGGTAGAGTAATTTCCAAAGCTCACATTGATGGCAAAATAAAAAGAATTATCATAACCGAGAATGTTCTGAATATAACCCACCAACAATATGCAGATGATACTATTCTACCTAGTGAAAGTACAATAAAAGAGGCCTTTAACCTCAATTCACTCATACAATAGTATATGAAAGCTTTAGGTCAAAACATGAATGCTGAAAAATTAGAATTTTTTTCTTTAACACCAACCCTAAAATTGAAAAATAGATTTGTAATATCATGGGATATAAAAAAGGCTCATTCTCATGTAAATACTTAAGAATTGAGTTAGAAAAGGTAGTAAAACTAACAAGGGATGGCATAATATCCTTGATAGAATGGACAAAAGGATAGGAGGTTAGAAAGATAAGTAGCTCCCAAAAACTGGTAAATTTACTAAGATTAAAGCAGTCTTATCTACCCTCCCAACCTACCCCCTTTCTTGCTTACCTTTGTCTAAATGTATTAATAAGAAGCTTGAGGCTAAATTTAGAAGCTTCTTTTGGAATGACACCGAAGAACATAAAAAATTGGCTCTTATAAAATGGGAAAACTTATGTAAAGCTAAGGTATTAGGAGGTCTATATATCAAAAACTTAAGTTGGAAAAATTAAGCATTAGGGGTAAAACTAACTTGGCATCTATTTATAGAAAGAGAACAAAAATGGACAAAAATTCTATATAACAAATATCTAAATACAGTTGATCCTTATTCCTTGTTTAGAATGAGAATCCTGCCTAAAGGATCTCGAAGTTGGAATTTTATAGTAAAAAGTAGATCCCTGATTAGTAAATATCTTTCTTGGGATGTTGGTAATGGTGGTGAAGCTCTCTTCTAGGAGGACTCTTGGGATGGCCATCCCCTAGTAGATAACATAGGTATCCCAACTATTCTTAAAGATCAACTAGTCAAAACCTGTGGATGTAAGGTTAGCAATTATAAAACTAGAAAAGGTATTAATAGTAGTATAATTTGGGAATGGAAAACTTTGGATAAGATTGACATAGGACCAATAGTAAAAAAGATTTATGAAAACATCATTATTAAGAGGAAAATAAAGCAATTAGTTAGAAATGATAAACTCATTTGGACAGCATTAAATGATGACAATTATAACATTAAAAATGGTTATAGAGTAATTAATCAATCCCAAATATGGGATGAAGTTAATACTCCCCTTAAAACTTTGTTGGAACTCCTCTTGTCTGCCAAAGGCATGTTTCTTTCTATGGATTGCCTCCCAAAATAGGATATTAATTGTTGATAAACTCAACAAGTTGGGCATTGAGGACCCTTCTAGATGTGTGTTGTGTAAGCATGACAGTGAAGATTTTGATAATCTCTTATATAAATGCCCATATACTAAAGATTATTGGGAATGGATATGACATTAGCTGAGTTGGACCGCTCCTTTGCCTAAGTCCTTGGAAGATCTTCTTAGGGGATGACCAATTGATAGTAGTAGCTTTATCTATGGTAACATTTCAAATATTTGTCCTTCTATCCTTGTTTGGGAAGTATGGAAAGAAAGAAACACAAGAATATTTCATGATCAAAATATGACTGTACGTAAGCTTACTAATAAAATTGAGGCTTGTATTGTTGAAACCTTAAACTCTCACCTTAGGAAAACCCCAAAAGAGGAAGGATAATTTTTAGAGTGGGATACTCTAATGAAAAAGAGTTGGAAGAACCTAATTAACCCCTTGCTTATGCATAAAGAAAAGAATAAAGAGGTAGTGGGCAAGTGTATATGGGACAAGTGTATATGGATTCCACCCCCTAATGGTTGGACCAAATTAAAATTTGATGGTGCTTCAAGAGGCAGTCCTAGTATTGTTGGAATATGATGCATCATTAATAATGATTTTGGCAAGTGGATTTCTAAGAGGGCCAAACCTTTAGGTTCAACCTCTAACAACCTAGCTGAATTGGAAGCCCTCCAAGAAGGCCTCCAAATTTTCCTAGATCTAAATATCTCAAAACTTATTATTGAAGGAGATTCATAGATTGCCCTAAATGACATTAGGAAAAGGGAGACACAAAACTAGGTTTTAAATTCTAAACTAGAAGAAATTCTAAATCTCTTGGACCTCTTCTAAGATATTCATATTATTCATATTTTTCGAAAAGGTAATAAAGCAATAGATCAATTAAAAAATAGGGGTGTTGTTGGTGAAAATATGTTAAACTATAATGATAACTAAATTAACCAATAATTGAAGAGTCTCAGTCTTAATCAAAACTAGGTACTATAACTCTCATTCATAACAGCTTAATTAGCCTCAACTTATAATCTAGCTAATAAGGGTAAAAAAAAATATCACTTTTGCCACTTCATAACTTTTAGAAATATTTTTTAATTTATGTATACATTTATATATATGTACATATATGTATAAATATATATATATATATATATATATATATATATATATATATATGAGTATGTTTATATGTGTGTGTGTGTGTGTGTTTTTACACGTCTATACATATATATATGTGTGTGTGTGTATATGTATATCTATATACATACATACATACATACATACATACATACATACATACATACATACATATATATATATATATATATATATATATATATATATATATATATATATATATATATATATATATATATATAACTTTTTCGTTGATGTCTCTCTCTCTTTGGATATTTGGGATATATTTTGTTAGCAGATGATGAATGAGGTTATTTGTATTGCATCATTATTTTTATTTATTACTTCTCTCCCATTGCTCATCAATCCTTCTTTAGTTTGTTAGGCTTTCTTTAGGTAATTATTTCTCTGGCTTTTATATCTTAGCTCATTCCCAGCCATTTAGGTTATTCATACTTTTGCTCCTTCTATGGTTTTCCTATTTCTTTCCCATGCTATCCTTGCATTCATGGAGTTCTCCATTTCCCTTTTTCATGCCATATAACTACATACCATGTCCTTTAGGGGCACAATCAAGTAGGAACAACGGAGTAAGTTGCTTAACCCTATTGATAATATATCTTTGTTTTTCCATCTCCTAGTCAATCAGGGAGAAGGATTTCAACTATGACTTCACTTGGTAGAATAATAACTCTATCATTGGTCTATTTATTGGGTGCATAGCCAAGGCTAATGTTGAGAAGTGGGAGATAATTCTAGGTTATGTACTAATCCTTTTGATAGTACCTAGTTAGTTGGCTTGGAAAATGCTATCCTCAGCCTTGATGATAAATTGTGCATCCCTGCCCCTAAAATTTACATGGCGCATGCCCTTGAAGACTTAAAAGATGTTGAGTTTTCTCGACAACCATCTCTCATCATTCAGGATAATGTGAAATTCTTCAGAACTTGGTCTAAGATAGAAGCCTGCATGAATCTCTTTCTCAAATGGAGGGGATTGTTGAGGACCCTACAAAAACTTGGTTGGCTGATTTCTTGCACATCTTTGAGGCTTATATTGATGCCTTGATAGGATGGAATTCATTCTACCTATTTTTTACAAGTTGAGTAAGGTGCTTAACTTTCTAGTCTTTCTGCCAAGTGCTGACATTGAGGACCCTAAGGACATTATTATGCTTTGCATGATGGAGGTGTGAGATGATTAGCTAGGCCTCAATTTTTTGTTTATCTATGCCTCTGTGTTTCCATTTTTAGTATGTGTTTATGTTTTGGCTCTATCCTAAAGTGGATCATGTATCTAGCATTATATTGCCTTTTTGTATATTCGGCATTTTTAGTATCTTGTTTATGTTGCTTAGTTTGTTTTTTGCAAGATCCATATATGTATGACTATGACTTAAAATTGTAGAAATTAGGAATTGTTAATAAGTTTTATACATATCTACAAACTAAGCACTTATGTTTATCTCCATGCATCATTTTCCTGCAAATCATGCTTTGTTTAGATTATGGTTTGGTGTATCTCTAATTTAAAATTTGGTTTTTTGACTTCATCCTTGTAGTAGGTGGCTTTTCATTGCCCACTCTAAGAGTTTTAGGGCTTCCTTATCTAGATTTTGGAATGATTGATAATTATGACAAGCTTACTTATTTCAATTTGGCAATTTTCTTTAACCTTCATTTGGTGGTTGCAGGACCGACTTTATAGGGCATATGTGCCTTTTCTTTGCATATTCTCCCTCTATGTCCTGTTCTTTTTATTTATTGATACTATTTATTTTCTTAGGTAGGTCTGGTTCATATTCTTCCTTTGGTGCTAAAGTGAATGAAATCTTATTGATCTCGATGCTATGGGACAAGGTTCTTCTATATATAAATAACCTAATTTTTGGTTTACAGTTAATTTATGTCACCTCTAACACATAGTATTTATATGTTTAAAGATTTGAATCATACTCTTATGATTCCATAAGCTAGGTCTAGACTTGTACTTTTTGTAGCATTGTTTAGTATATATTAAAAGCATAGCAAATGGTAGGGTTGCTCAATTATTATGTAGTTTGGGATAATATTTGGTGCAATTTACTTTAGAAATATACTGACTCTAAGCTCTACGAATTCAGTTTTATTCTAACCTTGCTGGAAGCAAAAGGTTTTATTTGGCATTTGGTTTGTGAATATTTGGACAAGGTACAGATCATCCAATGAAATAGGATGGTGGTTCGGATCTTCACTCCTCTTCAACATTGAGTGTCTCTAAGAATGTATTTTTTACTTTAGGAAATGCAAATTATAATCAATGTATAATATCAATAGGTTAATGAGTCCAAGCTCAAATAGATTTTCTAAGTTGTAATCAATATACTAGGGAGTGCCCTTTTAATTTTTGTATAATAAAGGGCTATGTCCTGGGCAAGGCTGGAGGTTTTCTTTCCTCATTCTTTCCTACTAGTACCTATTTGAACAGAGGACTTGTAATATCTTTTATTCAATAGAATATAATTCAAGGTCTTGGCCATTTATTGATAAAAATAAATAAAATTACTTTTTAAATAATGCTAGCAAGTGTTTAATTTATAAAAACTTGTTTAAATTATTTATATATTGATAAAAGAGTAATTAGACTATCCAGCTAAATCTTATCACTATATTTCTTTGTCCATTTTTTTCCAATCATTAAACAAATCTAGTGCTCATTTCTAACAAAAGGTAGGAACTCTAGCTCCCTCAAACTCTTTTAGAAAATGTTCAAACACAATTTTTTATAGACATAAAACATTTAATTTAAATACATAAACGTCTTAGACTCTTTCCCCATATAAAATTTTCTAAAATAATTAACTGCAAATAATGACTAAACCCCCCTCAAATTTAATATTTTATAAAAGAATAAAGTCTTTATCTATTTAGAATGTTTTAATTTAGAAACGACTATAAGATGAAAAGAATGGCATATCCATCTTATCAAAGCCATCTGCATACGAACAAAAAGCGAGTAAAACCGAAAATGGAAACTCTTGATGCGCTCGCCCACCGTCGAGGTTACAGATAGAATAATCTTGTAACGCCTTCTTTCAGCCATAAACGTACAGAGCAGAAGTCTTCTTGCTAACCTTCACCAAAAAACACTTCTTTCTCCAGGTCTCTCAAATTATAAACGTACAGAGTTTAGCCTTCACAGGATAATCTTGCAAAGACTTTCTCATATTCTATACGTACATCGCGTAAAGCCTTCCAAAGATAACCTTGTAAATCCTCCTTTCTGCTGGATTCTGAGATTATAAACATAAGAGAGTATCCAGTTTCTACCTATTTTTTAGTATTTCTATAATTTTTTAACCCGAGGGTGTTTTTCATTTGATACACATAATACATATTGTAGGCTGATGGTTTTTCAAGATCATAAAGATGCAGTTTATTTTGGTTTTTTTCAGCTTTATTAATTTAGGGAAGTCTGTTTTATTAAATAAAGCATGCTTTTATATATATTTTGAGTTTTAAATAGTTTTTTTATCCAAAGTTGTAATTCATTGTGAGATAATGATCAAGAATATTGTGATGAAAATGCAGGTTGGTTTCTATCTTTTCCAATATTTTTTTTAAGGGGATTGGTTGTATCAGAGTTTTGGGCTGTTTCTCAATTTACATTGCAGAAAGCTATAAACAAAGGAGATAAACAGTTTATCGAAAATAACGCAAACTTTTGTTTAATATAATTCGTTAATAGGCGAAGGAAGGCAAAACCAAGAAGATCAGATATGGAGGCAGTTGTGCAGATCCAGGTAACAGAACAACATAACCATTTTTCTCCTTATTATTATTCGATATTGTTTTAGACGCCTTGGCTGTTTTTCTTTTGATGATCAACAGGAAGAAGTTCCAGTTATGGGTGATCGATTGCCGGATGCAGATCGCCGACTAAACCGATCTTCAGTCAAAAGTAGGATTAAGCCTTTTTTAATGGCGCCAATGAGGAGGGATGAGAATGAGGGAAGGAGGCATATTGAACCAGGTAATATTGAGGTGAGACTACACAAAAATTGTAACTTTTGCTCTTCTCAAGTACCAAGGTGGCTTATTATTTTTTCTTCTGCAGTGTCAAGTGATTACAAATCTCAAGTGATTCATCTCACAGTAGCGCTTGCGTTTGTATTCGGAAGCTTTTATTTGATGTACGGTGTTATCATGAGCATGAACACCATTGGCTTTATCATCTTCATGATTGCAGACATGGCTGCTTCATTGCTAGTTGTTATGACTCTATCGAAAATATCTACAAAGATGGGGTACTTCATTCAAATAAGACTGTGGGCGACAGGATTTTCCCTCATTTTGACGTTTCACGGTGCAGCGTATGCGGTGGTGATCCCAAAGCATAAATGGATCGTTGTGTGTTTTGGTGGTGTGGTTGCCGTTGCTTTGGCACTGGTACTACTTTATCGGCTAATTTGCAGTAGCATGTTGCACCCAGTTGGTACGAGAAGGATAATAGAGAATGGAGGGATGCATGTCTATGACTTAGAGGAAGGAGGTCATTTTTCAAGGGCTGGCTTAGGAGGACAACTCATAAAAAGGCGGAAGATTTAGATTTGTTAAAAAGTGGTCTTTCCATGCCGCCTTATCATGCTGTTACTTCTGATTTTATTGTTGATTTTAGGAGTTCTATCTTCGGCTGGTTTATGTATGTTAATAAAAACTTCGCAAAAGATCCCACTCTGACAGACATTTATTTACAATGTTCTATTTTTTCTGTCTGTTGCTTCGTTCTTCTCCTTGTAATGACTTTATAGCAGCTGCTTTTATATATGTTCATAAATTTGTCATCTGACTATGCTTCATTTTAATATATATAAAAATAAATTTATATTTAAATTTTTGAACTTATTTGAATGCATCGTTAGTCAAATGGATTCATAATTTAAAAGTATAGCTTTTGAAATATATAGTTCGACACAAATTCATATATGAATAAGTAAATAGAGATCGATTTGTGCATTTTGCCTTTAGTGAATAGGAGCTTTGAAGGGTTTTCTTGCTTCATGCGAACTTTCAGTTTTTTTTGCGTACGGCCCTTCACCTACACTCCCCTTCTATCGGTACTTGTCATACCGCATTTACTGCGGGAGCTTTAGGTTAGGATATAATGGCTCCGGCCAGCGGTGAACCAGTTGTTTTTGGTGTTCACACTGCTGCTTCGGACTACCATGGCGCTCCCACCAAACAAACGCCCGCACAAATTTGTCCCAAAGGTTTTCCACGAGGTAATCCTGATATTGTCCTTCCTTTGCAAGAATTTGATGCTGCATGTGACTAGTTAGAACAACATACCTTGATAGGGTATTTTGTTGGTAGGACTCCCCCTGAAGCTATGCTCAGAGAATGGGTCAACAAAAGCTGGACTCCTCATGGAGTCTGCCTTGAAGCTGTGCAAAACCTTACCAAAGGTTCTTTTTTATTTCGCTTTGCTAACCTGTCGCAAACAGACGCAGTTTTTACCAACGGCCCTTGGTCTGTGCATTTCTCTCTGCTTTTTTTTTAGAAATGGTCCTGAAACTTCTCTGTCTTAGATGATAAAAAGCTTAGGGTTCCTGTTTGGGTCGAATTCCCAGGTCTACCCTTGCCCTGCTGGCCTTTTATTGAGTCTATTGTCCAAGCCCTTGGCAAAGTTGTTACCAAGGAGCCAAAGAATTTTTTTAATGCTCGCCCTCAGCGATGTGTTTGCATTGAAGTTGATCTTTCTAAAGATGTCAAGGATTCTGTGAAAATCTAGATTGGCACTCAAACCTTCTCACAGAAGGTGCTTTACTTGAACCTACCTAACACCTGTTATAGGTGCCAGTCTGTGGAACACAAGATCAGGGATTGCCCTTTGGCTACACCTAGGGTCAAACCCTAGCCTAAAGCAACGCCTGCCAAATAGGTCGAAGGAAAAAAAGAAGAATGGGTTACTGTTGGGCGCAAGGGCAAGCCTGCCTTGAATCCTTTGGCCCCCAAGCCATCTTATGTAGCAGTTACCGTGATTCCTCCTGCTTCCACCGAAGTGTTAGCACCTGCTAGCGTGGAGACGCCAGCGGCTTCCATTACACTTGTTTCAGTTTCACAAGTTTCAAACCCTGCTAGTTCGTAGGGGATTAAGGCGACCGACAAGGCCTCATCCTTGGCTAGGACTCATTCTCCTCTTGTAGTCTCTTCCATAGTACCACCAGCAACAAGGCATTTTCTTAGTCCTCCTAGACGTGCAGAGATATCAGGGGTAAAATGGCAGGCTGTAAGTTAGGAGGATTTCCTGTCTGACTTCCACCCAGTTTCTACCTTTTTGCAAAATAGTTACTCCTCTCTAGAGGACGAGGATGATATGGAAGAGTTCTCATGAACTTCCTCTCTTGGAATGTTCGAGGTCTTACAAACCTCCCCAGAAAGTTCTATGTCCGGGATACCCATCATAGACTTGGGAATTCAGATTTTCTTTGCCTGCAAGAAGTTAAGATTTCTGGTTTCATGCTTTTTCTTGCATGCCGCGTCATTTGGCAGGATAGTGTCATGTTTTTTTCTTAGCATGAAGCTAGCCGAGGTGGTGTAGTTACTCTCCTATCACCTCACCTTCATTCTTCTATTATCTCACACGTTTCTGACCCCACACACCATATTATTTGGCTTTTTCTTTCCATTAACAATCATTCTTTTGGAGTCATTAATGTTTATGCCTCCAATGATGCTGTGGAAAGGGCACAAATGTGGGTTTGGCTTTCTAACAACTTGCCGCCAGCTACTTGGGTCCTGTGTGGGGACTTCAATATAGTTGAAGTGGCCTCTAACAAAGATGGCATTTTGCCTTTCCATTGGATAGCTGAGGAAAGAGAAGCCTGGTTTTACATGCATCATAAATTGGGCCTTTTTGATCCCAATACTAGCCACCATCATGATAGTGGGGTCTGGCAAACTTGGTCCAATTTTCGAGTCGGTCCTGACCGCATATTGAAACATTTTGATCATGCTATGATCTCGGCGCAATCTTTTTTTTCCTTTTCTGAAGATCATGATCTATCTGTCATTCCCCTGACAGATGTGACGTTGTCAGAGCATTATCCCATTTATTTTGGCATTTTTTGGCAAACAGCTGTCCCCAAAGTGGCCAAGTCTCAATTCTTCCTCAACACATCTGTGATGTTGCATGCTTCCACCATCTGGAGCACATACAACATGTCTGGAAATTGGAACCATGTCCACATTCCCATCAAGGTTGGATTCAATGGTGGAATGACGCCATTACTAGAACGGCTCAATTTTTGCGCATCTCCAAGCGTCAACTGACAATTTTTAGAAAACGGTCTTATGAACCCAACACCCTTGCCCTCAAAAAAGCCTCTGAAGCACTCACCTTCAACCCCTTTGATGTGGATCTTCAAATTCAGCTTTTCAAGCTTCGCCATGAAAAGCAAATTACTAATAACTATGCTACCCGAGGAGCTCAAATCAAAGCCCGTCTCCACTGGTTGGAGGTTGGGGACAAAGCCTTGAAGGAGTTCTTCTAGGCTCTCTAAGCCCGTCATACCAATGTTGGGATTAAAAAGATAAAACAGGGAACTGATGTTCTTTCTAGTCTGCCTAACATCCTGCAAGCTTTTATTCTTCACTATGAGAATATCTTTGCTTCGCAGGGCCATTCGGTTGCTCAGGAGGAGGCTCTCAAAAAGTGTATTATTTTTACTCCAAACCACCTCACAGTTGAGAAATGCACTTTCTGTGAGCAACTTCTTTCCCTCCGAGACCTTAAAGAGGCAGTTTACTCCATGGCGGATGACAAATCCCCTGGGTGTGATGGATTTTCCTGTGAATTTTACAAACATCTTTCGGAGCAAATTGGTCTTGATCTACACAAAGTCTATCTTGAAGCATACCATTCTAAAAGCTTAGGAGTGATCATAAATAAAGGCAATATTAAATTCATACCTAAAGCTGGTGATCCTGAGGACATCTACAACTGGAGGCCCATCACCCTCCTGAATGTGTCTCATAAGATCATTGCTAAGGCGCTCTCTCTCAAAATCCACCAGATGCTTCCTCTAATTGTGCAGCCTGAACAAACTGGCTTCATCAAATCCAGGTATATTCTTGACAACATCATTGCTGTCTGGGAAGGTATGGAATGGGCCCATAAGTCCAAGCAGCAGGCTATCTTTTTAAAGATAGATTTTGCTAAAGCCTATGATCGCATTGAATGGCCTTTCATTTTGGCTATGCTTCAGGCTCTGGGTTTTGGTCCCAATTTCCTTCAGTCCATGGAGATGCTCTTTGGTGATGCTAATGCTTGCATCATCATCAATAATTCGCAATCTAAAGCTTTTGGACTTTTTCGTTCCATCAAACAAGGTTTTTCGCTAGCTCCAGTGCTTTATGTCCTTGCTGCTGAAGGTTTTGGTTATTTACTTGCTCACTCTGTGTCTTCAGGACTGGTTCATGGCATTTCCTTGCCTGATTCTTCCTCCCAGTTAGTCAATGGTCATTTTGCTGATGATTCTTTTCTTACTCTTCTTGAAGATGAAGAAAACATCAAAAATTCTTTAAATTGTCTGGACACTTTTTGTCAAGCCTCTAGCTCTGCCATTCAATGGCATAAAACGCTCTGCTACCGATAGTCTTTTTTGCCAGCTCCACCTTGGCTCAACCAATTCAAACAGAAGTGGATTACTCATGGAGAAATCTTCTACTTTCTTGGCATTCCCTTTGCTTTCCAGGATTCCCCTGTAGAACTTTGGAATTTTGTACTTACAAAGATTAGCAAAAATCTTGATTATTGGATCACTAAGCTACTTTCTCTTGCTGGTAAATTTCAGATTTGTTCTAAGATTTTGGCTGCCACCCATGTGTATTATTCTTCTTGTTGGGCTCCCTCCAAAGCTTCCTATCTCAAATTTAGAATGTTTGCTCAGAGATTTTCTTTGGGCCTCTAGTTCTGACCATCATGGTTTTCACAGAGTTGCTTGAGATTTCTGTTGTCTCCCAAGGGAATCTGGGGGTCTCGATCTGCTTTCTACTTGGAAGCAGGGCCTTGCCCTCTGTGCTAAATGGATTATCAGAGCTATTTCTAGAGATGAAGCTTGGAAAATTCTTGTTAGGCATTGCATCTCTTCAGGCTTCCCTGCTAATAGACCGACATGGAAGGGGATTGGTTTTCAGACCCTTCTTACTATGCGTGAACTAATACAGGGCTCTTTTGTTATAAAGAGCATCTG
This sequence comes from Cupressus sempervirens, assembly GCA_028749045.1. Lineage (NCBI taxonomy): Eukaryota > Viridiplantae > Streptophyta > Pinopsida > Cupressales > Cupressaceae > Cupressus > Cupressus sempervirens. Next base: position 897,197,299 of record CM053787.1, read on the forward strand.
AAAAGCTTGGGAAGCTATTAAACCTTGGCTTCATTGGGCTGGTGATGAGTTTCACGATGGGCTGTCTTTAAATCAATAGAACATTTGGTGGTCTCCCCTGTTGGCCTTCCAGGGTACTCATCTTGCCAAGACTCAAGGTGTCAGTGCTCTGCATTTCTTAAAATGTGGCATCTGCACTACCAAGGAAATTTTTTCAAAAGTCACCATGAATTTCAGGTCATGGGAGGATATGCAAGTTCAATACCGCCTTGTTCGTGCCGATCACCAAACTTATGACCTTCTGTTGTCTTCCATCCCTGTACACTTACTTCATAATGTGGGGATTTAGTCTGTTCATCCTTGGTGGTATGATTGGAAGTGGTTTCTTTCCACTCCATTTACTAATTATAAGCCCAATATGGGATACAGATGGCTTTTGTCCCATCTTCTGATGGTGGAGATGCTTAATCAACGATGGCATTTGCATTCTTCGCTTTCTCATTGGAGAAAATAGTTCGACACCATTTGGAGTGCCATTACAGAACCTAAGATTGCACACTTTGCTTGTTTCCTTGCCTTCCAAGGTCTTACCCTAGGGCCTCAACTCAAGCACATTGGGGTTCCTGATCCCAAATGCCCCTTCTATGGCCAACTTGAGTCCTTTTTGCATATTTTTTGGTTTTGCAAGCGTGCTCAGAATTATTTGCACTAGATTCATGATTTTTTCAAGCCTTTCTGGCCCGAACCTTTTTCGTGGCACATGATTCTGCTGGGTGATTCCCCTAGATTTCCTCAGAAGTTCTCCTAGATTTGGCATACTTTCTGGATGGAAATTTTGTTTTCTCTATGGAAAGATAGGAATGCAGTTTTATTCACTCATAGTTTTTTGGATGTTAACATTGCAATGTACACTAAGGCATGCATTTGTAACAATGTCATCATGCAGATACAGGTGCAAGCAAATAAAATTTCTCTAGAGGTTGCACACTTATAGGAATTGTTAAATCATTGGGGCAATGCTCCTTGCAACATTGCCAAAGTGCCTCTGGATGCCTTGGTTGATGCCTCCTCATCTCACGGTCTCCATTCCCGATGCTAGTCCTCTGGCTGCCATTCACACATGTCACATTTCCAAGGTCCCCGCCACCACTCTTCCAACAGTGGTCATGGTAGTTGGAGGCACCGCTCCACTTCCCCACAGCGTGGTGGTTCTGGCTGGTCCCCGACTCCCCCCCTTGGGTGGGCTTCTGGTCAGTCTCTGGCTCCTCCCCCTGGACGGGTGCACTCTGGCAAGTTTCCTCAACTGGCCTTGGCAATTTCTCCTCCGTGGCCAGACAAGAAGGATGCAGAGACTGCGACTACCCTAGATCCTGCTGATGATGCTGATGGCTGGACTATTCCCACTCGACCTCACAATCCCACTGATGTGTGGGGATTTCTTGATAAAGATGATTCTCCTCCCTCTGGTGGTACTGCCTTGGCAGCCTGAAGTTGTTAAAAGTGCTTTTTTTTTATGAATAGTTTATAGTTTTTGGCTAAGGCCATGTTGTTTATTCCAGCTTCAGCCATTTGAACTCATTCATGGGGTGATCCTGTATCCCCCAGCCCCTTTTTTTTAATTGCAATCTTAGTAAATTTTATTAATTGAAAAGGACTATTCATCAAAAAAAAAAAAGTAAATAATATTTTCTTTAGCATAGCTTTATTTGTTGGTTCTAATTTTGAATTATAAAAAATAATTTGAGTATTAAGATTTGTTGATAAAATTTAAATTCTTATTATTCTAGCTGAAAGGACATAGAATGGACTAATCTAACCTAGAAAATTAATTAATTCTTGCTAGTTTCGGTCTATAATGAGTTATATTAGCCTTCACATTTAACATAGTAAGGATTGCAATAGGAACAACTTCGAAAATTTCTACATTTGATGTTTTTATTGGCTCACTAATATATGAGAATGATTAAAATAGAAAGAGGATTATGAAGCCCATGCACTAGCTATACATACAAGTGCCAAAAGGAAGTTCAAGCTCTAATCAACTATTCAAAGGAACAGGTAACAAGGAATAATATATAGAATGGGAGACAATCAAAATCCTCCAAATGGATCTATTAGCTCAAATTAAAAAGAGGATAGGTCAATGGGCCCTTGGTCTACTGGTGAAGTTGAATGGCTCACAAAGTGGCCACCAGCGATCAATTCTTGCTGAGTGCAAGGCCTGAAGACATCATAAGGGATGAGGCTGGGATCGTGCCCCAAGAAAATTTGGTAGTGTGGATGCTCCTTAGTCCTTGGCTCTTAGCTGAAGAGGTTTCGGGCATGTGTGGGCCCGTATCAGGTACCTAAAACTTGTTTGTGGATGACCTCCATCAAAAAGAAAAAAAGAGGATAGAAAGGAGATTAAAAAGTGTAACTATCAAAATCATATTTGTAACCATCATCTATGAAGAGGACCATTAACTTCATGATGTAGACACTTACTAATGCAGGAGCATCTAGTAGTGTAAGGGCAATCCTATATCACCCAAAAAATATGCTTAGAGATAATTTCTATTTAATTTGTTTTCATTTCTAGATACCCATTTGGGTCAAATAAAGGTTCCAACTCTTGTTTTAAAGCACCTTGGGATAAGTGTAAATGCTAAAAAAGTAGGACTATGTAATTGAGCCATAATTATGTTGAGTTAGAGGGTGTAAATTGGAGGGAAGGTCATATTTTAATTTAAAAAATTTCAGAAAAAGAACTAGGTCAAAAGGCTTCACGGTTAGAAAGTTATTACAATTTTTCGATTCCTAGAGACCTAAGAGTGCTTCAAAATCAGATATGGAGCACTAAATGGCCTCTTATGGGGCTGAAAAATGGGGGACAAGCAAAGCTGGTCCATAGGGCTATAGAGAACTTCAAAAAAAATTTGAAGATGTAAACGGTTTGTCAATCGAAGTTCTGGTTCAAAAGTTATTTTTCCCAAAAGTTGGACTACCATTTCTGGATTCTTCTAATTTGACAATGACTTCTAACGTGATTTCTAGAGCCTTCTGTTTTGGTAATGGATGCCAACTGGTATATTCTAGAATGTATTTGCAGCCCTAAACCATTCGGGGCTTATTTAAGAATATTTCTCACATTGTAAATGCAGCTCTTAGTGGAGTTAGAGAGAAGGAACTGTGTGGATTATTTCTTTCTCTAGAATCATACTATTGTAAGCTCAGAGGGTATTTTGCATTGATAATAATATTTACCTTTTCTTGTGTGTTCATTTTGATCTTTGATTGTGAATCCATCTCCTGGGAAAATAAAAATGGTCGCTATATTTTAGAGAGTGCCAATAACATGTAGGAAGAAACATTACCACAAATAAGAGGTAAAAAAATTGCATTGAATGACATGCATTCTTCTTTGCATGCATGGATCGTAAATTCTAAAGGTTCATATGGAACCTACTAAAAATGTTTTGTCATATTTAAAAAACTATATATTCATCCTATTATCATAAGACATATGATATGAGGAAATAATACTATGGCAGGGGTAGAGCTTGGAAATAGAAGATTCAATAATTTCCTATGCAATCTAAAGTTTTCTACCAATACTATCTTTGTACATAAAACAACACATAATAGCACAAAAAGAAAAGTTAAATTCACCCTAGATATAATGATTATATTTGATATGAAACACATGCCTAGTTTTTTTTCTTTTTCTTTTTCTAGAAGCTAAACCATTAGTCTTATCTATATACTTTTCTATCTTTGTTGCTCAATTGTATAAGTGAAATCATTATTCTTTTCTACACATATTTCTAAATTTGATACCACCTTACTACTAATGCAAGGAACTGATGAAACTAAAATTGGTCTAAAAGACTTAGATTCAAACTTTAGATACATGTAATATATTAAAAAACATGGGATGCTGGAAGACTTACTTACCATAGATATTTTTACTGAAATTTGTGAAGGTGGTTCTTTTGGAAATTAGTCACAAAATAGTTTCAAAATAGGAATACATTGAAAGTCCCATCTCCCTTAGGTATTGTTCATAGTGGTCTTATACAATCATTTTTATAACCTATTTTAAGAAAACTAAAATAAAATTTAACATTATTTGTTGATTGTATGAGATACATATGGATTTCTTTTAAAAATTTATGTCTAGAGTGATTGAGCATCTAAACATATTCAAAGATCAAAAATCATCTACGCAAATAACTAAGGGAAATACATAAACAACAATTTCCAACATTTTTGTGAGAAAGATAGATTATAGTTACATAGAACAATTCCTTTGATCCACAATGAAAGAAGTTAGTTAAGAGGAAGAGTCCTTCATTAAAAGAGATGGTTAGTTTCTTGTTACATACTAGGCTTGTAACTTTGACTTTGTAGTTTTAAGAAATAAAATAAGCTTATTATGTACAAAATATATTGTCAAAAATACTCCATAGGCAAAACACTCTCTAAAGATGGAGATTCAACATGTAATCAAAAGTAATGAATTTCTATATATTTGTATCACATATGCATCAATATGCATTCTTTCAAATAAAAAAATTTATTTAGAGCCTTAGAGTCTTTCTATGGCTTCAAGTAGGAACTTGGAGCTTGGTATGGTAAACTCAAATCATTATTTTATCTCAAAATTTCATTCAATACAAATTTGATCTAAATGTGTCAGCAATGAGAATTTGACTTTCTTCTTATTATGGTGCTCCATGTACATGCAATCTATTGATAATATGTAATTTAACCAAAACTATTGGTGTAGTTATATCCATTGTGCAAGAGAAAATTTTCAAAGGTTATGCCACAAAATGAAGGTATTGAAAGGAGTTAGAACTCTATTGGTTTATACTACTTACAAGAGATTCAAGGTATATTAGATGGATGTTAAGTCAGCATTTTTGAATGGAACACTTGAAGAAGAAGTATGTGTAGAACAACCAGAAGGATTTATTGAACCTAATAAAAAAAATATGGTTTACAAATTGAGCAAAGCATTGTACTTGAACTAAAACATCACCAAGAGCATGGTACGAAAGGTTGCATTCATACTTGATTCACACTGGGTCTATTAGACAAAGTGAGAATCATAATCTATATTTGAAAAGTGAAACTAATAACATGTGTCGCTTGCTAATTTTTTTGTGGGTGATATCATATTTGGTGGGAATGACATTTAAGAAAAGTGTATAAGATGTGGTGAGCATGTTCCTATTCTTAGATATATCTTTGAAAGGATAAGGGAATACAATATGCATTTAAAACCATGAAAATGTATAATTTAACCAAAACTATTGGCGTAGTTATATCCATTGTGCAAGAGAAAAATTTCAAAGGTTATGCCCAAAATGAAAGTATTGAAAGGAGTTAGAACTCTATTGGGCTACTTACAAGAGATTCAAGGTATATTAGATGGATGTTAAGTGAAAATTTCTAAATAGAATACTTGAAGAAGAAGTATACATAGAACAACCAGAAGGATTTATTGAACCTAATTAGAAACACATGGTTTACAAATTGAGCAAAGAATTGTACTTGAACTGAAACATCACCAAGAGCATGGTATGAAGAGTTGCATTCATACTTGATTCACATTGGGTTTGTTAGATAGAGTGACAATTGTAATCTGTATTTGAAAAGTGAAACTAATAACACGGCGTTGCTTGCTAAATTTTTTGTGGATGATATCATATTTAGTGGGGATGACATTTAAGAAAAGCGTATAATATGTGATGAGCATGTTCCTATTCTTAGATATATCTTTGAAAGCATAAAAGAATACAATATGCATTTAAAACCATGAAAATGGTATTGATAGTGGAAAGCTCCTTGCGTTCATAATATGCAATAGAGGTATCAAGGTAGATAGAAAGAAAATTGATGCTATTGTAATATTCCTCCTCATAATATCTCAAAATTTTGTAGCTTACAAGAAAAGATACAATATATTCATAGGTTTGTGTCTAACCTAATAGATTTTACTATTCCCTTCACTTCCTTACTTAAGAAAGATTCTATTTTCTCTTGGAATGAGGATTGTAAGCTCTCATTTGAATAATTAAATACTTATCTTTCTAGTCCTCCTATTTTGGAACCAACTCAACCTAATGAATTGTTCTTTCTTTATACTTTGGCCTCTTCAAAGGCATTGAGTGTTTTATTATCTCAACATGATCAAGATAGAAAGGAGCGTCATATTTATTACATAAATCATACAATGATTGATTATGAAACACACTGCACTACAATTGAGAAATAATGTTTTGCTTTAGTTTTTTCTTGTCAAAAAATTAGAGATTATCTCCTTAATGCTGAAGTTAATATTTATGTGAAGTTTGATCATTTAAAGCATCTCCTTTTGAAGACAAATTTAATGGGGTGACTTGCTAAATGGGTCATGCTCTTAATAGATTTTGATTTAAATTTTATTTCACATAATCTATGAAAGAGGAAGCCTTGATTTATTATTTGGTTGAGTCTCCCTCTCATATTCTAACATCAACACTCAATAAGTTTTGTGAGAAATTTGTCTTACCTATTGATATAGATGACACATGAGAGTTATTCTACGATGGGTCTAGATCTCAAATCTAGTCTGGGGTAGAAGTTATGTTAATATCCCCATCTAGGAAAACTACTCCTTTATCTTACAAACTTACCTTTTCATGCACTAATAACATTGCTGAGTATGAATCTCTTATTTCTATAGTAAATGAATATTTATCCTTGAATATCAAACATATTAAAATCTTTAGTTATTCACAACTTGTCATACATGAGATTGATGATAAGTATAAAGCTAAGAATGATAAATTAATGAAGTATCATGATATCACCTTGGACATACTTGGGTAATTTATGATATCACCTTGGACATACTTGGGTAATTTTATTCTTTCTCTATACTAAACCTACCTTGAAAAGATACTCAACATGCTGATGCTATGGCTGGTGCAACATCCCTTATCACTTTAGAGGAAGTTGTGCTGGATTTTCAATTCATGCTTCACTCTTTGTTTGAGCCTACTATTTCACACTATACCTTGCTAGATGTAACTTTTCTTAACTGATATTTAGATTAGTGGTATTCACATATTTATCAATATCTTAAAGATGGTTGTTTTCATGAATTAGCAACTAGAGATTCTACAAGTAGAATCTAGAAGCTTGCAACTCATTATATTATTGTTGTTAATGTTCTTTATAGAAGATCTTACAATGGTCATCTCCTTAGATGAGTTACTAAAACTAAAGTTCTTGTACCGTTGCAAGAAGCTCATATTAGATCATGTGGGGGGAATTTTTGTGGAAATTTCTTAGTTAACAAGCTCCTTCATATATGCAAACAAGAGTATTCATGGTGACTAAGGAGTTATGAAGTGAGATTACATTGCAGAACAAGTTAGAGAATAATAGAGGACAAAGAAGTGATCACAACAAAGAGACATATGATAAAAAAGGATCAAGAAGACATTGTGTAAAGGTGATTTGTTATCAAGCAAGCAAGTTCTAACCAAATGACCAAAGATGAAACATTTTAACAGGTGATTTTAGTAAAACTTCTTAATAGAGTAGTCCTAATAGGTTGTGTGAAATCCTTTAATATGGTTCTTACTTAATTGTGATTTAAAGTACTTTAGCAAGGTACATTTCTAACCGGGTGTTGAAATCCTCTAACAAGGTGAGACCTAATAGTCTTTGTAAGCCTTTAACAGGGTAGACCTTTAACATGGTAGATCATAACTTATGATCAGAATATTGTAACCTTAATTAGATACACTTTATTGCTATAGTAGTGAAGATCTATGGGTGTCATCCCCGCCCTAGTTTTACCTTATCTCTTGAAGGGTTTATGGTTAATCATAGCTTGTGTTATATTTGTGATTGCTTATATTTTTATATGATTTAGATGTATGTTTTGTATCACCTCATCTAGTAGTGTAAAATTAATACTAACTATTAAATGAGAGTATTAACAATACTAAATAGTTAACACTTAAGATAGGACCAAGGTTATCACCACAAAATCAAGCAAACCAAGAATGGTAGGCTCCTTATGGTATAACCCATGATGAAGTGGATGTGTACCTAATGGATGGAGATGTGTGCTCATGATGTGCTCAAGCTTCAAGTGGATGGGTGATTATGAAGTGTGTGTATGGATGAGAGTTTCAACAATTGAGGTATGGAGGGATTCCAACATTATGATGGTATTTTGGTAGTTTTTAGGCTCTCAAAATAGCATTATAACTTTGCATAAAAGGTGGATGATATTTGTGAAGGGAGAGAGTTTAATTTATGGGCCAAGGGGTAGAGAGATGGATGGACAAGATACAAGGATCAAAAAATAGTAAGGGGGGGTCAAGGTGCACTCAAAAGGAAGCACATGGATTGTGCTTGTTTAGAGCCAATAGGGAAGTGACACTTGTCACAAGGAGGATGAGTGTGAGAGGATAGGATAAGGGTTGGTCAAGGGAGTAATGAGCAAGTTTGAGTATGTAAGAGGGATGTAAGAGTAATAAATGTTGGAGGGTGAGGGTGAGGATGAGTTTGTTGACTTTAGCTTGGGTTAGTAGGTCTTAACATTTGCTTAAACTTTTGCACATGTTTAGGATGGGGATTAGGATTAGCTTAGAAAGGGAGTTAGGGTTTAAGTGGTTTAGCTTTGATGGGATGGGTTAGTTAGGTGGATAAGTGAATTTAGTATGGGTGGATGGGTTGGATTAGGGATTAGGATAGGGTTTAGGGATTCTTTTAGGGTTTTTAGATATTTTTAAAAATGATTTATTTAATAAAATGTGGATATGGGATTAAATTAAATAGATTTGAGAATTTGTTTAATTTAATAAAGGAATAGGGATTTAATTGATAAATTGATTTGGATTATCATTTGATTTTATCAATTGGACTATAGTTAATTAAATAAATGAATTAAATAGGGGATGACAATTAATTAATTAAATGGTAAATATTTAATCAATAATGTTTTAGGAGATGACTAAATATGCTTACCTATTTTTGCAATCACATTTAGGTGTCTACATTTTGCCCCTCTTTGACATAGCATTGAAACAACACTATTTCAAAGAAGTTTGAATATAAATGACATGAACAAGACTACTTAAAGCAAGACAATTGCCCTAGTTTTGAGTAGAAGAGGAGAGAATGGACTAGTTGATGCCCCCTCAAGAAGGTGGTAGGGAAAGAACATGAGGCACGATGACTTCTTGAAAAAGTTATAGTAAGCTAGTGGGGGACAAGAGGACATGGAAGAGGGAAAACTAGGTAAAAATTAGAAGACATGACAGGAAGAAGAAGGGTGGTGGGCAATAGGAGGTTGCTAGAAGAGTCGTAGAGGTAGCTAGGGCATTGAGGTGGCCTATAAGGGGCTAGAAGAGGGCTAGAAAGGTTTATTTTCTTTCATATATATGAGGAAATATTGTGGCTAGGAGCTCTGAGTTTGACTTTATGATGGTTGCGATTGGATGAACTAAGCATCAATTAGATGTGGTATGACGAGTATGAGTGTGGAGGACACCAATTCATTTGGTATGGTCAAAAACCTGTCTAGTATTTTTATTTTATTTTTGAGTAGTTTAGAGCATTCTTGCAAACTTGAAAATACAATCTTGTAGAATCGATTCTGGTGGGATCACATGAAGAATTAGCAAGAGCATGATCATGCAAGAATTGCTAGTGGTAGGGACAAAAATGGCTTGATAATAACATATTGTGAGATCATGATTTTGGGAAAGAAATTCTATGTAGGACTGAGTGTAAGTAAGCGAGATTGTCCACCCACCAAGGAAAATACAAATATATCTGCATGAAAACAATCCTACATTAGAGGTGAGGTCAACATGGGAATGGGGATAGGGTTGACCAAGGAAAAGAAAATACAAACACAATCTCATAAGAACATGGGTTTTTAGGATCACCAGGGTAAGCTTGCACGAGAACGTAGGTGGGATCACGGGTCAAATAGGATGAGAGGGGAAAAGGTAAAAAGAGAATTCCATGAGAACATATCTCGATGGGATCATGAGCTTCACAGGCTCATATGAACGTGGTCGTAGGAACACGGGTTTAGGGGAAAAGTGCAAAAAAATAGAGGTTTTGGTAAGGTAAGAGGGGGAAAGCTAGGGCAAGAAAAGTATGTAAATAAATACTGATGGGTGATTGGTTTTGGTATGTAGTGGTCATTGGATGCTTTGGTGTCACATGAGCGATGGGCAACTATATTACATGTAGGAGATTAGTTGATGACATCAAATTGGGTGAGGATCAAGGGTATTGGTCTTGGATACGTGGCAAGGCTACCCCACACGTGTATGTATATGGCCATGGTTACAACATTGTGCAAGAAGTGGCGTAATGAGACAACCAATTTTCACCTGCCCATAGAGGAGATGAAGGTGACTCTAGAGAATGTATACCTAATCTTCATATTACTAGTGTGGGTGATGCCAGTGATGGCGACAAGAGAGATGACTGCAGAGGTGGTGGTGTAGGGATTGGTAGGGCTAGACATGCCATTCTATATTCGGAGGGGATAGTTCGCACTGGATGAGCATTTGGATTGAGTAGCCCCAAATAGATGGATTTACTTCTATCTTTTTAGGCTAGTATCAGGGTAAATTTCCCTAGATACAGAGGGCACATGAGTGACATTGGCACTAATCCCAGTTATCATGCAGATAGTGGATGTCAAAGTCCTAATAGTTAGGGGATCGTTGATGCTAGCAAAGTTGTACTGAGATTTACACCAGTTTGTGTATCAAGGAGATGGTGGATAAGGGAGGAGTATAAGGTTCCCCACCTTATTACAAGTATGGGCATGGGAGCATATTTTGGTATTAAGCCAATTGGTAAGAGGGATAGATAGGCAGAGGATCCACTAGCATATAGCTAGGGAGAGTCGTTGACCTATCACCAGATAGAGGATGTGGACTACTGGAGAGTCCAAATTGATGAGATTATTGTAGTTGTATGGAGACCATATATGGGTCTAGGGCCATGGGTAGAGGAGGGACATCAACTACCATATATGATATCACCATGCTTCATTTTTGGATGGTGGAAGTTCATCGCAGAGCAGTACTACCCAGATAGGGCCCTACGATAGTTTGGATGGTGACAAGTGACTCAAAGAGAGCCAACCTAGTATCAATGAGTGACTCATGAGCCAATGTCAATTTATGAGCTAGCACTACAGAGAGAGGGATTTCTTTGGGCTTGACTAGAGTTACAGCCACAATAGTGGGATTGATTTTGTGGGGTGGTAGATGTGGGCTCCACATAGGAGTATCAAGATGGGTTTCAGCGACGAAGACTGGTAGGCCAGGCACATGCGACCAGGGAAACCATGGTGATAGAGAAGTGAGCATCGATAGTGAGGTAGGGTAGATATGTAGTGAGAGGGCTACAATAGTGGGTAGAGGCCATAGCATAGGAGGAGGGGCCAGTGCGGTAGAGGTAGAGGGTAGGGTGGTAGGAGGAGAGATGGGTATAGTTAGAGAGAGGAGAGGAGAAAGGGGTAGATCCAAAGAGAGGAGGGAAGAGGGTAGTAGAGGAGAGGGAGCAGAGACCACTGAGGCTAGTAGGGGGTGGTAGAGGTGGGTGATTCATAGGGGGAGGGGATGATGGATGGGTAGCCTAAGACACCTCATTGTAGTAGATGCATGATGCCACCAGCCAATTTCTACAAGATACATAGTAGGAGAGAGATCAACTTAGGATAGAGTGGGATCAGCTATGACAAGAGCAAGATGTGGCCTAGGGATAGGTGGACAGGGTAGGGATAGAGGTGGGGAGGCTACAGATGGAGGTGAGGTTAGATATGGTGGATGTGACGACCCTGAGAGCACAAATAGCAGTGGGTGGAGGGATAGAGGAGTTGAGGATACTATGGGAAAAGGTGGAGGATTAGAGAGAGAGAGAGAGAGAGAGAGAGAGAGAGAGAGAGAGAGAGAGAGAGAGAGAGAGAGTAGGAGTCTATCGAGAGAGGTATCATGTAGTAATTCCAGTAGACTAGATAGAGCATTATAGATGGCGAACACTATCAAGGATTGCTGGGACCCACACAACTATGCAAGGAGTGGGGGAGAGTGGATAGAGTACTGAAGGCTCACAGAGTATAGGTGGGTCTCAGTGCACAAGGTAGAGTCGTAGGACAAGATAAAGCTAGAGGTGAGACACAGGGATTAGGGGGAGGAGGGATGAGGTAGAGAGCTCAGGGATAAGAGGAGGATGGATGAGACCACCACCTCCACCAGTAGTAGCACCAAGGGCAGGGAGGGATATAGATGAGGATCCAAAGGAGGAGGTGATAGATTAGGGAGACTAGTGATATGCTAGGTATACATGTATGATTATCATTTTGTTGGATGTATTGATAGATTTGAGATAAATGTTTCTTTTTTGTGGGCACAGACCCATTGTAGCTATGAGCCCATTTGGTTCATGGAATTTAAAAAACCTAGATCTCTAGAAACCTTGGTTTAGCCAAATCAAGGTTTTCATATCTTCATTCCAATTTTTGGGATTTTACTAAAACTATTTGTTTCACTCGAAAGATGCATCTGAAGTGCATAAGCTTGGAGTTGAAGGAAAATTTCAAAAAGTATTCCAATCTATTGTTTTTACACTCCTTAAAAAACAAAACCAGATTTTGATTTTCAATTCCTTCTTGCTAGGAGGAAGTTGGAAAACCTAATTTTGAGGCAAAATTGGAAGTCTTGTATGCTAATTCCATTTTGCAAACTTTGAAACAAATGCACAAATATTCAAATATGGGTTTTGAAAAAGCCAATTCCTATTATCTTCCAGGAACCAAATGGACCCTATATGTATGATATGGATACTGTATATTTGGACTTTGATTGACTGTGGGATTTTTCAGGGAGGGTATGCATTCATTTATTCTTTGTGGATGATATATAGAGTGGATCATTATTTGAGGCAAGATATGTATATATGGACTTATGATTGCATGAGTATGGTTATGATATTAGTTTTATATATGTTGAGATGTAGATGAGAGACCAATGTGTTTGATATGCAAGATGTGGTATTTGATGAGAGATATGATATTACTGACGGCTTGTGATGCATGATGTGAGATGTGATGAGAGATATGATATTGTTGATGGTTTGTGATATTTGATGAGAGATATGATATTGCTAATGGTTTGTGATGTAGGATAGGATGGATTTGGAGGATGAGGCTGTTGTTGATAGTGTAAGATGTGATTTTCTATGATAGTGCAGATATGATGTGTTATGCTCTTGATATGATTTTGATAATGTGATTTTCTATGATAGTACCAATATGATGTGATGTTCTTTGATGTGATCTTTGATAGTGTGATTTTCTATGATAGGATTGATATGTTTTTTTGTGATGATGAGAATGTTTAGATAGTACTAAAGATGAATCACAAATTTTAAAATGAACACAAACTAAAGATGAATTACAGATTTAAAATGAACACAAACTAAAGATGAATTACAAATTTAAAATGAACATAAACTAAAGATGAACTATGGATTTAGAAAGAACACCAAGTATAGATGAATTACAGATTTAAAAAGAACACAAACTAAAGATGAATTATAGATTTAAAAAGAACACAAACTAAAGATGAATTACAGATTTAAAAAGAACACCAACTAAAGATAAATTACAAATTTAAAAAGAACACCAAATAAAGATGAATTATGGATTTAAAAAGAACACAAACTAAATATGAATAATAGATTTAAAAAGAAGACAAACTAAAGATGAATTACAAATTTAAAAGGAACACCAACTAAAGATGAATTGCGGATTTAAAAAGAACACCAACTAAAGATGAATTATAGATTTAAAAAGAACAAAACTAAAGATGAATTATAGATTTAAAAATAACACAAACTAAATATGAATTATAGATTTAAAAAGAACACAAACTAAATATGAATTACAGATTTAAAAAGAACACCAACTAAAGATGAATTACAGATTTAAAAAGAACACCAACTAAAGATGAATTACAGATTTAAAAAGAACACAAACTAGAGTATGAACATAAGTTTTATGATAAGCTAAAATGAGAAAAAACTACAATTGAACATGAACACAAACTACAATTGAACTTGAATGAAAACTACAATTGATCATGAGTTTTATGATGAGTTTTGATGATAACATATGTGAAGTGAGCTAAAATATCTAACATTGGATGAAAGATCTAATTCTAGGATATAAGAGAGATCCAAGGTATGATAAAAGGTTAGATGAAAACAAGCTATGACAATATAACATGCTAAATTCTATTAGGTGGGGAGATAGTAAATAGATGTAGGCAATGATGATAATAATGAGATACATGAAAAATTACGATGGTAGGATATGATAACTAATACTTGAATTAGGATAATGATCTATGATATAAAAAAATGATTGTAAAAAATAGGAGATACTAACTCTAAGAAGGAGGATGTTGGAAAATGATTGATCAACAAACTCGTAGTCAGGATGATAGTAGACGTTAGAGCTAGGACAATGACTTATGATAAGGAGAACATCATGATGGTTTGAAAACCTTAGCTTAAGGGATGAGAAGTTGTAAGAGTAGGATAATAAAGATAATTCAATGTTTGATGATAAGGAATTTGAATCCAAAGATTCTAATAGTGGAAAAATTTGAAGTCTGAGAGAGATAGCTGATGTAAATGAAGAGGATACCATGGGTTATGATATGAAACAGAAGTAGAGTGACAAGGAAACATATGTGGGGTGTTAGGGAAGCTTGAGAGCAGAGTACTTTGTGAAGAAGTACCACCATGTAGTGTGAGAACTTTATTTGATATAGGAATATTAGGGATCAACCAAGGTTACTAAGAACATCAAGGACTTTTCCCCAATATTACATAGGACTGACTCATACAAGCATGCAAGGATTGCCCCAACATCACACATGAGCCTTGGAGAGATCAGTGTGGGAACTATGTTGGGTCTTCCACATGAAAATGATATTGCCCAAGTGCATCATATGATCAAAAATGAAAATATGTTTGAAATATGCAAGGGTGATATCTGACTGACTCGCAAGCAGAAAAAGACTATGACCAAAACCATGCCTTTGAGTCACCCCAGTCAAAACACATCATGATATGAAAAGACCATGGTGACCTTGAGGAGGGAACAACTAAAATTACATAGAAGCACCCAATCAAAATATACAAAAATCAAAGATTTAGAAGAAAGAACAAAAGTTTTAAAAAGTAACCTTTTGCTAAAGAGATTGGGATGATTGGCTACTAACGGGCTAAAAAATAAGGAAGAAACGCTCAAAAAGGAGTTTAAGGCTAGGACATGTAGGATACTTACAAAAAGGGACAATGATTTCTTTTCTATAGATGATGGGCTAGTGACACGAGGTGTCACAATAAGACTTTAACAGACTATACAAGCATGACTATACAATGAATTGGGATTTTGGAACATAGGACAGAATAAAATAGTGGGTATGTATATGAAGGGGAAATCTCAGGATGAGGAGATAGCATTGTTATAATACATTTATTGGGTGTGATATGTAAAGTACAAAATGTTGTTACAAGGATTAGGATATTTCTATATTTATAGGATTATGATACATATGATACTATTGTTAGTACAAGGATACTATTTTTAGTACAGGGATATGATACACAATATACTGTTGTCAGTACAAGGATATGATACACAGGTTACTACTTGCTAGGTACGATATATACGGTAAAATAAAAGGATGAAAAACACCTGATATGAGACATGCGGTAAAGTACAAGGATAGGGTAGGTATTTAAACTATAGAGATAATATAAGATCTAGGTAGGATGCGCAAACTACTGGGTACTAGAAGGTGATGTTGCGAGGCATGGTGGGAGTGTAAATAGTGAAGCTATGGGGAGCACCTTGAAAAAAATGGGTAGATGGGTGATGAAGTGTGGAGAGGTGATGGGGGAGATGTATGTCATGGATAGATAATAAAAAGGCTAAGTAAACCTAGTGCCTAATTACTATGTTTTCATGAGGGTACCTATCCAAGGCACTTGAATTGCCAAGTTTTCACCATTGGATGCTTGTTTTTCTCTACCCATTTTTTTACTGAGAATTTTTTTCCAAGCGTAGAATTTCTTAAGGTGAATGATACTGGTAGGATCATTTAGGACTTCACCTTAAAGTGTAGATAGTTGATATGACCCTAGGCCAAAAGATGTTATGACCACATAAGTACCAAGCCATGCGAGCTCGAACTTGCCTATCTTTTCTCGATTAGTATGAACCTTCATGTTTTCTTTGAGGACCATGTCTCCTTCTTGAAAGTGGAATGGATGGACCTTCCTATTGAAATTTCACTTGAGGAAATTCTAGTAGACCATGAGTTTTTCATAGGATTGTTGCATTTTTTTCATCAAGTAGATCAAGCTAAGTAAATCAAGCCACTCTATAATCTTTATTAGATATCTGGCCTCATAGAGAATTATGAAGGGATGGGAGTTCAACCTCAATAGGTAATACTGCTTCAACACCATAAACCAAGGAGTATGGTGTTGTGTCAGTGGATGTACATAATGAGGTGTGGTATGCCCATAGGGTGGGATTGATTTGTAAATGCCAATCATGATCAAAATCATTGACAACTTTATTTAAGAGTTTAAGTAGAGTTTTATTAGTTACGCCCCCTGACTATTGCCTTGTGGAAAGTACAGGCTAGAAAAGCAATGATGGATATGAAGGGAAGTGCACAATTCCTCCATACTGAGATTTTTGAAATTACCTCCATGGTCAGTAAAAATGGTAGCTGGGATGCCAAAGTGACATATGATATGATATAGGATAAATTTGGACACCTAAACTCCTATAGCAGTGACAAGGAGAACTACTTCTAGCCACTTAGTTAAATAATCGGTGGTAGTGATTATCTACTTCTGTCCTCTTGAAGAAAGAGGTGTGATAACACCAACAAGGTCAAACCCTCAACAACAAAAAGTCCATGGTGGTGCTATTGGTTACAGTTCTTGAGCTGGGGCCCAGATTAGACTAGCATGTTGTTGATAGGGTAAACATCATTTCACAAATTCACATGCATTGTGCTCTAGAGTAGGCCAATAATACCCAGCTTGAAGGATCTTCTTAGCTAGAACTATCCTACTTATGTGAGCACCACAAAATCTAGTGTATACCTCCTTGAGAGCCATTGTAACCTTTTTTTGGTCTAGACATTGAGAGAGAGTATCATGATAAACATGATGGTATAGGTTTTGGGAGATGATAGTATAATGGGAAGCTCTACGAATAAGGTTCTGACATTGGGTTCGTGTGAGATGGGGAGATATGATACCATTTAGTAGGTAAGCATGAATTTTGTGGGACCATGGGGACTAGGGACCAACCAAGTTACATGCCCATGTTAATTCATCATTCTCATATGCGGGCTTATGTAGCTGCTCAACCAATAATTCATATTGTATATCCTCTCACGATATTTCCAAAAGGAAACCAATAGTGGCCATGGCATCTGTTGCCTTATTTTGTAGTCTAGGTACCTGTGTAAACTAGAGTTGAGTAAAATGTTCCTTTAATTGATCAACCAACTCCTTGTAAGGTAGTAGCTTGTCATCCTAGATGATAAGTTGGGAATCACCATAGATTTGAGCCCTGCAACAAGGGTCTCATACTCTGAGATGTTATTGGTACACTAAAACTACAATTTGAAAGATTTGGGAATGTAATCTCCTTTAGGTGTGACCAAGAGTATGCCAGTGTTAGAGCCATAGGATGTGTAAGAACAATCAAAGTATAACTTCCAAGATGATTTTTCTTCTATCAAATAGAGGTGTTCATCTAGGAATTCCATAATGAGAGGATGGTCTACAACCAAGGGTGCATCTACCAAGTGATCTGAAATATCCTAGCCTTTGATGGCCTTTCTATCAATATATTAGATGTCAAATTCACTAAGAAGCATGACCTATTTAGCTAGGCATTCTGTGAGTATTGTGCAAGATATCATATATTTTAATGGATCAATTTTGGATATTAGTTACATAGTGTGACTCAACATGTAATGATACAAATTTTGAGTGGAAGATACCATAGCTAAGCAAGATTTTTCCATTGATGTGTAATTGAGCTCATATCTCACTAAGATACAACTGATCTAGTAAATAGCCCTTTCATTTCCTGTATCATCAAGTTGTGCTAGAAGAGCACCTAGTGTTGTGGGAGTAGTTGTAATGTATAATATGAGTGGATGCCTTGCAACTAGAGGAACCAAAATAGAAGGATTAGCCAAGTATTTCTTGATGAACTCAAAGTTGCATTGGCAAGCAAGGTTCCACCTAAAGTTTTGATCCTTTCTGAGTAGATGTGTAAATGGTTGGCATTAATTAGTGAGATGGGAGATGAATCATCTTGTTGATTGAAATTTCCCCTAGAGACAATGAAGGTGCTTGAGAGTCTTAAGAGGATCCATATCCATGATGGCCTTGACCTTCTTAGGATCAATCTCAATACCACATCATGATATAATGAATCCTAGGAGCTTTCCTAAGGTAATGCTGAAGACACATTTCTTAGGATTTGGCATGAGATGATATTTAGCCAATCGATCAAACACTTCCTCGAAATGAGATAAGTGATCAAGGGCATTAAAGCATTTGACTAAAATATCATCTACATAATCTTCAATAGTCTTATGGATTAGGTCATGGAAGATGACCTTCATGGCACGTTGATATGTTGCCCCAATGTTCTTTAGTCCAAATGACATCATGTTATAGCATAATGTTTCCCAAGGTGTGGTAAATGTTGTCTTATGTTGGTTTTCCTCTTCTATCTAAATCTAGTTGTATTTGGTGAAACCATCCATGAGTGATAAGAGACCATGCCCTACATTGAGATAAAAAATCATGTCGATATTTGGTAATGGAAAATCATCCTCCGGATGCACTTTGTTTAGATCTCTGAAGTTTGTGCAAATTTTAATATCACTAGAAGGTTTTGTAATAGGTACCATGTTGGAAATCCATTTCAAATAGTCTATTGGGAAAATTATTTTTGCCTCTAGCAATTTTTCTAACTCCACTTTAACGAATAAAACAACTTTGGGGAGCATCTTTTGGAGCTTTTTCTTAATGGGTTTGGCCCTTAGATCCATGGTCAAATGGTGTACTACTTACTTGGGGTCACACCCCAACACATCTTTATAGGACAATGCAAAGTGACCAACATTTTCACAGAGGACTTCAATGAGAAGATCTTCCCACTCAGGTGGTAGAGATGCCATGATATATGTGTTATCTTGTATCTCAGTCAGAGTGATATTGACTAGTCTAGTTTACTCTGTTAAGACTAAAAATATGGGAGGCCTATGCTCTTGCAGAGAAATATTTAAATCTCCATCTTTGGGTGCCTCTAAGAGGTATTCACTATGAGATATGCCCTTTATTTTCATTTCATTTTGTGAGTCATTCAATGGTGCCCTAGAGGAGTTTTCATTAGAGGATGTTTTGCTTTTGCTTTTTTACTTTTTTTGTTTCTTTTTTCAATTCAATTTTGTGCCTGGAGACTTCCTCCTCCCCAAAGTAATCTACTAGATCTAGTTTGTAGACATATTTTTATGGTGGTGAGAGTCATTTATGCAGTGTTTTGACTCACATGAATTTAAGGAGTGCATGCTCGGTAGAGTATTCCTCAACATGGGCAACACTTGGTTGGTCCTAATCAATGAGTTTGGGGTGAGTGAGGGGTAGTTCTATGAGATTTAAGGATAACTGGTAGAGATAGGAGGCTCCTAGGATAATTTCATCAAGGAAAATATCATTATAGGCTTTCTTTTCTACTTCCTCGGGAATTTCCTTGACCTCAACGAGGCTATTTTGGATGTTTGTGAAGGCATGGCCTTCTATTGTAGTGCCACTAGCTGTGGGGAGTCCGTAGCCTAAGCCCTTCTTTTTATTTACTAGGTATGGTTCTACATACTCCCTAATATGTGATTCTAGATGGCCCAAACTACCTCCTTGATAATCCCATTGCTCAGTGGTAAGGTGATGTGACCACAAATTTTTCTATTTAAAGTGATTAAGAAGTGCTTCACTTTTAGGAGGTGGCTCCTTGTATAGCCATGTGCTAATGTCTGGTATAGTTTCCTCTCCATCGAGGATAACCTTGGTAGTAAATGTGGTAGGGCCCATCTACCTGAGTTGAGAGGTGGTTTTTGGTGTTGATCGTTCATGTGTTAGGCATCCTTGAGTATGTGGATCAAGTGGTAGAGCACCGACAACAAAAGCATCTGTGAAATTATACTTGCCACAACCTTGGTAGTTGATCTTAACCATGGAAAGAGTGGAGGGTAAAATGGTATCTAGATCATGGTAGGTGCCAAAGGAGCTAGCCATGGTGTGGCCGATTTTGATTCTGGAAAATGGTTGGTGTATGAAGTTTTGACCACATTGTAATAAGTAAAGGGTTCAGGATATGCATGGATGGTTACCTCAGTGCCATTATGTAGAAATTTGATGCACTAATGATATGTGGATGGAATGGACCACATGGAATGTATCCATGGGTGGCCAACGAGGATATTTTATGGAAGGTTAAGATTAACTATGTAACAAACTACTTCTTGAGTGGCTAGGCTGACTCTGAGAGGGAGCAAGATGGTTCCTTTAGTGGTGTTCTCCAAGTTGTCATATTCTTTTATGGTGATTACCTTATTATTGATATCTACCTCAGTGTATCCTTCCTGAATGAGAAATTTTAAAGCACACAGATTTAAAGCCGATCCATTATCTATCATAACCCGTTTGACTGGAAAGATAGAAACCATGACAACTATGTGAAGTGGAAGGATATGATCAGGTTCAACTATTGGGATGTCGATGGTTTTGAAGGGAAAACCACATGATTTAGAGATATGGCCAACCATGTTGGAAAACTTAGTGGCATTTATGTTAGTGGGGATGCATGATTCATGGAGAGTACTATCGAGGATCTCTTGATAAAGTGGGCTTGTTTATAAGAGATTGAAAATGGAAATCTGAGTTGTTATGTTTCCAAGCTGTTCCAAGATATTATACTATGGTCCTAATGAGGGCGATCCTAATGAAGGTTCTCTATATAGAGGTGGTCTTGATGGTGTTGACATAGGTGGGCCAACTATATTGAGTCGAGCTTAGTGAGTAGTAATTGTACATTGAGTATCTGGGCCTTCGATGTGAATGATATATAAGTGAACTTCTTCCTTTTTTCATTCATCTTGGTTTTCTGATCTGTATGTGGTTATTTGATTAAAGCAAGTCTGGATATGTATATCCTTAGTTTCATTCTGGTTCAGTAGTGCATGTATGGGTAGAGATTGGTTCGAACACTCTATTTTGGTGCATCACCTCCTTAGATTAGAACTAGGTAGATTTTCTTTCATGCTCTCCTTCTCCCTTTTCCTCTCCAAGAGTAGTTAGGTGTGCCCAGATAGTAAGAGGAAGCCGGCCTTCTCCGGAGACTCAACCTCGTAGTTCAAGTCCCACAGCTTGGAGGTTGTTTCCATGTTTCACTAGGTTGTCCTCACGCATAGGCCTTGGACAAGGGTACAAACCTAAGTGACAATAGTTTTTGACATGCCCGGTCGGACTCACCTATTAAAGATTTAAAGTCTACTAGTGTCAAAGAAGAAAGAGTTTCTAATGCAGGAGCATCCAGAGGTATAAGGGCAATCCTCTGTCACCCAAAAAAAAATGTACTTAGAATTAGTTTCTGTTTCATGTCTTTACATTTTTGGATACCCATTTGGGTCAAATAAAGGTACCAACTTTCACAGTTCAGCTATCAGTGTGCTAGAAAATCTCAAAAAAATAGGAGCATGCAATTTGGCCATCATTTTGGTGACCTAGAAGGTGTGAATTGGCCAGATGAATGTAAATGTGATTTAGAGCATTCTAGAAAAGAATCAGGTCAAAAGGCCCCACGGTTTGAAAGTTATTGCAGTTTTTTGGGTTTTGGAGACCTCCTAAGAATGCTTCAAAGTCAGGTTAGGGGCATTAAATGACCTCGAAAAGGGCCAAAAAATGGGAGATGAGAAAAGCTCGTCCATAGGGCTATAGAGTGCTTTGAGAGCTTTCTGAAAATGTAAACGATTTGTTAATCGGAGCTACGGTTCAAAAGTTATGCCTCCCAAAAGTTTGGGTACCATTTTTGGATTCTTCTAGATTTGCACCGACTTCTAACGCAGCTTCTAGAACCCTCTATTTGGTTGGTGGATGCCTACTAGCACCTTCTAGAATGTACTCCTAGTCCTTAACCCTCTGGGGTCTATTTAAGGAGATTTTTGGCATTGTAAAAGGCAGTTCGGAGTGGAGTTTGGGAGGAGGTACTGAAAGGAGAAATTATCTCCTGATTTATGCTATTGTAAGCCCTTAGGGCATGTTTTGAAGTTTATTTTCCTGTACTATTTGTACTGGCTTATTTTCTCAGTTAATATAATTTCCCCTTTTCTGTTGTGTCCATTCTATTCTTGGGTTGTGTCACCATCAAGTGGTATCAGAGCTGGTTTTCCTGAGTGTGTAGACAAAGTGCCTACTGTGCGGCAGTTTGCACCAAGACTGTGTGGTTGTGGGTTCGAGTTAGAAGATGCCTCCATGAGGCAAGAGCTATTAATCTTGAGGAGGTTAGAGCCCTCCAAAGGCAGGTACAAGAATTGCAAGAGGAGCTCCGTAGAGGAGCAAATGTTGCCGCAGGTGATGACAGTGAGGATGACAATGAAGAAGAAGAAATGGGACCAGAAGGGGAACTTGACGGGGAAGTTCTGAATCTTGTAGAGGAAAGGCTTTATAGGGCCATTACTAAGTTTGGGAAAAGACCTACAATTGAAGTGGGTGTATTTTCAAGAAATCTGAAACCAGACGAGTTGATCGATTGGATCAATGAACTATAAGAATACTTTGAGTATGAGGATATCAGGGACCCAGATAGGGTTAAGTTTGCAAAGGCCAAATTGAAAGGCCATGCCAAAATCTAGTGGCAAGAGGTTCAATTGGAAAGAAAAAAAAGAGGAAAGGAGAAGATCACAAGATGAGATTGCATGGTGGAAAAATTGAAGAAGCAGTTCATTCCTGTGGACTACGAGCTTGATCTGTTTAAGAAGATGCATGGGTTAAAGAAAGCAAGAAGATCAGTCCAAGAATATACAGAGGAGTTTTACCGACTCTTGATTAGAGCAGGGCATGTAGAAGCAAATAAGGAGAAGGTTGCTCGTTATATTAGTGGCTTGCGACCTAGCATCCAAGAGGAATTAAGTCTGGTAAGAATGACCAGTGTTGAAGAGGCATACCAGTTTGCCCTACAAGTTGAAGAGAAGTTGAATAAAAGGTTTGAAGGAAGACAAAGAGGGTGTGATCAAGGAGGAAGGGGAAGTGGTAGATCATCTGGAGGCCACAATGAAACCTAAAAGAAAAATGAAGATGTGGGTACTAGCAGGAACTAGAGGAATGAGGGTTTCAACCACTCCCATGATCAAGACTTTGGAAATCAAAGAGGAAGAGGTAGAGGACGTGGAAAAGGAAGAGGAGTCTTTCGTGGTACCTATTTCCATTGCAATGAAGAAGGTCATCATGCCTTTGAATGCCCTCAATGACAAGGAAGGATAGATAGGAGAGCTGAGGGCCAAGCTAGGGTTGCTCATGTGGATGAGGATGCACAATCATCACATTCAGAGGATGTAGAAAGAGGAGAGACCTTGGTAAATGAAAGAGTCCTACTAAATGGTGAGATTGAACCAGGACAACGGAGCAGTTTGTTCCATACCAGATGCAAGTGTTAGGATAAATGTTGTGACATGATCATTGATGGTGGTAGCACTGATAACTTGGTATCAGAAGAGATGGTCTCTGAGCTGAAGCTCAAGAGGGAGAAACATCCCTAGCCCTATCGGATTTCTTGGGTAAAAGATGATCATAAGGTCCTGGTAAGTGAACAATGTTTAGTGAAATTCAAAATTGGAAGTTACCATGATGAAGTTCTTTGTGATGTTATTTCGATGGATGTTTGCCATCTATTGTTGGGTAGACCATGGCAGTTTGATAGACATGCAGTGCATGATGGACATGCAAACACATACTCTCTGACAAAGGATGGAGTTCGCCACAAATTGAAGCCCATGAAAAAGGAAGGTGAAAAGGTATGTAGCAGTGCTAGGATTTGTCTTGTTGATGGAAGGAAGTTTTTAGATGGCATGAAACATCAGCATATGTGCTATGCTTTGATTCCTAGGAAAGATAAAGATGGTAGTAGTGAAATACTAGTTGAAGTTTCAGATTTACCAGGGGAGTTTGGAGATATTATCTCTGATAATGTTCCAGATGGATTGCCACCAGTAAGGCAAATCAGTCATCAAATAGATCTAATTCTAAGAGCTAGTTTGCCTAACAAGGCTACTCACAGGATGACTCCTACTGAAATAGAGGAGCTAAATAGACAGGTTTAGGAGCTATTAAGGAAGGGCTTGATTCAAGAGAGCCTGAGTCCATGTGCAGTACCTACAGTACTTGCACCAAAGAAGGATGGAGAGTGGAGGATGTGTACAGATTCTCGAGCTATAAATAGGATCACCATCAAGTACCGATTTCCTTTGCCAAGGATGGATGATATTATGGACTGCTTGAGTGGGGCTCAATACTTCAAAAAGATAGATCTGAAGAGTGGTTATCACCAGATATGGATTCGAGAAGGAGATGAGTGGAAAACAACCTTCAAGACCAAGGAGGGTCTTTATGAGTGGTTAGTCGTACCCTTTGGATTGGTGAACGCCCCAAGCACCTTCGTGCGGCTCATGAATGACGTACTTAAAAAGTTCTTGGGAAAATTTGTTATTTTCTATTTGGATGATATTAATTTTCAGCAAGACTTTGGAAGAACATTTATTGCAAATTCATAGTGTCCTTCAAATGCTAAGGGAAGAGAAACTATTAATTAATCTGAAGAAGTGTAACTTTGCAAAAAGGGAGTTAGTCTATTTGGGGTTTGTTATATCACCTGAAGGTCTCAAAATGGATCCAGAGAAGGTAAAAGACATCTTGGAATGGCCTAATCCAAGGTCTGCTACTGAGGTAAGATCATTTCATGGTTTGGTTAATTTTTACAGGAAGTTTATTAAGAATTTCAGTGGCATATGTGCACCCCTAACTGATACAATAAGAGGGGATAGAAAAGAGTTCAAATGGACTGTAGCAGCTGCAAGAAGTTTTGAGTTGCTGAAGAAGAAGGTGACAGAACAGCTTGTGTTGGCACTTCCAAATTTTAGAAAGGTTTTCCAGGTGGATTGTGATGCTAGTGGCAATGCCATTGGAGCTATATTAAGCCAAGAAGGTAAGCCTATTGCATATTTTAGTGAAAAATTGAATGGTGCAAAGAAGAAATATTTTGTTTATGATCAAGAGTTCTATGCAATAGTTTAGGCCTTAAAGAAATGGAGGCATTATTTATTGCCAAAGGAATTTTTTTTGTATACTGATCATCAGGCATTATAGTACCTAAATAGCCAAGGTAAATTGAATCAGAGGCATATGAAGTGGGTAGAGTTCTTGCAGAGTTATACATTTGTGTTGAAGCATAGAAGTGGAAAATCTAATAGGGTTGTAGATGCACTAAGTAGGAGACAGTTGTTGCTTACAGTAATGTAGGTTGAACTAGTTGGGTTTGATGAACTCAAGAATTTGTACCCTGAGGATCCTGATTTTGTTGAAGTCTGGAAACCTTGTAAAGAACCTATTGTTGTAGATAGAACCAAGTGGTTAGACTATTTGATTCAGGATGGTATGTTGTTTAAAGGTAGTCAATTGTTCCTTCCAAGGAGTTCCATGAGGGAAAATCTAATTAAGGAGAAACACAGTGGAGGGATGGCAGGACATTTTGGTCGAGATAAGACCATTGCCATTCTTAGAGAACATTATTTTTGGCCTCAAATTTCATAAGATGTGAAGAAGTTTGTACAGATTTGCTAGGTTTGTCAAGTTGCCAAGGGGCTTAGTCACAATACTAGCCTATATCAGCAATTGATTGTTCCATCAAGGCCATGGGAGGACATAAGTATGGATTTTGTTCTTGGATTTTCAAGGACACAAAGGGGTAATGACTCAGTATTCGTGGTGGTTGATAGGTTCTCCAAAATGGCACATTTCATTCCATGCCACAAAACTCATGATGCTGTCCATATTGCAAACTTGTTTTTCAAAGAGGTGGTAAGATTACATGGTCTTCCAAGGAGTATAGTTTCTGACAGAGATACTAAATTTGTGGGGTATTTTTGGAGGACATTGTGGAAAAAGTTGAGAACAGATTTGAAATTCAGTTTCACGCATCACCCACAAACTGACAGCCAAAAAGAAGTGGTAAATAGAAGTTTGGGCAATTTGTTGAGATGTTTAGTTGGGGATAAGCCCAAAGGGATGGGATTTGATTCTACCACAGGTAGAGTTTTCTTATAATAACTCTATAAATAGGAGTACTGGAAAATCACCATTCCAAATTGTATATGGGAATAGCCCAAGGACTACACAAGAATTGAGGAAGATAGAACAAGGGGAGAGGACAAGTGCTAAAGCTGAGGAATTTGCTGAACATATTAAGCGTCTACATGAGGAGGTTCAAGCACACATTACCAAGATGAATCAAGAGTATAAAGCTAGGGCTGATCAAAGGAGAAGACATAAGGAATTCCAAGTAGGGGATCTAGTCATGGTGCACTTACGAAAAGAAAGATTTCCAGTTGGTACTTACAACAAGCTGAAAATGAAGAAATTTGGCCGTTGAAAAGTTTTGAAGAAACATGACTTAGGAAATGCATATGAGGTGGAGCTGCCAGATGGTATTCACATTTCTTAGATTTTCAACATTGCAAATTTAACAAAGTATCATGATGATGGTGCAGATGAGGAGCTGGTCTTAGAGCCATGTTCGATTCCTGCTTCTAAGAAGGAGGAGATAGAAGACATTCTAGATCATCGTGTGGGTAGGAGTACCAGAAATAGGCAGTATGAAGAGTACTTGGTGAAGTGGAAACGACGGCCGATCGAGGAGTCAACTTGGATTTCAGAAACTGAGGTTTCCCATTTGGGATTTCCTCTAACATCCATAAAGTGATAGGGTCACTTTTCAATCTACCCTGGGTGTCTGATGTAGGAGCATCTAGAGGTATAAGGGAAATCCTATGTCACCCAAAAAAAAAATGTACTTAGAATTATTTTCTGTTTCATGTCTTTACATTTTTGGATACCCATTTTGGTCAAATAAAGGTTTCAACTCTCACAGTTCAACTATCAGTGTGCTAGAAAATCCCAAAAAAAATAGGAGCATGCAATTTGGGCATCATTTTGGTGACCTAGAAGGTGTGAATTGGCCAGATGAATGTAAATGTGATTTAGAGCATTCCAGAAAAAGAATCAGGTCAAAAGGCCCCATGGTTTGAAAGTTATTGTAGTTTTTCGAGTTTTGGAGACATCCTAAGAATGCTTCAAAGTCAGGTTAGGGGCATGAAATGACCTTGAAAAGGGCTAAAAAATGGGGGACAAGAAGATCTTGTCCATAGGGCTATAGAGCGCTTCGAGAGATTTCTGAAAATGTAAACGATTCGTCAATCGGAGCTACGGTTCAAAAGTTATGCCTCCTGAAAGTTCGGGTATCATTTCTGGACTCTTCTAGATTTGTACCGACTTCTAACGCAGCTTCTGGAACCTTCTATTTCGTCGGTGGATGCCTACTAGCACTTTCTAGAATGTACTCCTAGTCCTTAACCCTTCGGGGTCTATTTAAGCAGATTTCTGGCATTGTAAAAGGCAGTTCGGAGTGGAGTTTGAGAGGAGGTACTGAAAGGAGAAATTATCTCCTGATTTATGCTATTGTAAGCCCTCAGGGCATGTTTCAAAGTTTATTTTCCTGTACTTTTTCTACTAGCTTATTTTCTCGGTTAATATAATTTCCCCTATTCTGTTGTGTCCATTCTGTTCTTGGGTTGTGTCACCATCAGTTTCAAAATCAATAATAAAGAGATAGTACTAGCTTCGGTGTTTAAGCCTTCAAGAGGCTGATTCTTCAAAGTACTTGGTGACTCTAAGCTACAAAAAATCTGGTTCCAGGCCAAAGTTGCAAAAATTCATGCCCAGAGGTGAAACAAGGGCATCTTCTAGAGGTAAATTTCAATATCAAGAGCTTTCTCTTTAAAATCCTAGAAGGAGGACTAGAATTTCATTATCACTAGTTAGGGGTGTAATAACAGTCGATATACCTATAAGATCTGTCTCTACTCCTCTTTTTGTTCGAACTTAGCCTAGATTGCCATCAACACTCATCAATAGATCACTTGTTTACATGGCACAACCAAGAGTTCATGCTTTTTCCACCTTTAATGGTGGAAGTCCTCTATTGTTAGCCCAAAGACATGATATACCAGTATCTGCACTCAAAAGTATACCTGATTTTACTGGTGAAACTTCCATCTCCCCTTTAGAGCATATCCAAGAAGTAGAAAATGTCTGTAATATTCATGGTATTATAGAGGATGATGTTGCTGTCAAACTTCTAGCCTCATCTTTAAAAGGAAAAGCATTATAGTGGTATCAAGGCTTAGTTCATGGTTCTATAACTGATTGGGATGGACTAGGAGTAGGATTATGCAAACATTTTGAGGATAGAAGTGACTATCTATCACTTTTAGAGTAGTTGACCACTATTAAAAGAGCCCCCCATGAGTGTATGACTAGTTTTAACTATAGGTTTTAAAAGACATGGGATAGAATACCTACTATAGTGAAACCTACCCCTGGTAATGCCTTCTTGCATTACCTTAGAGCTTTTAACAATGATATTGCCACTACAATCCAAACTATGGGAGGAGATACCTTGCCTAATGCCTATGAGATAGCCATAAAAGATGAGAACATCCTAATACAAGGAGGAAAGTTGGCTCCAAGTCCCCCTATGCCTTTCTTTCCCGATGTTCCCAACCACCAACCAGCAATGGCCCCTCTTGCTACAACTTCTACATCACAAGCCCTTCCTCCAGTCCCTCAAGATTCCACATCCTCAAATGGGATAGATGAACTCAAAGAGATGCTCCAAAGTCTAGTGCTGAATACAGATAAGAGAGAGAAGACCCTGGATAAAAAATTGCAAGAGCAGGGGAGGGAGTTGAAAGACCAAGGAAAGAAATTAGAGGATAGTTTTTCTATGATACAAAAAATGAGTAACAAGGTGGTGGCCTTAGGGAGGCACCAAGCTCAAGGTGGCAAGCCTCCCCAATTGCAATATCAAGCTCAAAATGGTGGTAGGCCTCCTAATCAGTGGAATAGCTCTTTTGATCAGGGTAGGAAAAATAGTCATGCTTCTGCTTCAAGCTCAAATCAAAAGAGAGCTATAGTCCCTCAAAATAACTTGGCCCAAGATCAAGATTTTTGTCCTTCCTGCAACTATTCTTATGCCTATTGAATGTGTCAGAAGGTAGAATCTTATTTGGCCCTAATTGTCCAAGAACCTGCAGCAAAGAAATCATACAAGGAGGATCATCCCAAGGAGGCCTCATATATTCAAGGGCATGATGATTGCTCTTTCATGAATCATCAGATTGGGGAGCATTGTAATGTAAACCAGGATTCCATCGCTCATAACACTAGAAGCAAAAAAAGAGCTATGGAAGATGTTGTCCCTCCTCCTCCTAATCAGGCCTCAACTTCAAATGTAGCATCTCATGAGCAAGCAGCAAATGAATGAACAAGTACTTCGCAGCAGCAAAGGCAAGATTCTAGAAGGAAAGATGCAAGCGATCCTTATGTTGCCCCATCTCAACCCCTTATAAGTGCAGCTCCCAAAGTTTCTACCAAAGTTCCTAATGCACCATTTAGTGTGGTAGAGAAAATGAAGAAGACAAATGTGAACATTTCTATGTGGGATGTTGTTGCTACCATACCAACGCAGAAGAGGATGCTGCAGCAAGAATTAGAGAAGATTGAACCCAACGATTAGCCATCTACCATGGAGAGTGCCACAAGTCTAGTACAACCAGCAGGGGATGTGGAGACAAATAAAAAGGTTAGACCTCCTCCGTTCTATGTTTCTCTGATTATAGGGGGCAAATTAGTCCACAATTGCATGATAGATTCAGGGGCTAGTAGCTCAGTGATGCCTAGGTGTGTTGCTGACGCTTTAGGAATGAAGTATGAGCCCATTGTTAGGGATGTGTTATAGTTGGATGGTAGTACTATCAAAACTGTAGGTATCCTTAGGAAAGTGGAGATGGAACTACATGCATGCCCTGGTTGCACTATGATTCAAGACATATCCATTACTAAAGTTAAGCCCCACTTTGCTATCTGTCTTTCAAGAGACTTCACTACTCAAATTGGTGGATTCATATCCACTGATTGGTCATATATGTCTTTTAAGACCAGATATGGAGCCAATGCTTCAATCAGGGTAGAACCTCAAGCCCTTCATCATACTGAATCCTACACCCCCAACTTCATCAATATGAATTGTTCCATTTTAGAAATGAATGAAAATGACACAGTAAATGAGCCTGCCACTTCCATAGCAGAGATTCCTAATTTCTTCTTGGATGAGTGGGAAAATGCATATCAGTTTGAGCCTATGTCAGAGACTCTTGAGATAGGACTTAGTACATATTGCATAATAGAGAAAGATGCTCAAGTTTTTGATCTTGTTGGGACTAATGATGATATAAATGGAACATGGAGTATGTACTTTGATGGCTCAAGGAATAGAAATGGATCAGGGGTTGGTATTATGTTGATCTCTCTTGCACAAATAATATACTACTTCTCCTTTAGGCTCCAATTTAGTTGCACCAATAATGTGGCCGAGTATGAATCCTTGATTCAAGGCCTCCTACTTGCCCAAAAGAGAGGAATTGAAGCCTTGAAAGTATATGGAGATAGTGAGTTGGTAGTCAATCAGGTGAGAAACCAGAACATCACCAAAAATGGCCTGCTCAAGTCTTACAAACACAGAGTCTGGGATTTTCTTGAGGGCTTCAATGCATTTAATATTCAGAGCATTCCTAGGAAAGAAAATAAACATGCTGATAGACTTGCAGCAATAGGTGCATCTTATGATGTACCATGGAATCTTGAGGAGAAGAAGAAGCAACAAATAAATGTGGTAGTGAGGCTTGCCATCCCTGACAACAACACTCATTGGCAGGTGTTTGATTCTGATGAACAAATTATGAGTTTCTTGCAGAATGAGGCAAAATTCTCAGATAGAAACCAGTCAAGACTGCAAGATTAGTATGGTGATCAGATCATTCATCTCATTTCTAACAAGTTTCCCAAGGGTCTCATTACCTTGGAGAGTGTCTTTAATCCTAATGATCAAAAAAGAAGCAAAGGAATGAATCTAGCTGTAGAAAGGGATGATCATGCCCCAGTTACAATTGCTGATGGAAAATCTCTAAATATGGGGAAGGTATGTTCTGAAACTGAGCAAGAAAACTTCATTCATCTATGTCAAGAATTTAATGATGTATTTTCTTGGACATATGATGACTTAAAAGGGTTTGACCCTAGTTTGTTTTAGCATACCATAGATTTAATTGATAAGGCCAAACCAGTAAGGCAAAAATAGAGGCCAGTAAATCCTAAGATTGAACCTCTAATGAGAAAGGAGCTATCCAAGTTGATTGAGACTAATATAATTTTTCCCATCAAGCACTCATCATGGGTAGCCAACCTATTCCCTTTTAGGAAGAATAATGGAAAAATCAGACTGTGTGTAGACTTTAGGGATCTTAAGCAGGCTTCCCTTAAAGATCACCATCCTCTCCCTCCCATGGAGAAGATTCTGTCCAAGGTCAGTGGTTCAAGGAGATTCTCTTTTCTTGATGGATTCTTTGGTTATAATCAAGTGCTGGTTAAAGAATCTGACAGACATAAGACATCATTTACTACTAAATGGGGCACCTATGCTTATTGCAAGATGCCATTTGGGCTAACAAATGTAGGTGCCACATTTCAAAAGGCAATGGAGATGGCCTTTAAAAAATTAATTGACAAGTTTGTCTTCATATACCTTGATGATATAACTATATATTCAAAAAATGTAGAAGATCATTTTAATCATCTAAGACAGGTATTTCTAAGATGTAGAGAGTTTGGGGTTTCCCTTAACCTAGCCAAGTGCGTCTTTGCTACAAGCCAAGGAAAATTATTGGGACACATTGTATCTAAGGATGGGCTGACCATTGATCCGGAAAGAACAAAGGAAATACTTGCCCTTCCTATTCCTAAACACAAGTAGGGCCTGCAAAGTTTCCTTGGTAGGATAAATTTTGTAAGAAGGTTTATTCCTAATCTTGCTACCATGGTGAAACCTCTTACAGCTATGCTCAAGAAAGGTATGGTCTTCTCATGGACCAAGGAAGGGAAAGAGAGTTTTGAATAGATCAAGGTAGCCATAGCCTTAGCCCCTACTCTCATGAACCCAAATTTTGAGAAAGATTTCATCCTCTACACTTTAGGTGGTGAGTCAAGTATCTCTGCTATCTTGACTCAAACAAATGACAAGGATGAGGAGCAGCCCATAGCTTTGTTTAGTGAAGGGCTTAAGGAATATGAAAATAAGTACAACTTTTTTGAGAAGCAAGCCCTTGCGGTCATCAAAGCCTTGAAGAAATTCAAGCACCTCTTATCCCACAATAGGATCCATTTGTTGGTTCCCCATGCCAGTGTAAAAGACTTCCTGTTAAGTAAAAATATCAGTGAAAAGAGAGCTAGATGGATCACTAAGGTAATGGAGTATGATGTTGATATTCAGATTACCAAGCTGGTAAGAGGGAAAGGGTTGTGCAAAGAAATGTTATCAGGTCAGGATTCTGATGAAGAGGCTGCTATGGTATTAACAGAGCAGTAGGAGGAAGGAAATGTTAATGGTCAAAGGAGCTGGATAAATGATATAAAGGGCTTCTTATTAGGGAATGGATACCCTCAAGGATTGGACAGAGCTAAAAGAAGATAATATAGACTGCAGTCCATTCCCTATGTTGTAATTGATGGTATCCTATTCAGGAGGGATTTTAATGGGACCCTATTGAGATGCATTTAAGAGGATTAGGCTGAGAGGATGATTAAGGAACTTCATGATGGCCCTGATGGTGGTCATTTCTCTGCAAGAACAACTGCCATGAAGGTCATGAGGGCTGGTTATTACTGGCCATCCTTGTTTCACGATTGTTATAGATATGTGAGAAAGTGTGAGAAGTGTGCTTTCTTCTCAGGCAAACAGAGGCTTGTAGCTCTCCCCCTTCATCCTATTCAGGTGGATCAGCCCTTTACTTAGTGGGGGTTGGATTTTATAGGCCCCATTAATCCTCCATCTAGTGCAGGTCATAGATGGATTTTGGCTGCTACCGATTATTTCACTAGGTGGACAGAGGCAGTTGCCTTGAAGGATGCCGCAGAACCATCAGTTAATGAGTTCCTTGATGGGATTGTATCTAAGTTTGGTGCTCCTTCTACTATCATCTTGGACAACGCTAAGTCTTTTGTTGGGACCTAGATTTGTGCATGGGCAATGAACCACAATATGTACCTGAGCACATCATCAAATTACTATCCCCAGGGTAATGGTTTTGTTGAGTCTTCCAAGAAGAATCTAATCAGAATCATGAAGAGGACAATAGAGGACAATCATAGGGCCTGGCATAAGAAATTAAGAATTGCTCTGTGGGCTGATAGGATAACACCCAAGAGATCTATTGGGAATTCACCTTTTGTGTTGGTATATGGTAGGGAGGCAAGACTCCAAATTTCATTGGAATTACCATCCTTGGAGTTGGCCCATCAACTGGAATTGATTAAAGATAGTGCCATGTCAGTAAGAATGGTAGAGCTAATTGAACTAGAAGAGAAGAGAAATAAAGCTATGCAAACCCTAGAGATACATCAACAACAGATGAAGAGGAATTTTGACAAGAAGGATAGGGTCAAAACCTTCAGAGAAGGAGATTTAGTTCTAAAGTGGGATGCAGATAGAGAAAAACTAGGAAGACATTCCAAATTTGATGCATTATGGAGTGGCCCCTATCTGATTGCTAGTTGCAAACAGGCTAATGCATTCCAGCTGAGCAGGCCCAATGGTGAAGTTTTTCCCATTCCAGTCAATGGGATTTATCTTAAAGCATGCTTCTGATGAGGGTCGAGTTCCTGTATATAGGCAATTTAGTTTCCTTCTGTTGTTTCCTGCTTTTCAAGAAGTACACGGGCACAACCATCTTCCTGTGAGGTAGCAGATTTTGAGGTGTTTCAGTTTGCAGAAGAAGTTTTGTTTCAGTTCCAATTGCAGTTGCAGAGTTTTAGGGTGTTCATGTTTTAATCTCTCATAGGTAGGGTTAGGGTTTCACAGTATGCACAGACCCATTTTTTGAATCCATAACCCAATGGATACATGAGGCCACTAGTCATACACATAGCAGGCTTGTGTCCCCTGTTAGTCGCCAGAAATGTTATCTTTTTTTTGCCCTACCAAGATTCAAATTTCAAACGTCCAACTCGTTCAACGGCTAGTCCCAGAATTAATATTATTTTAATGCCTAAGTGATCATGCCTTATAACATGGTTTGTGTGGCCCACAGGTTCTCCATCGTTAGATCTGAGGAGATCGACGGTCAACGCTATGTCGATTTTCAGAAGTTTCATGGTGGATAGCATAGCGACATCGCGCCCTGTCGACGCATGTCCAGTGGGTCCATTTTGCAGGTCATCCAGGGCTTTTCGGTGGGTTGGAAAAGTTTCACGGTGGGCGGTCAGTTTCACGGGCTAGAGATGAGAAATGTCGATGAGGCGCTATGTCGCCATCGAAAAACTCACGAGTTTTCGGATAGCGACATAGTGCCTAACAAAAATTTTTTGCAGAAAAGAACTTCAAGCGAGCAAGTTGGGTCCCATTTCATACTTTGTTTGCCCAGTTGGAAGGGTCCTCGATCCACTCTAATAAATCAGAACATGCCACATCTGCGAGAAAGAGCTACTCAATGGGTCGAGGTGGTACAAGTCACCAAGATGATGCTACACGGACCAGTGTGGGGACACCGTGTATTATGGCGCCAGGGTTTCTAATGTGATCAGTAGGATTAGGAAAATTCTTTCGTGGCTATAGGATTAGAGCAGATCGACGGTTGGCACTATGTCACCTTTCAAAGTTGCATGGTGAATATGATGGCGACATAGCGCCCCTCTGCCATGTGTTTGGTGAGTCTCAGATGTTAGCGAGGATTTGTCAGTTAGTTGGTACGTGGCCAGTTCGTATTCATTGATGCACTGAGGGGAATGATCTATCTTGCTTGCTATTAGATCAATTTAGATCTGTCTTTACCATGGCAACATAGCACCTCAGTGACACGTGTTAGGTGGGGCCGTGTTATCTCGCCATCAGAAGCTGCATGGTGGATACCATGGTGACATAGCACCCTATTGACATGTGTCTCACTGGCTCGACCAAGGTTCGCAGTTAACAGCTGGCAGTTAGTATGATCGTTACAGTTAATAATAACAATTTGAAGGGTAGCATGGTTAGTTCAATAAAAGGAGGTCAACCGCAGAGGATTTCCCAGGTGGTAGAATGAAAAGAAGTGATTGGCTTGTGTGCCCCAGTTGGCTTGTGAAACTAGGTTGACTTTATGACCCCACTGATTCATGAACCTAAAAATGAACGTGATCTATTTTGTTGTATGATCTGATCTTCATGATCGATCCAAACCACCAGAAATGAATGTGAAATATAGAGAGACACTCCACCGTCTCAGTCGATCCATCTAGCGGGTCAGAGCGCAGTTATGGCACCGTTTCTGTCTTCTTAGGGCATTATTTGGTAAAAAAGATTAGATTTCCTTCAGATCCCCATGATTTTCCTCCACAAGACTTAATGGCAGGTAGCTGCGAAGTCATTTCAGTAGGAAAAGATCTCAGTTATGCTTGAACTATAAAGGCAGATTTTGTAAATTTTGAAGGGAGGACCCTCTCTCTGATTTTCCTCTACTATTGCTCTACAATTCTAGTGTAAATTCCCCTATGCCTCTAAACTTTCTGATTCTCCACTTATCTCCTTCAGCCATTGGTATTAAACTGCAAGAATTCTTTACCTGTGCCATTGCTTTGTGGAAATCTGTAATCTACATGACTGTATCTCTGCTGGCCTGTGAATGATATATAAGTGAAGTTCTTCCTTATGTCATTCATCTTGGTTTTCTAATCTATATGTGGTTATTTGATTAAAGCAAGTCTAGATGTGTATATCCTTAGTTTCATTCTGGTTCAGTAGCGCATGTATGGGTAGAGATTGGTTCGAACACTCTATTTTGGTGCATCACCTCCTTAGATTAGAACTAGGTAGATTTTCTTTCATTCTCTCCTTCTCCCTTTTCCTCTCCAAGAGTAGTTAGGTGCACCCAGATAGTAAGAGGAAGTCGGCCTTCTCCAGAGACTCAACATCGTAGTTCAAGTCCCATAGCTTGGAGGTTGTTTCCATGTTTCATTAGGTTGTCCTCGCGCATAGGCCTTGGACAAGGGTGCAAACCTAAGTGACAACAGAAACCAATTAACATCTCCCCTCTTAGTTACTCTTATATTTCCAACAATTTTTATTAGAGCTTTTGGTGCTTGTATAAAATATTTCAAGGACCTAAGCTAAAGATTAGGATGTCTTACAAAAGAGAGATTCCCAAGTTGAATAGAGACAACTTTGCAATATGGCAAGGACTTATGAGATTACATTTTCTGATTATAAGTGATTCAAGTTGTAAGTATCTTGATGTTGAATACAAGACTCCTACTAGAACATTATTAGTTGAAGATATTGCTAAAAAGTAGAATCATAACATCATCATGATTAATATTGGTTCTGCTCTTAGTTATGTTGAATTTGATGAAGTAAAAGACTACAAAACAACTCATGTGATGTGGACCAAACTAAAAAACATTAATGGAGGAGATGAAAATGTAAGAAGAGATAAAACAGAAAGTTTTAGAGGTAAATTTGATCAAATGAAAATGAGGGAGGATGAAAACATTGCAAAATATATGGAAAGAATCAAAGCAAGCATCAGTGCAATCAAAGCATCTAGAGGAGACATTGATGAAAAAATAGTTGTAAGCAAGGTACTCAAAACTCCTCTTCCTATTTATGCAATTAGAGTGTCAACTATTCAAGAAATGAGATGTGATCCAAATAACAATATAAATTTGAATGTTATAGTTGGAAGATTGGCATCTTTTGAATTGGATAACTATGATAACTATATTCCTAGTTTCAAAATTATTGAGCTCGCATTTGAAGCCAAACTTTCACTCAAAAGAAAAGTGTAAGAAATCATAGGCTAATTAAATAGACAAAAGTTCTAATAGTGATCTCGAAATTGTTGAAGCCCTACTTGCAAAGGAATACTCCAGAGGTAGAGGAAAGTACAAAGGCAAGATTCCTCTAATCTATTTTTCTTGTGAAAAATTTGGTCATATTGTTGCTAGGTGTCCAAACAAAGAAAACAAGGATATGAAGAAAAGTAATAAGTACAAAGGAAATAAAGAATTCAAGAGCTACAAGAACAATGGTAAGAAATCTTTTTTTATGGCTAAACATTCCGATATTAGTGAAGATGAAATGGTATATAGTGTTGTAAAAGATGAATCTGATGATGAAGGAGATAAGATGGCACTTGTCTCTCATGTTAGCAAAAATGATACATGGATTATTGATAGTGGCTACTCACATCATATGACTAGAGATAAAACAAAGTTTGAACTCATGGAACATTATGATGGAGGTAGTGTAATATTTGGAAACAATGAACCTTGTAGCATAGAAGGAAAAGGTCATATCTCATTAATCAATGAATTTTTATGTGATAATGCTTATTGGATTGAAGGACTAAAGTGTAATCTACTCAGTGTAGCACAGTTGAATAACATTGGACTCAAGGTATAATTTATGAATGGGAAGGCCAAACTACTGGATGGAAAAGGAAATATGGTTGGATCTAGCAAACAAACAAAAGGTAACCTATTTTATCTTGATCTTAGTGAAAGTTCATGTTTTATTGCTCAAGTAGAAGAAAGCTAGTTATGGCACAAAAGACTATGTCATGTAAACTTTGATAATATAGTTAATATAAAAAAATGTAAAAGAGTTAGAGGTATTGCTAGCTTGAAGAAACCTAATATAGGTCTATGTAGGAATTGCCAAATTGGTAAGATGGGAAAGATTGGTTTCAAAAGCAACAACCATCATTCTAAAGAAGTCTTAGAGCTTGTGCATACCGACTTATGTGGACCTATTGGAATATAAAGTTATAGTGGAGAAAATTTTTTCATTGTTTTTGTTGATGATTATTCTAGAATGATGATTGTAATGTATCTAAGAAAATTAAAAGCTTTTCAAAAATTCAAGTGGTATCTAGCAAGAGTAGAAAAAGAAACTAGAAAGAAGCTAACATGTTTGACATTAGAAAAGGGTGGCAAATTCATCTCCAATGAATGAAATGAATTCTACATTGATAAAGGAATCAAAAGGAAAGTATCAGTCCCTGGTACACTAGAGCAGAATGGTATAGCTAGAAAAAAAAACATATTCATCATGGATTATGCAAGGATATTGATGATACAAAAGAATGTTGCAATCAAATACTGGAAGGAAGCTATCAACACTATAGTTTATACCTTGAATAGAGTATAGCTAAAGAAAGACTCAAATCAAACTCCTTATGAAGTATGGTATGGCTACAAACCTAATGCAATTACTTTAAAGTATTTGGTAGCAAATGTTATATCTTGAAAGAATCTAGAAATGGCAAATTTGATGTCAAAGCTAATGAAGGAATATTTCTAGGATACTCTTGTAGAAGTAGAGCATTCTTTCTTGGTGAAAGACTAGTGTCTTGGACAAGAAAGAAAAAAAATTGTATTTCTTAGTCCATAGCAGAGACAAAAAATGTGACAACAACACTTAATTGTTCTAACATTGTTTGGTTCAAACAACTGATGACAGGTATGAAGCTAGAAATCAAGGATCTAGTAGTTATATACAATGATAACACAAGTGCAATCAATATATCGAAGAATCCAGTGATGCATACCAAAATAAAACACATTGCTATAAAATATCACTTCTTAAGAGAGTTGGTGCAAGATAAAGAAGTCAGATTGGAATATGTAAATAAAAAAGAACAAATTGTAGACATATACACCAAGCAATTACCTGAGGATGCATTTCTATATCTAAGAGGTAAGCTATGGCTCATTCCCCTACATGAAGCTCACTAAATGAAGTTTACTGATACATTAACTAAAGCATGTTGAAGATCAATTAGTTGATACAGAATTGACAAGGGCATATTGTAAATGACTCAGTACTTGAGGTACATTGATATTCACTGAGTTTTGTCTTTAGCATGAGATTTCAAAGAGGGAGAAGTTTACTATCATATTCATAAAAAAAAATTGTTCTTGAAAAGAGGGAGAACTTTTTTGTAATAGAAAGAATTGTCAAAAAGGGAGAATGAACTTGGCAGAAGTTCTAGTAGATAGAAGTTTTCTGACAGAGGGAAAAACTAAAGGTAGAAAGAGTTCACACCAACAAAGGGAGTTCTCATGGAAGAGAATCAAAATGAAACTAAGGATATATTCCTTACTTTATTCTTGCTTCCACAAAATTTCATTGTACTATGACATGTTGTGTTGCCATCAATTCCAAAGAGGGAGATTATTGAAATAATTGATTAATTATATATTTTGTTTGATGTTACAAAAGATCTGATATCATTACCAGTTACTATATGCCAAGCTCACTTGGGCATTGAAGAAATTTTTTGTGGCTATTGAGCAATCCTAAGTTTGTCTAGTTCAGAATGTAGTACTACCGAGTTCACGTGGGCATCAAAGGAAAGTCTGTGAAAGATGAGTGTTAACGGAGCTCACTCGATCACCAAAATGAAGGAAACATTGGATGGAACTAGTCTTAACTAAGCTCACTCAATTACCAAAGGAACTCTTCTAGTATGTAGTGTTGACCAAGTTTTAGTTGGTTAACATAGAAAAATTATTTGTTAGTTAGTATCTACCAAGCAGGGTCGGCTAACAAAGGATTTTCTTTTTTTGGCATAATAAGTTTATTTGATTTATCTTTTAGTTCTAGCTGACTAAGAAGATGAATATTAGTTATTCTAAGTTATATTTGAGCTGACTTGACAATAAGAAATATATAAATAAAAGGTCAAGTTGAGAGTGTAAAAGGTGTGAGAATGTGAATGCATGGAATATTTTGAAGATCTAATGATGCAAAGAGTGTAACGCCCCACCAAGGGATCCAAAGAATTAATCTAGAGTTTCACTAAGTTTGGTAACATTTTTATTTATTTATTTTTTTTACAAGAAAGTAAATACCATACATAACTTATTCACAATAATGGAAGTAGTAGCAATGGCCATCTGAAAGTAAACATAACATACATAACATATTACATTCTTTAAAGATCCCTTAATGTTGAATTACATACAAGAATCCATCTAGTACAATATCCACATGAAATAATAATGATAAGTCCAATGTTTAAAAAGTACATTTCCAAATGCTCAATCATCCTCTATACATGTCACAGGGTATGACAAGCTCAAAGAATATACATATGTAGAATAAGGTACATCATCCTATTCCAATCCATGATACATCAAGTAGAGATAATCACATGATACATCATCATAAAAGACATATACATCCATCATAAAGACCAAACAAAAAAAACTAAGTGCATGGTTCCTCCCAACTGTCAATAGCATCATTAGACCATCATGGGCCCTAGCCATCCCTCCATGCGTAACATCCCAAATCACCAAAGAGATCATCGGTACTAACATAGTAGGAATGTCACTCCTAATATATACAACATCATATGCAAATAAAAGCATAAGATAACATCATCTAACATATGCTAATCATCAATGAAAAAGGATACATATCCACCATCATGAAGGACACATCAGTCACGATGTCTCAATGAATCTCAAAATGATAAGAGTGGAAAATACACTACCACCCGACCGCGTGGTACCAAAGTGGTCCACTCCCACCGTGCTAAGGAGATAATCTCAAGTCCGAAATAGGCTATCAAAATCACATAGCACAAATCTCTATAAGTCCAAGAATCCTAAAAGTATACTAACTCAAAGGTTCCAAACACAAAATCTGACATCTACTTCCCAGAGGCACACAATGACATGTAGGAACCTACTATGCAAGCGGGAAAGTGTCATCGCATTTATCACGTACAAGTTACCCTGGCAGTTAGCTAAACTCCACGGGTCCATACTAATCTCATGCAGCCACTAATATCCTCTCATACTAACAAGGCATACTATGGAATGCAAGGTCACAACCATGCGTCTCACTACTCCCATCCTAGCCTGTACAAGCACTCAAGGCATGGGCGAGAACAAAACTCTTATCCTTTTAGGTTCATTCAGTTAGTATTAGGTGTGAATGTTATCACTTATTAATCCAACTTATAATGAGTTACCCTGGCAGCCTCTTAGGACCCCGACCCCCATTGCAAGCCACTTCTCGTCACTACATGTAGATATCCTACCCTAATGCTCATGGACTCATAAATCTCAAAATTACAGAAGATAATCCATAATTAAAATCATCAAATATGCATAAAAGCATCAAATCTCCATGAGAAAACATCCGTAGAAAATCATGAACACAACAACTCTCTATTGGCAACTGAAGTATCACTGATAATCAAAAGTATCCAATGGTTCTCAATAACCAAAATATATCTCAATCATACTGATCGAAGACTCCAAAAATGGTTGAGTCAAACATGTCACAACATGACATCATCAAGAATAAATCCACATCTCAGTCCCATCATGGCGACTAGAAAATAACCAAGGATAACTGATCGATGACCAAAATAATGGTTAGGTCAAGTGTCTCATACATAAGAATCTCAACTATAACAATCAGTAATCACATCCAATACATAGAGCATTCCATCACATAACCATGGTTGGGTTTATAAAGATCGAGATTAAAACATCATCATGACATCACAATCAAAAAACCCCCAAGCCTCTGGTAGACGTCCTATAACTGGTCAACACTAGTCAACCCAAAACCCAAAACAATAGCATAAAGAATACACAATGTAAACGCATGTTTTGGTTTTGCTAAGTTTTCAATTTTGAATTCAAATGCAAAAGTCTCAGTTTACGTTTCCCAAACTATATCAAGTGGAGAAATTTCACGTTTTGCCTAACCCATGTATTTGTTTGATAGATAAAAAGTTTCTCCATTAGACTGAATTTTCTAATTGATCTAATAATATTTTATTTATATAAACTCTGTTTGAAGATAGACATTTCCTATGAACAAAACTTCAATTATTTATTCTAATAATTAATCTTAATTAAAACTAAGTTTAATTAATTATCAATATCTCTTCATAGTTGACAAGCTTAATAGCAATATTTTAAATCATTAAAAAGAGTGACCCATTAATTGAGAACTTTATCATTAATTATATATACATATATAATTATATATATATATATATATATATATATATATATGTATATATATATATATATGTATATATATATATATATATGTATATATATATATATATGTATATATATATATATGTATATATATATATGTATATATATATATATATGTATATATATATATATACATACATAAATATATATTTAATAACATTTAATAATTAATAACATTTCAGCATTTAAAACAAAATCGAAACTCAAATCGCATATGAAATAACATTGCAGATTAAACCTTATATAATCTGAAACCCACATATGACTCAACACAATTTGAAATCGCGCGGCTATTTAAAGTACCGCACCGCAGGTACATTACAGATTGCAGGTACACTGTGGTCGCAGGTACCTTGTGATTTCATAGGCCTGCGGTGGGTGGGGTATATGATAGCTGCCCAACAGTTACACACACATATATATATTTTTAAAATGTTTTCAATGTAACATTTTTTTTATAACATTTTTTTGAAACGAAATTGAAATCGCAAATGCGTTTTAATGAGTATTACTGTGATAACTCGCTCGGCTTTCCAATTAATTATATATATATATATATATATATATATATATATATATATATATATTTTTTTTTTTATATATATAAGTTTCCTACAATTATTTACTCTCTAAATTTTCTCTATAATTTTTTTTTCAATGAATTTGGCTACAATTCAACCCTAGCCCCATATTTTTCAGATCTATAATATTCTCAATTAAATTAACTACCCATAGAGAATGCATGCAATAACAATAGGAAGTTCCTCAGAAGACATATGGAAGACACGAAGAAGACAGGGAAATGAAAGATGTGAAAATAGCATAAATAAAATCACAAGAATCTACCTAGATTCTGATGCTAAATCGCTCTTCCTCAGAAAACCCGTAGAGCAAGCTTCCTTCTTCAGAACTCTCAAATCCTCTAATGCTCCAATTGCACTCCAAACGCTATGTCTAAGCTTCTAGGAATGATTCAATATAAAGAGCTCTCAGGAAACCTCTAGAATGCTTCTAGAAATAGCTGAAAGGCGTCACCAACTAAGCACGGGTCTTTTCCAACCTTTTTGATGAGTCATAGGGTTGTAGACACCATGTGCCTAATTAATGCACTAACCCCCGTGTTGTTGACACATGAGAAATAGAAAAGTGCGTTAATTCCCATGCAAGCTTATAACTCCAATTTACTTTCTAAATAATTTCTATTTAAATTTTTTAACTTTCATTTTAATTTTTAAAACTTTTATTATTATTATTTTATTTATTACTTTATTATTATTTTATAATTATTATTAGTTTTAATTTACTAATTTTCTTTTATTTAATTCTTTTTCCTCAATTAATTCTCATTTAATTAATTATAATCAAAATATCAAAGATCATGATATTTAATTTTCTCAAATAATTGATTTATTAATTGAATCTATTTATTAAGACTTAATTAATAGAAAATTCACCATAGACCTCCAAGATAAAATATGAAAACCCATCATAGAAAAATCATACAAAATCAATCTAAAGGGTTAAAAATCACGAAATATGTCATTCGACATATTTGGTGGGTACTCAACTCTGATACTTGTCCTAACTCACTAGGACAAATGGTTTAAGGGTTTGGGATTTGGACTTGGGAATTTATCTCCCTTCTCTTATCATTGAGATAGTATAATAGGGTACGCTCATCCTGGCAATTCAGGGAAGTTGATACCCAATACCTAC
The DNA here is from genome assembly GCA_028749045.1 of Cupressus sempervirens. Lineage (NCBI taxonomy): Eukaryota > Viridiplantae > Streptophyta > Pinopsida > Cupressales > Cupressaceae > Cupressus > Cupressus sempervirens. The sequence continues at coordinate 897,241,633 of CM053787.1, forward strand.
AACTTGTAGAAAAACCATGCATGTAAATACAATATATAATGCTAAGCTAAACAGACAATGGTAGGAAGTGGTGCATCGTGTAGATCCCGACTAAGTAGGTGACTATGACTCCCTTCCTTAACCACATCAGAAACACCATACAATAAGAAAACACACACACCATACACATGCAAGTATGAGGTAAGTATCCATAATAAAACACATGAGATAATAAACCATCTAACTAATCGTCATTAATAATTGAAAACAATATAATGATCATCATGTATGCATGAAATGTAAAGTCTAAATGATCACATCATATAACCACTGAATCCATAACATAATATCTGATAGTGTCAAAACAATACCATTAAACCATCAACATAAAACTAGTCCATCAAAGTCTGATAATAATAGCAACAATGAGTCTAGAAAAGATGTGAACGAGGGTAGGCACTACAAAGAGGAAGCAAATTAGAAGGATAGTTAGAATATCCTTGTGAAACTAGAAAGCTACATTTGATTAGGAAGGATCAAGTACAAGCCATAATTGAGATCTATAATTAGTGATTCAGTTGCATCCAAATAAGTTCATGTTATTGTTACTCTCTAACCATTGTAGCAATGATCTAAATCTTTTAACAAAGTTCGCTTAACAACTATTTATAAATCCTCTAACAAGGTGGCATTTCTATTGAATTGTCTAAAGAACTCTAACAAGGCCACTGCTAATAGGGTGATTAAATCCTCTAATAGGGTTACACCTAACACTGTGTTTTTTAACCTTTAATAGGGCTGGCTCATAATAGGGCTCACTTCAAAAGAGTGAAAATAGTAACTAGTTGTAATTGGTGGTTTTTCCAAATTGGGTTTCTAGATTAAATCTTGGCGTCAAATGTGTTCTTGCTATTTCTATTATGTGCTTGCAATTAAGTTAAAATAATAAGTAATCACAGATAACATCTTAAGATTTTCATGTTATGTGTTTGCTAAACAATTACAGTGTTTACTAAGTTACAACATTTCTTTATTTGCCAAGCATCAACAGAATTAAGTTTTAATAGAATTTTTTTTGTACTGACATCTAAGCAATCTAGGATTTATTTTTGTAGTAACTAATTCACCTCTCCCCCCTTAATTACACCTCTTATATATTCCAACATTTTGAATGGGTCAAAAGGAGTCTTACAGTAACCTATGACCCCTTTTGATGCATTTCATGACAACATATGGTCTTAGGGGTCATAGGATTACTATGGACCAATTTGGTTGGCTCAAATAGGTTGAAAGGGGTCATATGATAACCTATGACCCATTTTGGTCATGGACCTATTTGGTTTTATTGAATGGGTCAAAAGGAGTCATATGATAACCCATGACCCTTTTCAATACATTTCATGACAAAGATCCCTAGGGATCTACTTGGTTTGATTGAATGGGCTAAAAGGAGTCATAAAATAACCTATGACCCCTTTCAATGCATTTCATGACAAAGATCCCTAGGGATCTACTTGGTTTGATTGAATGGGCTAAAAGGAGTCATAAAATAACCTATGACCCCTTTCGATGCATTTCATGACAACATATATCCTTAGGGTTCCTGTGACCCCTAGGGACATATTTGGTTTTTTTGGATTGGTTGAAAGGGGTCATGACAACATATGGCCCTAGGGGTCCAAGGAACCCAAGGGACCTATTTGGTTTATTGAAATGGGGTGAAAGGGGTGATAGGATAACCTATGATCCCTTGTGACAGATTTCATGACACCATATGATTGTAGGGGTCCTAGGACTACTACAGACCTATTTGGTTTATTTGAATGGGTCAAATGCAGTGATAGGATAACCTATGACTTCTTTCAATGCATTTCATGACAACATGTGGCCCTAGGGTTCCTAGGACACCTAGGGACCTATTTGGTTTGATTGAATGGGTCAAAAGGTGTCATAGGTCCCTTTCAACTCATTTTATGACAACATATGTACTTAAGAGTCCTAAGACCCCTAGAAACCTATTTTGGTTTGTTTGAATGGATCAAAAGGGGTCATAGGATAACCTATGACCCCTTTTGATGTATTTCATGACAACATATGGTCCTAGGGGTCCTAGGACCCATAGGGACCTATTTGGTTTTTTGAATGGGTCAAAAGTAGTCATATGATAACCTATGACCCCTTTCGATGCATTTTATGACAAAATATTCGAACAAACCAAATAGGTGCTAGGGGTCATAGGACCCCTAGAAATCTATTTGGTTTGATCGAATGGGTTGAAATGGGTCATAGGATAACCCATAACTTGTTTCGATGCATTTCATGACAACATATGTCCCTAGGGGTCCCATTACTCTAAGGGACCTATTTCTTTTGTTTGAATGGGTTGAAAGGAGTCTTAGGATTACCTATTAACCCTTTCAATGTATTTCATGACAACATATGGCCCTAGGGGTCCTAGGACCCCTAGGGGCCTATTTGGTTTGATCAAATGGGTCAAAAGGGGTCAGAGGATAACATGTAACCGCTTTTGATACATTTCATGACAACATATGTCCCTAGGGGTCTTAGGACCCCTCGGGAACTATTTGGTTTGTTTGAATGGGTCAAAAGGAGTCATAGGATAACCTATGACCTGTTTTAACACATTTTACAACATATGGCCCTAGGGGTCCTAGGACCCCTAAAGACCTAATTGTTTTGATCGAGTGGGTCAAAAGGGGTCAAAGGATAACTTATGACCCCTTTCAACACATTTGACTATATTATATTTAATTAAATTAATAATAAATTACTATATCATATAATAATAAAATAAATTACTGGATTATATAATAATAATAATAATAATAATAATAATCAGATAATATTATTATTACTACATTATACTTAATAATAAAAATAATAATAATATTATATATTACTATATTATATTTAATAATAATATATGATATTTCTATATTTAATGATAATCATATATAATAATGATGCCCACCCTTGTTTCTTGCAATCAATTTTGATTTCGCTTCAAATCAATTTTTGAAAAAAAATTGGATGCCAAATTTGTACCTAATTTCAAATCAGGTATCCAATCTAGTTTTGGGTATCCAATTAGGCTTGGTATTTCCCAAACCTCTTTGGTCAACTGAAAAATTGTGTTTTAGATAGATTTCACTAACATTCAAACTTCGTGTAGCCATCTGATAATATTTCTTTCATTGAAATTCAATGAAACAAAAAGAATTTTTTTATAACACTCTCAATATTCCATCAATATAATTGTTGTCAAATTTTGATTTTGATAAGTATTTATTAGTTAAATTTTAATGAAGATTTTTATAAACTATTAATTGTCATATTGAATGAAAAATAGCTATAACTTAGGCAAAAGCCTACAACACAATGGTAACTTGTGAGCCTCTCATGTGGGAGGTCTTGGGTTCACTCTACCTTCACTCAACATATAGTAATAATTAATTCCAACAAATAATAATAATTAATCTAGGGTTTGATCGTTTATTGATAATTTTTTTTTTTAAAAATAGCTATAACTTTCAAATGGTATAATAGAATTGAAATTCAAAAGTTGCATCACATTCTATGCTTTGGCTAGTCAAAAATTAATTTTGTAAAGTTTTCAATTAGTTAAGGTGGTCAAACATAAGAGTTATTTTAATTTGAAAAAGTTATAGTAGAAAATTCATATTTAATTATTTATTTAGAATAAAAATACTAAAAAATAGGTTTCACGCCTAGGCATGAGTCTACTTTTCATATCTATAATTATATTAAAAAATAATATCATTTAATTTTTCTTAATGTAGTCAGACATACACCTACTTTTTATTTTTGCCCTGAAAGTTTTGTAGTACTACATTAAAATCCAAAATTTTGACAAATCAAATAAATTTTTCTCTAGATAAGGCCTAGTAGTTTTAAAACTACATTCAATTTCATATAGATTCTTTTCAAAAAAAAACTTTTTGATATAATTCCCATAACTACTTTAAAATTATGAGTCAACATAACCCTGATTTGTTGGTTTTTCACTGCCACTTAAGGCCATAGTTTGGTTGACCATGATCCTACAAATACCATTTTCTAAGACTTCTTCTATTTGCAAAGATGGAAATGTTTTCTCATTGAAAATAGTGTCTTTACTTTAAACAACCTTTTTCTCCATTGGATCCCAAATTATTAACCCAAATTGGTCATCCCCATAACAAACAAAAATACATTTTTGTTAAAATCTAGCTTAGTTCTCTTTTCTCTGGGCACATGTGCATAGGCTTCACACCCAAAGACTCGAAGATGTGAGTATGAAACTCTTCTTCCTTTCCATTTCTCTTCTAGAATTTTGAAGATCAAACTTGAGGTAGGACATTGATTAATCAGATACATGGATGCATTACATCATTCAAGATTAAAAAATATTTTCTAAAACCCGCATTTGAAAGCATGGACCCAACTTTCTCAAGTATAGTTCTATTAAGTCTTTCCATTGCCACATTTTATTTAGGGGTGTAGGGGAGAAATTTTACCCTTTTAATACCATAATCTGCACAACAATTATCAAACTTGAGCAATCAAAATTCTCTTCCATTATTAGTTTTAAAGTATTTAATCTTATGACCTCTTTGGTTTTTGACAAGCGTTTTGAAAACTTTGAATTTAGAAAGTACTTCAAATTTATTTTCCATCATATATATCCAAACTTTACTAGTATAGTCATCAAGAAAAGTAACAATATATTTTTCACCTCCTAAGGAACATACCTCAACAGGGCTAAAGACATCCAAGTGCACACATTCCAATGATTTTGCCTTCATGTCATGCCCATCTTTGAAGAAGCTGACCCTTTTTTTCTCTCTATAGAGACAATGTTCAGGTAAAAGCACAAATTTATGTCACCCTTTTGTAAAGGAAAAGGCTAACAAAAGTACAACTGCTCACATTGAATGACATAAAATTGGTATTATTATTTTGAATTTCAAATTGAAGTAAACTAATGAAATGTGTAGAAATGGATAAAATTTAGGAATATGATTTTTAATAATTATTTGGGATAAGAATATTTTTCTAATTTTTATAGATAATTTTTTAGCTGTTGAAAAATGCTGAAAATTAGGGGTCTAATTCGCACCACAAAACTATATGGAAATAAACTTCTTTCCATTTGACCTTAGACTATGTTAAAGATAACATATATATTTAGAAAAATCAAAAATAAAAATTGACTTTAGACCTATATTTTCTCATTTATAATAATTAAAATTTCAACTAACCTAAAATTAATAGTTTTCATCTCCCACCACATTTTTCAAAACAAATCTATTCTAACTCAGAGAAAAATTGTACATTCTAGAAGTGGACTCTCTCCTCTAGAATGTCATATATTGTTTTAATTTTTTTGATATGATTTAATATTTTTTTATCTCTCAAAATTGACATTTTTTTGAGTTTTAAAATACTTTGTTATAATTTTTTTAATTATAATATACTATAACTAATTAAAAAACTATAAACTCTATATGAGAACAATCTTGACTCTGAGCTCTACAAAATGGTGTTTATATGTTATTAAAAAAAATCATAAACAATAGTATGAGTTATTGAAATGCCACTTTTTTGAAATATGCATTTAATAGACATTTTCAACTGGAAAAGTGTGAGACCATATATAACTTAGCTAGAATGAATTTATCTAGATCATATGTTTGAAAAAAAAAAGACTTTTAGATAGAAATACTCAAATTTAGTCATTCTAATAAGTCAACCTAAAATGCGACATAGCTTTGTACTCTTACCCATTCACAAAACTCCATTTTTTAAATTAGAGACCTAGTAGTTTATCCCTTTTGAGCATTACCTCAAGTCCTATTGTAATGCCCTGACAAGGGATCCAAAATAACGAACCTAAAGTTTTACTAAATTTGCCAAACATTTTCTTTTTAAAGTTAACACATAACAATAATTATAAAGTAGCAGAAGCAATAGCATACAATCATACATAAGCAAACATAATAGATTACATTCGTTAAGGATCCCAAGATATTGAATCACATTAAAATTTAATTACTACTAAGTCAAACAAATAATATATCTACATGAAAGAATAACTAAAAGTTCAATCCATTTTAATAATATACATTTGTTCTGAATGCCACTTAACATTAATTCAGAATGCATAATCATCTACTCTACATGTCATAGGGTATGAAAGGATGAAAGAATATACAATTATAAAATAGATTACATAGTCCCTTTGAGATCCTTGACACAAAATACAATACAATAAGTAAAATCATCCATCATATAGATATAGCCATCCATCATAATACACAAAGATAGAATGAAAGAAAATGCAACACAAGGAACTCTAATCACTACATCAATGCATAGATCTCAATGGTAAAAGTAAAAAGAACTACCACCCAACCCCTTGGTAACCCAAATAGGTCCACTCCCACAATGTTGAGGAGAGTCTGAAGTCCCACACATGATAACAATCCTAAATATCAGAAGTAATATCTAGGTCAAGGAAAATCTTAAAAGTAATCTAACTCAAAGTTTCTAAGATAAATTGACATCTCAACCTATAGGCAAACAAAGACACGTAGGGAATCTATACTGCTAGTGGATAAGTGTCATTGCATGAACCAACTCTAGGGTTACCCAGCTAGTCTTTTAATCCTTGAACCCCCTAGTGAATCTATGTGGCACTAGTATCCTTTCGTCCTGACAAGGCATACTAAGAATGCATGGTCGCAACCAAGCATCCTCTCTACTCCCATCTTAGTCTGTACTAGCACTTGAAGCATGGCTGAGGAAATACAAAGACTTTTATTAGGTTCATTTTGCTCTCATTTAGTGTAGTGTTTTCACTTATTAACTACTTCAAATGGGTTACCTATTAGCCTCTTTAGCACCTCAGCCTCCATTGCAAGCCACTTCCCAAATTAACATACAAACTACCTACCCTAGGCTCATAAAAGTATAATTCAAAGAATCAAAATTTTCACCTCAACCCTATACAAGTGATTGGAAAGCATCAAAAGACAATTCAAAATAATGCTTCATTAATTTACAAGTGACTAGATAGCATCCAAAAATAACTGATCGAAGACTCAAAGGTTAAGTCAAATAGGTCAAACCATTCACCTCAGTTTCACACAAGAACACTAGAAAGAAATGATGAACAGTTGGTCCAAACTCATCATAGAGCATACCAGACACATTACCATGGTTGAGTATTAAAGATCAAGATCAAAACATAATCACAAAATTAGAACTTTAGAGCCTTTGGTAAACATCCTAGGATTGGTTAACACTCTAGTCAATCCAAACGTAAAACATAAGACAACATATAGTTAATAATGTAGTTTCATAGTTTTGTTTGATTTTGAGGACATATAGTCTAAGTTAACAGTAAAATTTAAGTTTTCAAGTAGACGAGATCTAAATTTTACAGTTACAACTTAACCCATTCTAGTTTTCAAACATATTGCTCACTTACCCTTATCTTATGACATTACAAGGATAATTATTTATTAAATTACTAAAATAATAATTATTGATTATCTAATAAAATAATTACAATTTTATTAAAAATCAAAATCATTAATAATAATAAAATGAATAAATTTAAACTTTATTAGATAATATTCATTATTAATAAATCTCAATTACACTAAATTGATTCAATTAATTAATAAATGCTAAATTGTAACAATAATTATTAGTTATTAATATTTAATAACTGATATAAAGAACTATTATAAAAATTGATTAATAAAATTTAATTTAATAATAATTGCTTTAAAAAATAAATTTTATAAATTTGAAAAAATCATATAACAAAAATCACTGTGATTTAAGGCTCACCAGCCTGCCACTAATGGTTGCTGCTAGAGTAGCTTGCTACTATAGTAGGAGTACAAGGTACTATTGTTGTTGTAGTACCTACTGTGAGTGGCTAGGACTAATATTGCTGTCGGGTTGGAAGGTGGGGTATGGAACCCGCCTCCCACCCAATTTTAATTAATTTTTTTATTTTGATAAAATCTATTTTTAAAACAACCTACCCCCCCCCCTAAATATAAACATTGTGAATTTAGTCTAATAGGGAAACCCAAATAAACCAGAATTTTCGTTCTAACTTTTAATTTCATTTCAAAACTATTCTTTATTAAAATAATCAACTATTCAATTTTTAGAATGAGGGTTTCATAATCTTTCAATCCTCATAGATAGATAGAATTTCAATATGAATACCAATAAATTTACAATGAAACATAGAAAAATTCATCACAAGCAAAATTTGGAAAATGGATTTAACAAACACAATGTATACAGGAATATTGAATAACATAATTCATTATGCGAATAAAGCACAAGATTCTACCTGAATCTGATGCTAATATGCAACCACCAAAAGATTGTGAGAGAATTTTTTTTTCTCTCAAAACCTTCTCTCTGAAAATCCCTTCAAAAATCCCAGTCTCTACAAATTGAACTCTCAATCTCTGATATGGAGTTCTCCCCTAAATTCAGGACACTAATTATGTGATCACACGAGGAAACTCGTTGATGACAATCTTGTAACTCTTTATTTACTTTTTTAATATTCATGCACACTTTTTTCAATTTAAAATATCTTTAATAAATTAATTTCTATTTCTTTCTTTAATTAATTTTTGAAGCATTTTTTGATAAAATATTTATTAACCTATGTAATAACAATATCTATCATTCATTTAAAAATGATCTCCTAAATATATTATTATTAAATTTAATTAATTTTATTACACTCTAAAACTAGGACTACATATTTCTATTTAATTTTAATTCTTTAACTTAATTAATTTCTCAATTAGTTAAATATAATTAAATATTGAATTTATCTTAATAATTTTCCATTAAATTAAATCATTAAATATTTTTTTAATTTGACTTAAATAATAGAAAAAACACCAAAGACCTACAAGATGAAATATGAAAATCCATCATAAACTACCACATACAAGATCAAACTCAAGGGTTATAATCACGAATTTACATCATATGATGAATTTGAAAGGGTAATCATCTCATAAACTCATCCTAATTTCTAGGAAAATTATTTTTAAGGTTAGGATTTTGACTGAAGAATTTATCTCCCCTCTCTTACCATTATTGTGATAGGGTATGCTCATCTTGGCAATTCAGGGAAGTTGATGCTTGGTACCTACAATCTAGATAAAATCCACACATGTACAAACACATATATTCTAAACTAAATAGAGAATGGTAGGGGTGGTGCATTGTGTAGATCTTGACTAGCAAGTGATTGTGACTCCCTTCCTTAACTAGATCAGAAACATCATACATAAAGAAAACATATACACACACCATACACATGTAGTATGGGGTTAGTATCTGTAGAAAATATGTATAAATAGTCCATCTAACTAACATCATTAAATAACTGAAATAACTATAAATAATCATCATCAAGATATAATCATGCATACATGAAGTAACTAGTACCAAAGTAGTCTCATCATATAATCAACTGAGTATGAAAACAATATCCAATAATCTAGAAAATAATGCTACTAATCATCAAGAATAAACATAAACTGGCCTAAAAGAATTTGGCAATAAAATCAAAAAAGTTAACTAGGGGTAGGCATTACACCTATTTTACTCACATGGCCTAATCTTTGATGCCAAAGTGCTATATTGCTGCCCACAACTATCATAGCAGCACCTACTTTTGTAGGTCTTTCAAACAGATATAAACTACCAACTTTATTGCTTTTGAAACTAATCATAGAAGCTTTAGTGACTTTTCAAGAACCCATATGAAAGAATGTATGATATCCTTATGCGAAAAGATGACTGATAGAAATCAAATTTCTTCTCAACTTCACAATATGATGAACATCCTTTAGTAGCCATTGGTTTCCCCCTTCCAGTTGTAGTTGAATGTCACCTTTACCGTCTCACAAGACTTATTGTCTCCAAGAAATGCTTCTCCAAATTGTCCTTCATGATAGTTTGTAAAATAATTCATACAAGAAGTGGCATGAAAAGGAGCTCTGGAATCTATCATCCAAGAATTTGATTTGGTCTCACTTGTGGAAAGAACTAAAATTCTTTCATCCTTCTCATAGGCTCTATTTGCTTCGATACTTTTCACCTTCTCTTGTGCCTTCTTCTAAGCTTGACTATTTCACTTTGAGTGGCCAGGCTTACCATGAATCCAACACTCTATATTCCTACCTCTTGACTTCAATCTATTAGGTGATTTAGATTTCCTTCTATTGTAATTGTTACTTCTATGATTTCTTATTCCCCTTGTCTCAGTGTTGACCATGGTAAAACCATCACCAATGAGGACTCTTTATTACTTCTTTTGACATCTTCACTAAGTAACGTGGCTATCATCATAGACTATCTTGCTCTTTGTGGAATTTGAAGCACTGATGGTTGTAACTATGGCATCCCAGTTGTTAGATAAGGAACACCACAAGATGATAGCTTTAGATTCATCATCTTGAGTCATACCAACTGAGGTTTCTTGACCAAATAAGGTGTTCATGTCATTTATACGATTTTCAGCTTGTAGAGCTTCTTCATAATAATGATTTTATTTGCAGTCGATGCCATCTGATACATGCTTTGAAGTTTATCCCAACTTCCTTTTTTGTCTTTTCATTCAATACATTGAGCAATAACTTCTGAGATAGCAAAAGAAAAATTGATGCTTTTACCTTCTCATCAATCTTTTCCCAATTTTCATTTGTCATTGTAGGTGGTTTCTCAGTTTTTCCTTCAACTGTAATTGACAAGCCTTGCTTAACCAAGAAAGAATGCACCTACACTTTCCATAGCCTGAATTTCTTCCATTCAAATTTCTCTACTTTTGAACACAACATGAGATTTATCTTGGTTCACCACAAAAGCGAGTACGTCTAGACTAAACCGAGTATTGTATTATATTGAAAAATTGTTATTAACAATGACTCAACAAAAAAATAATAATAATAATACACACACACACACACACACACACACACACACACACACACACACACACACACACACACACACACACACACACACACACACACACACACACACACACACACACAAACACACACACTTTGAATTCAAGAGTTACATAATTGGAGGGAAAGCCAGTTGTTACTATTGTTCTTCACATTAACAATCATGAACTTTAATTTCTTTGTTTAATTAATAAAAAAAATCTTATTTGCATTCACTGGATAGACAATACTCTTCATTAAATTTAAGTTGATAAAGTACTTTTCATGTATGTCTGTTCTGCCAATGATGCGTACAAACCATAACCATAAAGAAACTCGTGGATGGTCATTTTAGGTTTCTTCCTATAAGATTGGTCCTATCAAATAGTTGGCTCTTTAAACTCATTAAACCTACATTTAACGTAGGTGATTGCCCACATGAAGATTCTTCCCTTTGCCAAATTAATTTCCATTTGTCATATGCCGAGGAAGCCTTTTGCAAAGTATGATGAAAATTAAATATTAGATTGCTTCCTGTGCAAGGCACTAGCTAAATAGCCGAATATTTGTATTGGCTAGCCAGTGCCCATTGCTATGGATGGGCATCTACATCATGCCCCCATACCGTTGTCATGTTGCATGCCAGTCATGTATCGTCTGCCTTGATGTTGTTTCCATACTAATCGCAGGAAGAAGCCATGAACATTAGAGACTGCCATGTACCAACAATTTTTTTTTTTGAATTCCCTCCTCTAACTAATTATTATGTCTAGCTTTCTAGTTGGAAAACAACACATTGTAAGCTTCTGAACTTTGAATGTGCTGTGACATAACCCACCTATGCAAGTTTAAGGAAGCTCTTGTTTGTGCTAACAAAATATTGCATTCTACATATTGTGAAATATGGCTTGCTGATATTTTTTGCACTATGGTTCAATGGAGAGAAAAATGGTTCATATTATGGTTGAGAAACAAAGCTAGCATTTATTGAATCTAGTGTTATTCTCTCTCTGCAACAAATAGATTATTTTCATTTTTATAAGTATCATACTTTTATTATTTATTGGGATTACTTTACAACTATACTAATTTTTATTAATATTTTATTATTATTATTTTTTCATTTATTCTTGTTTGTAATTTTTATACCATAATTTTTTTTGTCAAATTAATTTCAAAGTGGAGATGTGTTCCCGAACCAAATTGATTTGCAAGTACTAATATATTTTTAATATATTTATCATCTATTTTTTCATGTTATATATTTAATAATTTTGTCATATATATATATAGTGTAAATCTTAATACAATATATATTTTTTCTATGAATATGTTATTCATTTAAATATATATTTATGAATAAAATTTGAAACTTTAATGTAGTGATAATTTATATATTTATAGAATTTTATAGAATTTTGAAATAAAATAAGATAATAAAAGATTTTGATGTATTTTCATTTACCTTAAACCAATTTTCAAAATCTAATGAAAGAATTGACATTATAGAATTTTTTTACTCTATATTAAATATACAATTTCAATTTTAAGTTTTATTATAGACATTTAACACTTAATGGAAACTATTGTAAATGAATGTGAGCCTTATTTCTTGTTTACTATTATATATATATATATATATATATATATATATATATATATATATATATATATATATATATATATATATATATATATATATATATATATATATATATATATATATATATATATATATAATTCTCATTTCTTTTATATGGTTATTCAATAGCATCATTTTGCAATCAAACAAAAATATTTGTGAACCATTCTGTTATTATTTATTACCAATTTAGAAAAAAGAATTGAATTATTTCATATTTCAGTATTGAATGTGCTAAAAATATAATTAATAAGAATCAATTACCAAATTATGTGAAATCATTGGTGCATTTTTATCATATTTCTCGTACATCATTCTGTTCAACCCAACCATTTAAATCTATAATAGTAACTTTTATCTTACCGCTATCATTGCCCAAAAAATAATTCAATTATATCAACACATAGAGCCTTAATCAAATAAGCATGTATTTCTTATATTTTTTAATAATTATTTTGGTGACCATCAAGACAATCTCATTCATCCTTGCTATTATTACTTTGATCTATTTCAACTGCCGTGTTTCCTTCATTGAGATCCAAAGGAAGATCCAATTGTAAAATTTCAAATATTAATTGAATTAGTTATTTGTTGAACTATTGGTCATTATTGAACATAAATTTTAAAAAAATCTAATAAATTTTATTGTTAATTATATTTAAAATTTTAATGTTATTACTGTCTCACATTTTTATGTTTCTAGCTTGGGTAGACCTATGAGATAATCAAGCTTATGTACAAGAAAATGTTAAAATAAATTATACATTTATAAAATATATTATTAAATATCTGTAGGTATCTTGAAGTCATTTGCAAGTCAAATGTGGTCGGACAAAGTTGTGTCTTCATATTGGGCACCATTAATCTTCAATTATTTAAATTGCATTAAGTTGAATATTGAGAGTAATATTACCAACAATGTTATAATTTAATATTCATATATTAATTTAGTATAATTTACAAAGGTGTTAGTTTGTAAATGTCAAAATTTAATGAAGAGTATACATTTATTAGGTCTATGCTAGAGTCAGTCTCACTTAAATAATTATTATAGGACTTTATGTGTGTTTTTATTATATTAAATAACAACCTCCCTACTTGAAGGCAAATGGTGACTTCATCCTTTCAACTATAGGTTTTTAATTGTGTCTCTTCTTTTTATTCCACAACTATATAATGAAAATTATTTTTCTATCTACAAGCTAGGTTCACACCTTTATAAATATTTATCTCTTAGATTTACAACACCAAATCATAGTACTTAGTCACATAACATCTTTAAACACATGCATGTCTTAGATTATAGATTCAATTATAATCACATAGTATTCATTTACATCCATTATACATTAAGTCTTAGGCTTCAATTAAATCTAGACAGGCTTGCATTTCATATAGATTCATACCTACCTTGACCAAATCTTCAAAAATATTGATATTCTAGGTTTGGAATTCATTTGTTTTGACTGAAGGCAACATAAATTTAAGATTTGAAAATTTGACTCATCATGTTGTGACTCGTTTCTTTGTTTTTTTTAAATTATGGTATGCAATTTCTTTTGCATTTGATCTATATATCGTGTTTAATCAAATAGAGCTACATTCCTTTGAGTTGACAAGTCTACTAAATCCATTTAATTATTCTTTTTTTCTTCTACTTTGACCAATAAAAATGATTTAATTATTATATTTTTTCTTGTTCTTTCATGAGTCTATTCAATGTATCTAGTACTACATTTTTCATTAAGTTGATTTTAAAATAAAATCATTTAAAAAATAATAACTTAAATTTTATAAGATCAAATATTACTTCAATTTCACATTGGTTAATCTAATCAGTAAATTTAATTCTTAAAAGAGGTAGCAAATTTTGAAACTTTTACTTAAGATAAGATAAGATAAGATAAAATTATTAATGTCCACAAAATACCAAAATGGTTTATGGGACTGAGTATACCAACAAAAGAGCCAACCAAGCAAAGGCACCAAATAGTGACTGAAAAGGAACAAAGCAACAAGAAGAAAGAAAGACAAGGTAAGGACTAAGGGTCCTTCATTGTCACAAAGAAATCCGTAATAGAGAGGTACATCCAGGGACAATCCATAGTCTTCGGATGCTGTGAAGAACCCCTATAGGACTGATGCTGCCTATAGAGACTAGTACAATGTCTAACAGATCTAGAATGTGAAGTAGTGAAAGGCCTTTTCAAACCTCGCAAAGGAGACAAGGGAGAAAAAAAGGTGGTAATGAGCTCATCAAAAGTATGTCTCTGATGAAAGGACTGCAGGGTATTCTCCCGAAGATGGATGTCCTCCTAAAGATAAAGTGCTAAACACCATTGATCAATATAGCTGAAGAACATCGAGAGAGAAGAACAATCTCTGATAGAATCTCCCTCTGATCTCATAGTAATGAGGAAAATGAAATATGAAGTGAGTCTCGGTCTCAACCTCCATCAGAGTGCATAACTGGCATAATCAATTAGCCTGATCCATATGGTGATTAGTCTGAGCCCTAAGATGATGAGAACCAACCCTAAAAGAGCTCAAAGAGAACTGTAATGCATGATTCCAACACTGGTAAAGATAGGTAGGGTGAACAACAATACCATCCTAAATAACAAGAAAATGCTCAACATAGAAGGCTATCTTAGGTCGCAAACCACCCAGGGGATGACACCAAGTAGTGGTAATGTATTGCCTATAGATATCCTGTCTGACATGCTCATTCAACTCCTGACAAGAGGGAAGAAGATGAGTTGGGGCATCCAGCAAAAATTGATAGGGAAGAAGATGATCAATCTCAATCCTAAACGAAACCAACAAAGAGGTGGCTTGAGCGTACCAGCATCTTGATCTAGCAGAAGTGTCAAATCTCATAATATCCACCAAAGAACAATATGCCAAAAAAGAGTATCTATGTCGGTCAACACCTGTCTCCATAAAACCATGAAGGGGATGAAGAAACCAAATCAAGTAAAAAATAATGGCAAGTTTGAGAGGATGAGCACCAAACTCCACTAAAACAATGCTGTGAGGGGTGAATTTGTGACACCTAATGATACAATGCAACAACAGTGTTTGGACCTGCTTAATAGAAGCCCAATCAAAAGCAATAAGAGGTGGTCCCCAAACCAAAGAACAAGAGAGGATTTTCGGATGAACCAAGGAGTCAAAAAGGGACAACTTGGATGAAATATCCTAAAAATGATGCCTGAAGCATTATCTCTCTAGCAAAGCTAGGGACCCCATACCCTTACTGAATTTGGACTAAATAGCAGGTCTCAAACTAAAATGTGGTCTTGAGAACTTCACACCAAGATACATGTAAGAGGGAGTAATCTCAACTTCCTTCTCCTAGAAGAATAAATGGAGATGAGATGTCTTTAAATAGTTAAAGACCATAACCCGTGTCTTAGATAAATTGACGACAAGCTGTCGCTGAGATAAAAAAGAAGCAAGACTATCAAGGAGTCTCTGTAAGCTATCAAGAGAAGAAGCCAAGAGAATGACTTCATCAGCAAAGAGGAGAATAGAGATCAAAACCTAATGTAAATAACACCCATCTCCTGGTTGAGAGGATTTCATAAGGAAATCCTCCAACTCATCAATGTACAAGCCAAACAATGTAGGGGAAAGAGGAAAACCTTGTTTCACGCCAATGGTGCTCTAAATCAGATCAAAAAAGCCCTTTGAAGTTCTGAGCCTACCAGTAACCTTCTCATAAAGTCTCAAAATAGTAGTTTGTAACATATTTGAAATTCCAATCTCTTGAAGCAACCTAGGAATAGAATCAAAAGCCTTACATAAGTCCACAAAACAACAATAGACCTTCTGAGAGTAGTGTCTAGCCTCCTCAATGATAGCCCACAGTGTAAAAACATGATCCAGAGTCTGGTAATTTTCCCGAAAGCTAGCCTAACCTCTCGCTCTACATCCCTGTCTATCAAGTTCACTGGATAAGATGATGTTCAAAGCAGTGGCATAAAGTTTGGCAAAAGTATGAACAATCATAATAGTTCTGTAATTTCCTGGATCAGAAATAGGCCTAGACTTGTGGATAGGGTAAACAACATGTCTAGACTAGGAATCAGGAAACCCAGTGCAAACCACTCTATTAAAGAGTGTAGGAAGGTAAGATCCAAGAACTGAAGCACCAAGTTTGAAAAGTTCTACCTGAAAACCCACTTCATCAACTACTCTATTGCATCTCAAAGATCTGATGGCCTCCATAATGGTAGAATAGGTGAACAAATGGTAGTGGGCAGGTGGAGTGGATCAGAGAGGAGGTTGCCTAGGAATTTCATAAAGCATCATGATATGGGAGTTTAGAGAACGATAGTCAAGAGTAGAGAATGGGGGGGAGCAATGAGGGAAAACGGTATGCTAGAAGATCTAGGAATTCTAGATAAGTGTGGAGCAAAGGGTTCTACACTAAAAAGAGGCAAAGGAATATTTCTTATGACAAAGAAAACATAGATAAGAAACATGCAGATGGGTAAAGGTAGGATACTAAGCCTCAAAGGCGACACGAACAGAGCAATGGAAATCTTTACAGTCAGCATCAAACCATTTATTCATAGGAAAGGCATTCCAATGATTACTTGTGAGAGAGAGAGGGGAACGGTGGGCAATAGAAAGGAGAGCAGAATCCCATCTAGCAGAGGCAAGTGAATCAAACATGTCTGAGGCAGCCAACGAGTCATCAAAACTAGCGGGTGACAAAAGACACCTAAGGTGATAAGTAAAGAGTTCACCATCACTCTCAGGGTAATGGAAGCAAGTAGGAAGGGAGACAATACTAGTTAGGCATAACAAGGGTGGGGAAGGATGGGGTGAAATGCAAATAGAAATGCTAAGAAGAGCATGATCGGCTAGCAAAAGATGCAAAATGGTGATATTGCGAATGGAAGAAATGAAAGGAGAGGAAATGACATAGTCAACAACACTCACACCACCATAGTGTAGCCAGCATGTAAAGAGGTTTGATCTAGGAAGGAAGGATAAATCATTTAGGATCAACAACCCAAAAGACTCACAAAGCTGGAGGAGGTGGTGATCATAAACAGAGAACGACCCAAGAACATCCTTTGAAGTGTGCTGCAGGACCATAGTAGTTAGATCTAACTCAAAAATGTAGTTCGAATCAGAGCCACGATCATGTAAAGGGATCTGATGATCCTTGGTATGAGCATTGAAATCACCAAGAATAACAATATCTCCTAAAGCCTCAAACTACAAAATACTCTCCTAAAGGTCAAAATAGGGATCACCATCCTCTGGGTCATGAATAGCATAGGGAGAAGAGGTCGGAGGAAAATAAAAAACATCAATAAAAATATCTCTCTATCTATATTTTCGCCGACCAATTCAGACCCACATTAATCTGGCAAAGGCATTAGAGTGAACAACCAAGATAACCCTAAAAATATCATCTCGAACCAAACAAGCAACACCCCTAGACCCACGGACCCCACTAAACACCCGAACCTCATCCCTACACACTAACAACCACTGATAACCATGATAACCTAGAAGAGGATGCATAGGGCTCTCATGAGTCTCAATAATGGCCAAAATATCTGAAGACCCCACCACATTCTGAAAAAGACCAAGTAATGACCATAGAGAGCCATTATTATTCCAATATTTGACAAGAAGAGAAGAAGATCTCTTCTTGTTAGACTGTTGTTAGAACCGTCACATCGATTTGGAGGTTGTCATCTCTACTTAACTAGTAGGAGGAGAATCACAGACCACTACCTTAAGATTTTGAGTAACAACCCATTTTCTAGCACGTCTAGCCTCTGCAACAATACCCTGAGCTTGTTTAAGTTTTGCAACTTTTGCCTTAGTAAGATCTTCATCTAGATAAATTTTAGAGGGGAAAGAGAATAACTTTCTCTTCGCTCTAAGGGCACGAAGCCTATCCGAAAAAGAGAATAATCAGATAAAAAGGATGTCCCCCATACCAAACCAACATCTATCTAAGGTGATGTTCGAGATGCCAAGTTTCTCTAAGAGAAAGGCATGCCCAATAGCAGTAGGGTCAAAAGTGGGTTAAAGAACTCGAATGCACAAGTTGAGCTCATGTGCCCGCCGCACTCTCTCGTCATCAATCTTACCTTGAACAATCTTGTCTATGCTCAGTCTTAGAGTAGTAGTATCAATATTGATGCAAAGTGAAGCCCATGATTTCACCTTCTGTTCCATTTCCGCAACCATTTTGGTATGTTGATCCTTGATTTTATCCAGTCCAACAAGTTGTTCTATAACTGCCTCAATATTGGATTTTAGCATTGTTGTTTCGGAGATGAAGGTATCTGCAAAATGTTTGATATTCGATTCAGTTGATTGTTTGAGATTTGTGAGTTTTGCTGTGAGGTTCCCAATATGATCTCTCAATATGATGTTATCGGCTTCTAACTTGACCACTCTGTCACAAAGCTTAAGAGAAAGCGAAGATGCATCAACAACAATGTCCTTTAGGGCTACATTGTCACTCTCTAATTTCTTCATGCGGTCAAGTAGTTGTTGGACTGTGATTTGGTCAGGTTGGGAGTTCAAAGTGGACAAACCAAGATCTACAATTCTATGTTTAAATCTATCGAAAATCAATACAGATAAAGGTTCAACATTTTGTAAAACACTTCCCGTGCAATCACGATAAGATCTAGTAGCAGAGCAAAATCCCTGATGGGTTACAGATCGATCTGGAATGCATGTGAAGCACCAAGATACCTTCAAGGGTTTGCATCTGCTGTGTTGTGGGTTTACTACTAGAAAGGTGAAATAGCAGCTTGATGCCCTAGCGATCACCCAAAAGGAGGATCTCCAAACGCAAACACAGATTAGAGGCTTAGCAAATTCTTAATAATTAATTTTTTTATATTATTAAAATATGAATTTTAATTTTATTTATTTTTTCTTACATTTATATTTATTTGTAAA
Source organism: Cupressus sempervirens (assembly GCA_028749045.1). NCBI lineage: Eukaryota > Viridiplantae > Streptophyta > Pinopsida > Cupressales > Cupressaceae > Cupressus > Cupressus sempervirens. The sequence continues at coordinate 897,261,235 of CM053787.1, forward strand.
TGTATAAAACAATATTATAAGATGTAAATATAAATGGTGGTATGGTGTTTTTATTCATTTGTATATTTTTCTTAAAAATATTTTTTATATATTATAAAAAAATTACTATTATTGAAGTATATAATCATTTCAAGAAATATAATATTTTTATAAAATTAATATTTGAAAAGTATTTTAAATATTTAAATTATTAAAATAAATATTTTAAATATAATATAATATTAATATAATGTTAGATAATATTAAGAATATATTAAAATAAAAATATAGAAACAATTAATCCCAGAAATTATTTAAAATGCAACATTAGATAGAAACCGTTTTAATAAAAATAAAAACAATGGCTAACTACATAGTAGAGAAAAAAGACATATTTCTATAACACTATTTTCAAAGCACTAAATAATAAAATTGCCAAAGCTCCTCTAATTTCAAATTAAATTTTATTACCAATAATCAATTTTTTAAAATATATTTCTCTTTTCTAATTTTAAAAATCACATGGCAGTCTCCAATGTTCAGGGTAATGGCAGACTTTAAATTTGATTTAGATAGCTGGGTTCTTCGCCCGTGGCTGTATAGACGTTGCCGGGTTCTTCCTGCGGTTAGTACGGTAACATCATCTTGATGTGACAGGGAGGACGGTACGTGACTGGCATGTGACAGAGGGATGATATGGGGGCATGCCCATCCATGGCGACGAGCACTGGCTAGCCGGTGCAAATATTCAGTTATTTAGCCAGTGCCCCCTTGCAAGCCTTGCTCTATTAAACAGTCGGATTTCTCGTGAGCAAATTGAAAACTGTTTAGAGGCATGGGTGTAAAGCTGCATTGATGGTTCATTCCCCACATGAAAAATTCTTCCGTGTCAGAGAAGTTTACCACATCAATTTTTTTTGTGATGTGAGACTGCATAACAAGAATACTTTTTCAAAAGTAGCATCTTCCAAAACAGTCTCAACTACTTGTTGAAGAGCCTTTCCTCTGTCTTTTGCAATTCCTCTCCATTTACTATTAGAATTATTACAGACCATTGAATTTATACTGTATTGGACCCAAATTCCACATGCGTGCTACTTAAGGAAGTCCTATCTGAATTCAAAATTTCAGTATATATTTATGAATAAAAATAAAATACAAATCTTCAATCAAAGCCAGAAACAATAACATCATGGATTGGAAATCTAATCTTTTTCCTATACTAAATACTATGCAAACGTACAATGAATTTGGAAGATCTTCGAAGCACATGAATGTTCTCCGAAATGGCCGCAAGGAAGCATGTGAGACTTGAACACTATACTATGTAACATGCATTTATTGAATCTCTCAAAACAGACAAAGATCTTGAATTGATGTTGGAGTTTTCTCAAAGGTCACACGAAGCAGTGACACTTTGACAACAATGATGTCAACATTTGTATAGTTTATGAGAAATCTTCTACACATCCCATTAATTTAGGATTTTACAAGCAATGTATCACCCTATGAATAAACGTGATATTCTCCTATGCTCTTTAAGGCTTTGACAGAATCTTCGACCACCATTGAAGATTTGATGGCGTCATGTCAATCAAGCTTTTTCTACATATTTGATTTTACGAGTTTGCCTTTATTGACTGCTAAATATATCTGGTTGAACATTTTAATTAGGTTGCTATGGATTTGTTTCTTTGGCTTTACCGTCTGGAGACATGGCTTAGTAGGGGTTGACATGAATGTGCAATTGTCATTTCACTAATCTTCCTTCCATTGAAATAATGCAAATAAGGTGGATAACGTTTTTTGGTATTTGTCTTTGAACTGCCATTTTGTAATGTAACAAGCCTTCTTCGAAAGAAAAGAACAATGAAAAGTGATGGAAAATTGTTTGCATATTCAAACAAGTAAATGCGGTGGATCATTTATGTCGACTAATAAGTGTCGTTTTCAGTTTGGCTGATAAATATTTTCAACTTCAACGTCAATGGGAATTATAAAGCCTTTGAATTATACAATCTCCTCAATTTTCGGATTTTATATTCTCCATGGTTTTTAATACTATAGTTTCCTTATCCTTCGGTCATTGATTGGCGTTCAATTAACGGAGCCACTTGACCTTAACGAGGGAATTCATGTAATCAGCTTTCTTTAATAAAAGTATATTATTTCAACTATATTAAAATAATATCTATTATTAAATATTTTTTAAAGAATTAATATATACATCTCATTCCTTATTACTTCTTAGTGAATTCTCAAGAGTTACTGAACATAATTTATCAAACAATTAGAGCTAAGCATTATATGAGGGGATTTACTAGGGCATAAATAATTTGAAAACTTTATTATCTTTTTTAGTAAATTAGTTACAATAACTAAGAGGTATTTTTTACAAGAAGTCAAATTGTGATATTGCTATAGGGTATAGTTTGTGAGTCAAACTACACTTGTGTAGCTATCTTCTACTTATCATTTGATTAGCTTAAAGGGCTTTCTAGTTAATGGTCCATAAGGCGCAACACTTGCTAAAGGTTTTGCATATTGAATTGCAAGTAGAGTGGGTTTAACCATGGAGGAAACTTCATAATTAAGTGCACTCAAGTTGGAGTAGTATTGGGATGGATGACCTTCTAGGAAGTCTCGGTGCTTCAACTCTGTGAGCAACACCTAGATCCAATGACTACTAAGTATTCCATTTATTTTCATAAGAGATGGATTCATGTGAACCACTACACATGAAATATGGGTCAATGTGTTTGACTCAAAACCTACACAGTTAAATCTTGATAGACATGTCACAACTATTTACATTTTTTTTTGTTGAAGACTATAGTTTAAAAGAGTTTTTTTTCTAAAGAGTGTTAAATTATTAACTTTCTAATTTTTCATAAATATATTATGATTGACCCTTTATCCTGGGTGACTTCTAATCAACTTTTCAATATTTTAGCTCATCTATGTTTGATTTATAAAATTTCTTCTATCAATTTTATCTTCATAGTTTCATTGTCTCCTACAAAGTGAGTCGAAATCCGTCGTTACACTTCAATGACTTGAAAATAAGAGTATTATGTTCTTACATAAAAATGAAGAAAATTTAAAATTCATAAACTAGTGGCTATAAGGGGATAGGAAAAATAGATGTATTGTCCCTAATGGTCAAAATAAACAATCTGGATAGTATAGTACGTAATTAGGTAATCATGAACATGCATGTTTTTATGTAGGAAGTGTTTAGAGCTAGGTGTAGCAATTATGACATATAATAGGTTAAGATATAAAAATAGCATAAATGTATTGTAATTTCTCGTGGAAAGATAGAAAAGGATCATTGATAAACTAAAGAAGGATCCCCATTCCTTGTATAGTTATCATGCATCCACTGGATTAATAAAAAAGTAGATGTAATTGGCAAGAACAAAGAAATTTCTTAGTTGCTTCTTATCTTCCAAACATCATTACTTTGGTGCTCAATGCTACATTGAAGTGCAACCGTTGCATGCAACTTAGAAGTAGAGGACTCCAAGTAGTAGATAATTCTAGGGGTAAATTTTTTTCTACAAAGATCCACACAGATAGTATCTTGAGTTGATATATGGATCACATGATGAATAGAGGGGAGAAATTGGAAAACAATACTCCCAAAGATTTTGAGCAATTTTAGGATTTTTAACAACTAAAAGAGCCCCATATAAGCACATTTCATTAGGACAGGTGTCAAGTGCAAATCTATTTTAATTGATATTTGAAGTTATAGGAAGATATGAAAAAATCATTAGTAATATTTAGGAGGCTTTTAATTATAGAACAATATCAAGCTTCCATTTTTATCTTTCTAATAATTTTTTTTGTTTCTAATCCTAATATTATGGAGTGTTCTAAGATATGTTGACTCCATAATGGCCTAACATGATTGGAAGACTCTCTGTTGAAATTCTATATTAATCTTGTCTTTGATCTAACATAAATTTTTTATAGTTGATTAATAAAATAGTGCTAGGTAGATTAATTCCCTCAATTAACATTTTGAGAATATTAATCCATGGGAATCTAGTCAAATGTCAATCCTAGAAAGTGATAATAGGAGGCAACCAAAGTGAGTGTTATTTTCTAGAAATATAATTTTAATGTTGTTATCATTTTGCATTCATGAAGCTATGATATGTTGAAATACTTAGTGTCACTAAGTGGGAGTATAAATCAATTACTTTTGAAATCTTCTACTTTAAAAAAAAAATTCAGTCAACTTAAAATAACTTTGTGAATAAAAATGGTTTTGTTAAGTAACTAGAATTGTATTTTAAACAACTTTGTCTTTAGGTATCATCTATTCTACTCCAATAGAAGATTCCTAAAATATGTAGATCACAGTAATAGGTCTTGATAGCTTATTCGAATAATATTGTGGTAACTTAAGATACCATCATATCAACATACCTCAGGACTCAATAGAAACTTCACTAAATACTAAGTCATTAAACATTGTTGATTTAGGATGTATTTAATGATTAATTCTATTGGACTTAGTGAGTCTGGTTCACATGCTAACCAAAAAATGGTGATGAATAACATGTAGCATAACAAAAAAAGTAGTTTTTTAATTGATTGACAATGAGTTGAAGAGGATTGAGATATTGTAAAGAAGTTTAACTATGGTTGAACATGTTTTTGGTGACTGGGTCATAGTCATGGCAAGAAAACAAGGAAAGCAAGTATTGAATCAAGGATCAAGAATGAAGGGATGCTGATGATTTGATACCATGAAAGGATAGTGAGAGAGTAATGTGACATGAATCCAAGTCAAAGAGGCTATTGGCTACAAGGAATAAAACTAGGTGTATTTTTATAGAGGAACTCATAGGTCTACAGGTATTATGTTACTATTTCAGGTATGCAATTCAAAATCATAAGTCATCTTCTTTGAGTGTGATTTAATTTTGGGTTATGACACTTATAAATTGAATAGAGTATAGAGATAGATAAACTTCAATTTTCAAAGTTGTTACTCACATTGTGAATGTAGTTGAGTGAAGTAGATCATAATTGTTGAGTAGAAAGCAAAATAAAAGATTGGCTATTGAGTCCATAGAGAGAAAGAGTGAACTACTGTAATGCACAAGAAAAGATAGAGAAAGGAAGAAGATAAATGAATATTCAAGGAGTCATCACTAAGATCTACAAGGAAAGATAGTATTTTTATTTAGATTGTTAACTTAGTTTTATTACTCACCATCACAACTATTTGTAAGCTATTAACTGAGATAGCTTCAATAGTAAGATTTATAAATTCTCTCACAAGGTACCTTGTAGAAAGAGTAGTGTTTGTGAATCCTCTAACCAAGTAGAATTAACAAGCTTTTGTAATCCTCACAAGTTATTAGTATTCCTAATAGAATGAGTCCTCGTAAAGAAAAAATTCTCCTTTATTACCTAGAAATTTTTTCCATGCATTAAATGTTCTCCTTTTAGTAGATTTCTCCCACCATGATTTTTATCCTCTCATCAAGGGTTTCTATGTAAAAAATCCATCTATCATTGATGTATGTGTTTGTTGTTACCTTGTATGGTTTTATAGTGATTTCTTTTTCCCCAATTTCTTAGTTCACTAGTGTGAACGGTTATATAGTTTGGAGCACACATAACTAGTTCAAAAGTTTGAACTAATTCATGCCCCTCACCCCCCCTCCCCACCCTTCTCCCCCACTAACTGGGGACAACAATTAGTATCAAAGTGTAGAACCTAGTACAATCAATCTTAACATCTTGAGGGAAAATTTAATGGAAACATTTAGAATGCAGAAACAACTTGACAAATGTTTTGACACTATAAAGGGTTAAGTAGTAGATAATTTAGATAGCAAGTCAAATTGTGATATTGCTATTAGGATTTAACTATGTGATTTTTGAGTCAAACTCATTGACCCATGTTTCATGAGTGGTGGTTCAACATGAATCCATCTCTCATGAGAATAAATGGAACACTTAGCACTCATTGGATACAGGTGATGCTCACAGGGGTGAAGCACTAGGACTTCCTGGGAGGACACCCATCCTAGTACTACTCCAGCCTGAGTGTGCTTAACTATGTAGTTTCCTCCATGGTTAAACCCAAAGCTTGCAAGTATTCCATTTATTCTCATGAGAGATGGATTCATGTTTAATCACTACTCATAAAACATGGGTCAATGAGTTTGACTCAAAAATCACATAGTTAAATCTTGATAGCAATATCACTATTAAGGGTTTCAAGGATAAGTTGGGAGAGTCATTAAGAAAGAGACAGAACAAAATGGGAAAGCTCAATGAGATTCAAAAAATCATCGAACACTTTGAAGATCATAATGGATTAGAATATCCTAATGAAAACCTAATTGATCTCATGAATGATAATGAAAATCTGAAGTAAACCAATCCACATATGAAAAAAGAAAAGGAAGAGCGAGTACAAAGAATGAGAAAAGCATAGATGGGATGAGATATTCCCATTATATTCAAGTATGAAGCTGAAAAACCAATAAGAATTACCTTAGAGGCTAAGATAATAGCTAAGGAAGAAAGAAGAAAAGATGCATAAATAGTGTAGATGGGAGAAGAGCACAATCATCCTTGTTGGAAAATTAAAATTCAAACAATTATTGCTTTGTCATTGACATCAAATCTATTGTTAAGACATATTTATACCTAATCTAAATATCATATCTATTTGATTTATGAAGAGGATTTGAGAAATTTCTCATAACAATAGCTATGAAAATGAAGCTACAATGGATATTTGATTAGATAGACCTTGATAAACACAAGTTATTGTTTATTTCAAAAAAGTTAAGAGAAGTTGAGCAATAGAGTAAAAGGCTAAGAAATTCTGAGTGATGCTACTATCAACCGAGGCACAATAAGTTCTGACCAAAACTAGTGTTCACCAAGCATTAATATCAATTGAGTAATTTAGTGATGGCCAAGTGTTAGGATTTAGAGATTTTTGAGTAACAATCTTACGAATAAATTTGAGGAAATTATGAGATCTAGCCAACTTAGTTGATTCTTGATGAGATGTAAATCACATTGAAGATAAGATTTATGAGTTGGATCATTATATTCAAGGTAAGGATTAGGCAGAGACCTAATAGATAGATTCTAGAGAAGTTTCTAGAGGAAGATCAAGAAGATGGATACATACAATGAATTGTGTTGAACCTTATCGTAAACCCTAAGATATTTTGGATACAATTAGCTAATTATGTATTATCTTTGAAGTTACACAAATGTCATAATCATTATTAGTCAGTATATGCCAATCTCATTTGGGTAGTGAAGATAGTTCTCAGTGTCTACTGATTGTTCCTATGTTTGTCTAGTTCAAAAGGTCGTGTCTCCCAAGTTCACTCAAGCATCGAAAAAATGTTGTAGAAAGCCAGTGTTAATTGATCTCACTCAGTTGCCAAAGGATTTTCATGTGTTTTCAGTGTTAACCAAGCTTTTTTTGGTTAACAAATGAAATCACTTCAAAGTTAGTTTCTACTGAGCAGGGTTAGCTAATGAGGAATTTTCTTATTTTATTGTATTAACTTTAATTGATCTATTTGTTAATTCCAACTGACTAAGGTGATGAATATTGATTATTCTAAGTTGTATTTGAGTTGAATTGACAAATTGGAAGGTATAAGTACAAGGTTAAGTTGTGATATCAAAGTGTGCAAAAAAGTGTGAAAGTGGAAGTGCAAGAGAATGTGTGAATTATGTTGATGAATGAGCAGAGGATTTGAAAGATAAGATGAATATCCTTATGGTGCAGCAAAGCCATATTCAATCAGGAAGGATCAAGTACAAGCCAAAATAGAGATCTAAAATTAGCAAATTAGTTGCATTCAAATCAAGTCATCTCATTGTTACACTCTAACCATTGTAGTAGTGATCTAAATCTCTTAACAGAGTTGGCTTAACAACTATTTGTAAATCCTCTAACAAGGTGGTAATTCCATTGAATTTTTCTCAAGACCTCTAACTAGGTCACTCCTAACAGGGTGATTAAATCCTTTAACAGGGTCACACTTAATAGTGTATTTTGTAATTTTTAATAGGGTTGGCTCCTAATAGGGCTCACTTTAGAAGAGTGAAAATTAGTAACTAGTTGCTATTGGTGGTTTTTCTCAAATTGGGTTTCCATGTTAAATTCTGGTGTCAAAAGAGTTCATGCTATTTTCTTTATGTGTTTGCAACTAAGTTAAAGAAATGGTAATCAGAGATAACATCTAATGGTTTATATGTTAATCTTTTACTAATCTAACCTAGTTTCTACTGAGTTACAACATTTTGTGTGTTTACCGAGATTTAACAATATTCAGTTATTTGTTTGCATTTTGTACTAACATCAAAAGGGATCTAGAATTTATTTTTGTTGTAACTAATTCACCCCTCCCCCTCTTAGTTACTCCTCTAATATTTCAACAATTGTATCAAAGCTTTTGGTGCTTGCAGAGAAGGTTTCAAGGACCTAAGCTAAATATTAAGATGTCTTACAAAAGAGATATTTCCATCTTGAATTGAGATAATTTTGTAGCATGACAAGGACTTATGAGATTGCATCTAGCTACCATCAATGATTTATGTTGCAAGTATCTTGATTCTGAATATAAGACTCCCACTGGAACATCATTAGTTGAAGACATTGGTGAAAAGAAGAATCATAGTATCATGATGATTGATATTGCATCTCCTCTTAGTTATGTTGAATTCAATGAGGTAAAATATTGCAAAACTACTTTTGAAATGTGGAACAAGTTGAAAGATATCTATGGAGGAGATGACATTATAAGAAGAGCCAATGCAGAAAGCCTTAGAGGACAATTTGTTCAAATGAAAATGAGAGAAGATGAAAACATTAAAAAATATGTCGAAAGAATCAAGGCTAGTGTGAGTGTAATCAAAGCATTTAGAGGAGACATCAAGGAGGAAACTATTGTAAGTAAAGTGCTTAGAACTCTTATTCCCATTTATGCAATTAGAGTATCTTTTGTTCAAGAAATGAGATGTGATCCAACTAATAAGATAGGGTTGGATGGTCTAGTTGGAAGATTAACAACTTTTGAGTTAGACGATTATGATAATTATGTTCCTGCTTCAATGAATATTGAATCTGTATTTAAAGCTAAACTCTCACTCAACGAAAAGGGTAAAAATTCAAAATCTAGTCACTCAAAAACTGAAGAAGATGGATTATCAGAAGAAAGTCCATATAGTGATCTTGAAGTTGTTTAAGCACTGAATGCATGGAAGTATTCCAAAGGAAGAGGAAAGTACAAAGGCAAAGTTCCTTTGATGTGCTTTTCTTGTGAAGAAATTGGTCACATTGTTGCTAGGTTTCCAAATAAGGAAATGAAGGATGAGAAGAAAAGCAATAAGCATAAAGGCAAGAAGGATTCCAAGAACTAAAAGAACTTCAAAGACAAAGGTAAGAAATCTTCTTTCATAGCTAAAGATTCTAATAACAGTGAAGATGAAATTGTTTATATTGCTATGAAAGATGAATTTGATGATGAAGGAGATAAAATAACACTTATTTCTCATGTTAGCAAGAATAATATATGGATTATTAATAGTGGCTACTCACATCATATGACTGGTGATAAAAAAAAATTTGAGCATATGGAATATTTTGATGGAGGTAGTGTAAGGTTTTGAAACAATGAACCTTGTAATATAAAAGGAAAATGATGTATCTTGTTCACTAAAGAACTTGTGTGTGATAATGCCTATTGGGTTGAAGGACTAAAACATAATCTACTGAGTGTGGCATGGTTGAATAGCATTGGATTCAAGGTATAATTCATGAATAGACATGCCAAACTACTAGATGGGAAAAAATATAGTTGGTTTTGGCAAGCAAACAAAAGGCAATCTATTTTTCCATTATCTTAGTGATTGTTCATGTTTTATTGCTCAAATAGAAGAAATTTGGTTATGGAACAAAAGACTATGTCATGTAAACTTTGATAATTTGGTTAAGATAAGCAAACATAAAAGAGTAAGAGGTATTCCTAGTTTGAAAAAGCCTGACATGGGTCTATGCAAGAATTGCCAAATTGGTAAGATGGGAAAGACAAGCTTCAAAAGCAAAGGCTATCATTCAGAAGAAGGCTTGGAAATTGTTCATACAAACTTATGTGGACCTATTGGAATAGATAGTTATAATGAAGAAAAAAATTCATTCTCTTTGTTGATGACTTCAAGTGGCATCTGGCAAGAGTAAAGAAAGAAATTGGAAGGAAGTTGAAATGCCTAAGATCAGATAGAGGTGTTGAATTCATTTCCCATGAATTCAACAATTTTTGCATTGAAAGAGGAATCAAAAGAAAAGTATCTACACCAAGCACACTATAGCAGAATGGTATATCAAAAAGAAGAAATAGATCTATCGTGAATTGTGCAAGAACCCTGATGATTGAAAAGAGCGTTGCTCTCAAATACTAGAAGGAAGCTATGATCATTGTAGTTCATACCTTGAATAGAGTTCAATTTAAGAAAGATTCAAACAAGACACGTTATCAGCTATGGTATGGCTACAAACCTAATGTAAGTTACTTAAAGGTATTTGGTAGAAAATGTTACATACTGAAAGAATCTAGAAAAGGAAAATTTGATGTAAAAGGTGACGAAGGCATATTTTTAGGATACTCCTATAGAAGTAAAAGATACAGATGTTTGAATTTATCTACTCACAAAATTATAGAATGTACACATGTTAGAATAGATGAATATGTAGAAAAGAGTGAAGAAGAAAGAAGCAGGGAACCTGAAGATTATAGAAGATTCATTTGCTATGAGCTTGATACCCTTCCCAATCTATTTGAAAGAAAATATGCTTCAAATCTTGAGTCACCAAAAACTCCAATAGCTACAGAGTTACAGATAATGCAACTTGAGCTATAAGGACCTGAGTCACAATCAAAGACTACCAAGCTAGTTCAAATCGAGCCTAATGGACCTGAGTCATAGATAGAAGGACCTAAGCTTGAAACTAAAATTCAAGAAGAAGATGGTGGAACTCATTCAAAGACCAAGGAGCCTATATTAGCAAGATATGTCAGACGGCATCATCCACCTAATCAAATCATTGGGAATAAATCAGATGGAACAATGACAAGAAGCAAATTAAGAGGTACATGTTTACTTGTTGAATTTGAACCTAGAAGTGTTAAAGATGCTCTAGAAAATTAAATTTGGATTGAAGCACTGAATAAAGAGATAGAAAAAATAGAGAAGAAAAAAAATTGGAATCTTATTCCTAGACCCAAGAACAAAAATGTAATTGGTACAAAATGGGTATTTAGAAATAAGTTGCTTGAAGATGGAAAGGTATCAAGAAACAAAAAAAGATTGGTATGCAAATGTTACTCTCAAAAAGAAGGTATCGACTATGGTGATACTTTTTTTCCTATAGCAATACTTGAAGGTTTTAGAACTTCACTAGCACATGCAACATATAGAGAATTTAAAGTACATCAAACAATTTAACTCTCCTGTGATCGAGAGCTTCCCACCAATGCCAAGGAGGTTTGGTGCAATCCCTTGTGAGACTACTAGAGGAAGGCTATGCACTGAACACAGGTGGCTTGCATTCTATTAGGAATGCAAGATTGGGGGTGATCCCTCTCATTGGCTCTACTAAGGTAACTCGGGAGGTAGCTCTTCTATGGATAGATTATGCTAGCTAGGGAAAAGCAAGAATTGGAAGTCATAAACAGGTCTAGGAATCTGATCACTCAAGAGAGTGAGAGTGTGTCCCTACTATTTTGCCTCCCTAAACACATTAGACACAAAGGATTGATTACCAACCCTTATGCTACTAAAGATATGGGGCTCCTAATTAGACTATGTGTGGGTTATTTTCTTCATTAAACTATAACCTATCTTTATAGAAGGTCGGGCATTCTGATCAACTCAAAGGAGTTGAGAGCATAGGCCTACTTCTTTATCAAATCAGGGAGATTGAAAATTCTTATTAAACTATGTTTGAAAACTTAGAAATGCCACACTTTTAATTGACAAGAGTCATGGTCCACCTACTTGAATCAAAGCTAGCAAAGGTTAGGCACATTTATGAGGGTCTTCATTCCTGTTGCACATTGTTTGTGATTTGAAAGCTTGTTTTTTGATGTATAAGAGACTTGTAAGTAAAAGATATTCAGATCTAAAAGTTAGATTCAAGAAATTGAAACTTTTATCAAATGCACTACAGAAATGCTCATATGCATCATAGAAAACCTCATATATGCTATTCTATTATGCAAATACACTATAACAAAGTTAAATGCACTATGAGATGCTTCATATTCTCTACAAAAATGATTAAATGCATCACAAAACTCTTTAAAAGCGCTATATGAATATGCACATGCATTACATAACACTACAAATGCATTATAAAATGATGTATAAGAGCTATAGTAAAATTAAATGCATAAAAAAAGAGTTCATAAGCATTAAAATATCTCTTAGAAGCATTGAAATGGAGTGTAGAAGCATTAGAAGACCCAGATCTGACTCTTCTATGCTTAGGATAGGCTTTGGAATGTCGTTCTTGCTGATATAAGTTCTTCTAGATGCAGTAGAACCTATATTTGATAAGATCTACATAAGAGGATAGCAAGAAAAACATATATCTATAGTAGAAATGAAAGATTAGATTGAAAAACTTGAAAATAGAGAGGCTTTCAATTCAGCCCCACAGTGGGTGCCATTTTGTACACAATACCTTACTGTAGAAAGAAAATGGACTGATGACAAACTATACTAGACACAAGATATCATCATCAGAATGTAATCTCTACAAGTGTCTCATGTCTCCCTAACTACAATTGCTAAAATAGCTCTTAGACTAGCATCTTAGTGATAGTTCAGAATGGGAATGTGCTAAAAATGTAGATATACGATGAAAAATGCAAGGTCTATGACTAAAATGCATATTATATTTGAAATACAACTCCTAGAAATGCTCTTGAAATGATCATGCTATGAACTAAATATGCAATAAATGAAGTTAATTGATACAAAATGATGCTAACAATTCTATGAAATTGCTACAAAGAAAATGCTAAAACAATGAGTCTAGATATGCCTATAGTGTAGATGCATAAAAACTTGGGTCCCTTGCCTCTTAGATTTCCCTCCTATTTATAAGATTTCAAAAGGGGTTGGGGTAAGAACCAAGATTTTCACTTTTTACTAGGGATGAAAGTGAAACTCAAAATATCTCATAAGAGGCCAGGAGGAAGAGTCCAATAGACTTGGTTTTGAGGATAATGTAAGGATTTTTCAAATTCTTTTAAATGGTAAAAGGGAGATTTTCAATCTTGTGAGGATAAAGTGATTTTATTGATTTAATAAATGATTTATTTTCAACACTTTGTCTTTTTCCTATCTCCCTTTTCGAATTTTATTTTATGAATTTGAATTGTTTTCTTCCTCTTTAAAAATTGATTCAAGTCTTGTTGATTTGATAGGTGATTAATGACCTAATGTGATTTTTGATTTAGAGGTCTATTGTGTTTCTTCTGATTTTCTCTTTAATTTTGACCTGATTGATTAGAATTACATGATTTAGATTTTTTCCAATTTTTGGGTGTTTGCAATATGAATGTTGATGAAGCCTCAACTGCCATCATTGCACTTCTAGCTAAAGAAGTTGATAAATTAGATAAAATATTTGGTAACTTTGATGTTATGAAATCCAAAGTTGAAATGGAGTTGAAGAAAGCCCCCAAATTGAAGAAGAAAGACAAATTGGTGAAGAAAATAAAGTCCCAATTTGGCGAAGAGGAAGAAGATGATGAAGAGAATGAAGAGGAAGAATAGGAACAAGCCTAAGAACCTCTTGCTTTGACCTAGGGCATGGGTGAGGACATTGAAGAAGAAGGTTTTGAGGAAGCAGATGAAGCACTAGAATAGGTAAAAACAAAGAAAAGAAAGGCCAAAGCATAGCTTGTGGCAAAGACAAAGGTTAGAAAGATTTCTAAGGCCACCCTAGTAGAACCAATAGCACCAACAACTAGGGCAAACATAAGGACCACTAAACAAAATGCCAAAGAACAAGCCAAAGAAAAGATAAAAGCTACTAAAAAAAAGGGTCCAGAGCAAAAGAGGCAAAGGAGAAAATAAATTTCACAACTAGAGATTGATGATGAAAGAATAGAATCTAAAGATTCAAGCTAGCTTAGAGTGGTAAGTCATCCACCAAAATCTAATCTTGAGAATCTCTGTGAAAATGTTAGATACAATGCAGATTTGACAAATTTGAAAAATATTGATTTTGAGAATCTTGGTAGAGAAGAACAAAATTTGATTGAGGAATCAATATATGCAATGATGCCTAAATTCAAGAACACTCCACTTGAATTAGATAATACAATGCCTAAAGATTTGTACACTATTGTTGAAAATAAGTGGCATTATTGTTTAAACCTAGAGAAACAAATTAGAGAATGCACACTAGTCTAGGTTATGCCAAAATTGACAAAAAGACAAATTGTCAAAGAAAATAAGAAATATGGTGGATGGTTTGCACCCAAATACAAGGCATTTAGCATCCTTCTGAACAATATAGAAGATGTTGTCAATAAATCCAGTCAAATTTGGAAATTTATGTATGGATTGACAACTATCAAAGAAGGGGAAGAAGATCCCTTTGAGGGAAAAAATAATGATGATGACCACAATGATAAGGAGGAGGAAGATACAAAAAAGGATACTAGTGTGGAGGAGACACAAAAGGAAAAAGCTAACATGGCTACAACCAAAGAGCAGCTAGAAGAGCAGAGTGTGCAAGACACACAAATGCCTAGTATGAGCCCTCCACATGACCCAAGCATACCTAAAAAAACTATAACTATCAAGGATACTCCTGATAATTCATCTCAGAACATCAATCCTTTAACCAAAAAAGATCTAAAGAAGATTCTTGACCAATTCACACTACAAGCTAGATTGTGTGAAAATCTAGTATTGGTCAATGTTGATGAACTTCAATAGGTAGTAGCTAACATTATAAGGGATATAGTCAACACACAAGAACCTTTTGCTATCCCTTTAGCTACTAGTGCTCAACCTTTAATACAAACATCAATAGACACATCCATAAAGGTTGAGACAATTGTTAAAGTTGATTTGGCTAAATGACAATAGATTGCGATGGAAGAGAAAGAAACAAAAAATGTTCAACCTGATGCATAAACATAAGGTATAGGTCAGATCATTATAATTGGTCATAACATATTTGAAGAAAGTAAGGAAATACCAAAGGAAAAGGAACAAGAGGTCACTCAAGCATTAGTAACATTACCAACATCTAGCACTACTATAAAACTCAATTAGGAGCTGAGCATTGAGGCTATACACCTACAGATCTTAGTACTATGCTTAAGTTCCTCCAAGGTTGCTAAGGTAATTCACTATGGAGATGTAACTCTAGATGATGAAATAGTGATACCTAAGTATGATTATGCAACCATAACATTAGAGCAGATAGGCATAGTGCAACAATCCTTGGAAAGGAAAAAAAGGAAAAAAGAAATACTCAAAAAGGAGAATAGATAGAGGAAAAAATTACAAGAAATCAAAGACATCAACTTAGATGCATTTAGTTTGCCAACACCTGAAGAATCAAAGCCACTATTGGAATAGTTATCAAAAATTGTGGAACGAGTGAGCAATGAAGAGCAAGACACTAATGCAAAATTTTTGGAATGGTCTAAAAGGAAATTTCAAGGGAAAATAAATGAAAAGATATTCGGTGACATAACACTAATGCAAGTTGAATTTGCTACAAAAATCAAGAAAGTGAAGAAGGTACTTGAGAACATATTCCCATTGTACACCAAACTATGTGATTCCATACTCTTCACTGAAGAAAAATGCCATATAATTCTGAGTCTAGAGAGAAATTAAAAAGTCTTAGGGATGAAATTACCTCAAAACCCAGCTCAAAGTGAGAAGCATTTTCATTCATTGCTTCAATCATAGAGTTATCTAGCTGTGTTAACACCATAAGAGGCTAATAGAAGAGCCAAGCTAATTAATATCCAAGCCTCCCTTATCCCATATGGAGATACTCCATAAAGAACTAGCATATGTAGAATCTTTGTTGAAGAAAGATCCTAATCTTTCTACTTCAAATGGACTAGTTCACCTTGTAGCAAAGATAACAATCCAAATAAAGTCATTGGATGTTGCATGTGACAATTGGGATGCTGCTCTAAATGTAATCATGGAGGTCGACAAATCATTTTTGGATAGATACAAAATAAGTGTATAGACCCTTTGACATAAGTGTCAAAAGTGGGAGATAAATAAGAAAAGAGGGAGATAAAAGAAAAGAGAAAGGGGGAGATACAAGTGAATGAAAAAGGGGAGATAAAAAAAAAGGGAAAAATAAACCAAAGGGCGAGCAAATAGAATAAATAAAGAACAAAAATAGAGCATATCAGATAAAGAGTATCAAAACATTGAAGACAAAGAGTATCATCAAGAGAAAAATCTACTAATAATGGAGAATAGATTTTTTTTTTTTGATATATATCAGGCACATTAACTCAAGTGGAGTTATAAATTTTGAGGTATATAGGTTATTACAAAATTTTGAAAATTTTGAAGCTTTGTATATAAGAAGAGTTGAGAATATATTATACTTAAGAAGGTTAAATTGAATATGTAAAGTTAAGTGTTTTTGATAGTCATGTCAGAGGGGGAGATTGTTGATCGTAGATTGGTGTTGACAATTTAGTGTCAATGCACTTAAGTCATTTAACTAAGTTCATGCCAAACTAGTAATGCATGCCAAGTATGATATGTAAATACAAGACTATGTCAAGTTGCAATGAGTGCCAAGTCACTCATGTGTTGAGTCACTCAAGTGCCAAATAGATAGACCATACTAAATGATTCAAGTTTCATGTAAATAGTAAATGCTGAAGAGTTCAAGTGCCAAGTCAGAAACTAAATTACAATATGTGTTGAGTATCAGTAACTTTAAGTGTCAAGCAACATAGATTGCACATATTTGTTTGTGATTTCACAAACAACTATGTAAACTATTTTTCAGCCAACTAAAGCATAGACTATGATCTTTTGAAGATAAGGACAAATTTGTATGAAGATTCCCTATGCAATTACATGTAGTCAATCAGAAAATAGGAAGGATTAAGTCGCAAAAAGGATGAATCTCAGTTGTAGATTCATACCTAAACCTAAGTCTTCTAGTCTTCTTAATGAGGATGAAACCCTAAAATTCATATGAGTGTGTAAGGAATTGAAGGAGGAGAATAGTGAATTTTGCGTGTGAGGGCAGAGCATTCATGGAGACTTAGAAGGTATAAAGTGTGAATTATAGAATTAGCTAGAGGAGAATAAGAATAGAAGGATACAACAATTGTCACTTTAGATCAGAGAGGATCAAGGACACTATATAGATTTGATCTTTAACTAGGAAACCAGAGAGAATCATAAGATCTATGCTAAAACATGCTAACAGGTGATTTTAGTTAAATCTCCTAGGTGAAGTAGTCCTAACTGATTGTTATAAATCCTTTAATAGGGTGACATTCCAAGTGGATGTTCAAAAGTCCTCTATCAAGGCACACTTTTAACAAGTTGTTGAAATCCTCTAACAAGGTGGGCCTCAATAGTCCTTGTAGTCCTTTAATAGGGCAGGCCTTTCATAGGGTAGATCATGTTTCATGATCAAACCATTGTAACCTTAATTGGCTGCACTTTATTGTTGCAGTAGTAAAGATTTGTGGGTGTCATCCCTACCCTAGTTTTACATTCTCTTTGGAGGGTTTCTGGGTAATCATATCTATTGTTAAATTTGTGATTGTTTATATGTTTACATGATTTAGATGTATGTGCTTTACATATTATTTCAGTTTATCTATTAAATGGATGAGATGGATGAGTGGTGAAAATTTTTATGGGTTCATGTTTTAACTTCTGATTAACCCTTCCCCTCCCCCAAAAATTTACCTTTCTTACTTCTGATTCCAACAAGAGTTCAACACTTATAGAGAATATTTTGCATTTACTTTAAGCCAAAGATCATGACATATAAGAGAGATGTACCCAAGTTGAACAAGGAGAACTTTCTTGCATGGCTGACCTCGATGAGATTGTATATATCAATTATCAGTAATGTTGCTATCTCCTTTGTGGACAATGAATATGTAAAGGTAACAACCACTCCTCTACTAGCTGAACAACCTAAGTAGAAGCAAGGACACAATCAATCAATGTTGGACATTTCCTCAGCCCTATGTTATGTTTAGTTTAATGACTTAAAATATTGTGGCCATGCAAAGAAAATGTGTGACAAATTGAAAACCATATATCAAGGTGATGATAATGTCTTAAGAGCCAAATCAAAAAGCCTGAGAGGAAAATTTGATGACATGCTAATGATGGAAGGTGAGAATATAGTACAATATTACACAAGAGATAAAGAAGTTGTTAATTCTATTTGTGGTGCAAATGGAGAAATCAAATATGAAACAATAATAAGGTATTGAGGACTATACTACCTATGTATACCATTAGAGTTTCTACAATTCAAGAAATGAGATGCACAACTAGTGATACTTTGACCCTAGAATGTGTAATTAGTAGTCTTATTTTTTTAAGATCATGTCTAACTTTGATAACTACACACCAACTAATATTGAATCTACATTCAAGTCACAATTAGTTATTATCAAAAGAAAAGGTAAACATGTGAATAATGATGATGATTGTTCTAATGATGAGATTAGTAAACTTGAAGCCATTATTGGAAAAATATTTGGAAAAGGAAAAGGTAAATACAAAGGTAAATTGCCTATTATTTGTTTCTCATGAAACAAGGTTGGTCATGTTGATGCTAGGTGTCTTGATAGAGAGGATAAGGATTAAAGGAGGAAAATAAAGTAAAAAGGAAGAAGAGATGACAAATAATACAAGAGAAACAAGGATAACAAAGGTAGGAAACCTTGTTATATTGTAAAAGAAGAAACTAACAATGAATTTGAGAGTAATGATGATGAATTTGTCTATGTTGCTATAAAAGAAGATTTTGATGAACATGAGAAAATTGTATTAATCTCATATATAAGCAAGAGTGACATAAGGATAGTTGATAGTGGATGGTCCAATCATATGACTGATGTGTTGGTGTTTCAAGACTACTAAGAAACAAACACTTGATAGGTTAGGATAATGAAGAGAAACTTAATCTAAGGGTTAGCTATGACTTATTCTCAATTAATAAATCTTTAGATCTGGTAGCAACTTCAACAAAAATCACAAGGAGTTTCTACTCTTTAGGTTTTGCAACACCAAGGCAGGTGTACCTAAGGGATAAAAGCTTGGCTCGAAACTTGGTATAATCTTTATACTTAATTTTTTTCTCACTGATATTCTTTTACAATACTTATCCCCTATAGAAAATATTTGGTCACAATTATTCTTAGATTTACATATAATTTTAAGTTACAACAACATACTACAATATAAAAAAATTAAATGCAAACAAGTGCTGACTAGATATTGAATTCCTTATACATTATATTAAAATTGATTTGATTTTTGAAACTTTTCTTGATGCAATCCTATGATCTCTTCATGTGCAAACTAAATAAATGATTAGTGCCTCATCCATTAGCATTTAGAGTCTATCAAACTATTTTGACCTAATCAATTGCATTACAATAAATATTATCTATTATCAACAATTTACCCTAAACCACATTCTTATGCATATCCTTCTTACTAACTGGAAATCCCTTCACCTTATTAAATAATTTACTTAATTCTTTGAATTAAAAGCAATAGAAAAGTGATATACAACTTATCCTAGTTGCATTAAATTGAATAAGCCTTGCTCATATAATCTCAAGATAACCAGATAATAACAATGAAGTCAAGATTCAAAGAAAACAAATAATGGTGGTAACTCTCTTTTATCTTAATTTTCTTTGAAAATCATACAATAGTAATGTAAAAATTAGAACAATTTAGGAAAAGACAACATGATCCTTCAATGTTAATGTACTCTTAGATTTGCAAAGAAATATACATTACAAAATTAACATCAAGAAAACTGAACCAAATGTTAGCATAGCATAATACTAAAAATTAAAATAAGGACTTGGACCTTTTCTCTAACCTTGGGATATCATTTAAATAGCATGAGATGCAACAAGATTCAAGCTAAGAGAAGAAATATAGCTATCCTTAAGACATAAATATATTACATGTACAAAAAGGTTATTGCCATAATGAGACAAAAATTTGTGCAACACAATATTTTTCATCATGAATCTTCCTTTTATGGGGCCAATTCTATTGCATCTTCTTATTGTCATTTCCTTTCTAATTGTGGAACAACTTAATTTGCACATGAGGTGTCTGGTTATGATAGTTGGGAACTTATCACAACTCATGGATTTCTCTCCAAATTATCATGAACTAACAAGCCAATAGTTACAATTTGTATTTCTATTGCCACATCATCATTTTGAATAACTACCTCTATCATTGCAACCAGCTGATCTTCTTCTCCTCTTCATAGTGCATCTATGATTTTTGATTCATCTAGATCCACACCATTGTCATTAGTTTCATTAGCTATCAATTGATTTGATTGGGCAAGATCTGTCATCCATTTTTTGAACAATTAGTCATCTGGCCAATTAATATTCAATATTTCCTCCTACTTCTTCAAAACATCTTCTCCTAGTCTATCAATTTCATCAAACTCCTTTTTGATAGAGTCAAATAATATCTAAATTCTAACAACTTGTTCATTTTTTTTGACAAACCGTGCATGGCCCTTTTCTTTGATGACTTTATTCAATCTAATACACATTAGTTCATCTAGCTCCTTGGCCTTTATCTTTTAATTTATTCATTGCCTTGAGTGCATGAGGAAAAAGTATAAAATCTTCACTAAGATACTTTGAAAAGTAATTAATGATCATGCTTTTCAATTCTACTCTTTTATTATCAAAATCTAAGAGGCCATTAGTCATGTCAAAAAAAATTTCTATCTTTTGACCTGATAGGCCAATGATTGAACAACATAAAATTATGACATCACTGTCTCTCCTATTCCAGTTTTTAACAATTGGCTTCAGGATAGCTTAATTATTTTTCAACTCATTCCAAGTATCCATAAGTTTTAACAACTTATCATAAAATACATGCCATTATATTCTATCAACCAAATAGATAATAGAGTCTCTTAATTTAATTTCATATTGGACACCTAGCTCCACATGTAATGACTAGATTTTAGACCTTTCTTCTTAAAGCTCTTTAGATGTGTATTCATGAGTTCCCTTTCAAGTAGGTGGTATTTCTACAAGGGGAGTTAACTTGAAAGGTTCAATTGGAGGATGAGGAGGATAAGTGATTTAGGGTTTATATCTTGTCATCTTATTTTCCAGCTCAGTTCTTTTTTGTACTTCTTTATTGTAAGTATCTAGAACCTAATCATATTTTTCTTGTAACTCCACTATTTGTCTTTTCTCCTTCCTAGTGCTAATGTGAGGTTAGTTGTTTCAATATTGAATTCTATGGCCTCATCATTTGGAGTATCTTCTACCCTCTTAACAATTAAAATTCCAATCAATCCAGTATCATTAGGTTGAGAAAAATTGGGTCTTGATGCTCTTCTTAGAGACTAGATCACTAAAGAGGAATAATCTTTGCTAAACTTAGCACCTCTAAGTACTTTTCT
Source organism: Cupressus sempervirens (assembly GCA_028749045.1). NCBI lineage: Eukaryota > Viridiplantae > Streptophyta > Pinopsida > Cupressales > Cupressaceae > Cupressus > Cupressus sempervirens. The sequence continues at coordinate 897,282,974 of CM053787.1, forward strand.
CACCTTCTCCTCATCATTTAGTTTCTTGGTGATAATATTAAAATACATAGCATCTGTTGTATCCTTATTTGACAATAGTAAATACCGAATGATTTAAACATTTTTTTCATTCTTCAGGAGTCAAACTTTTGAATTCTTGCATCATTTCATCTTTTATTTGATCTTGTATAGCTGTCCCCCATTTTTGGATGCTTGGCCTTCCTTTTATTACATTTTTGTTCAATTTTTTCAATATTAGTTGTCTAACCAAATTGGTAGAAATCTCTTGATTTGAAAAAACTATTATCTAAAAGAAAACCATGACTAGCTTGTTCTACCATATGGTCTAATTCATTCCCTCTATAGTCAACAAAAATTAACTCAAGGCTAGGTATGGGAGATTCCTGAAGATTTCCTTCCTCCAATTCTACAGTAGTAATAAATACCCCCCTTGGGATCCTAATTGTTCAATTTTCTCTTTTGTGATTTTTTCCTCTCCTATATGTAAGGGAGATTGAGAAGGCATGCAGTCTTCTATTTTCTTCTCTTTTATCCTCTTCCTTTTAGGTCTTGGCCTCTCAACAATTTATTCCATGGCAACACTAGATGATCCAACTATTTTCTTTCCTTTATCAACTGCATGATCTATGTTTCTAATTATGTTATAGCCAAACCTCCTTTGAATGATCAATTATCTTGATCCTACTATACGAGTAAAATACAACTTCTATTTGAAATATTTAAGACTATGATAGCTTACTAAGAGGGGAGGTGTGAATTACTAACCTTAAAAACTTTATCAATTATAGGTCTTAATTTTAGTAATGCAATTACCATTTAGTTTATCATATCTGATCTAATTGCATGCATGAGAAAATGGAAACATAAAACATTCATAGCACTTAAACACAATGATTTGGTGACCCAAAAACCTTCCAAATAGAAAGTAAAACTGGGGTGGGGATGATACCCACAAAACTTCAATACTACAGCATAAATTTGGCCTGTTAAGCCTTACAATGATCACTTTTGATGATCTACCCCACTAGGAGCAATTAGGACTACTAGGTCCACCTTGTTAGTGGTGTTACAAACACACAATGAAGTATGCATTCTATTAAGAGTTTTAAGAAAGACTGTTAATTCTACCTTGTGAATGGATTTTGACTGGTTCACCTATTAGGATGAAACAACAGATCTTTGACTTACAACTAGATTTCTGATAAAGATTCCTTGATTGTACTAATCACCTTTCTATGATAGATTTGTCACTGCTGCTCATTATGCTAATATGGCCTTCATAAATCTTTATCTGTTGCTTACATTCACATTCTTGCACTTGTATTACATACACATTTTTGTTCCATACATTTGATATGATATAATACATCACATATATATCAAACCAATTTTCAAAATTACAAAGTTAGCCAAGACACAAGTTAACACAAATATGACAAGGTCAGCCTAAATGAAGACACTCGGGTTCTGAAGACTGACTTCGTGAAGTTTTAATACTCAATGCCCACTGTCATTACTAAGCATCATCATGCACTCGATATATGTAGAGGCTCAGTCCATACTGATCACTTCAAAGTAGTCTTGAACTCTATCTACACTGGTGACTCAGTAGATACTATGTAACATGGCATACGTTGAATCACTCAATAAACACATAAGCATGGGTTACACTGGCTTCGAATTACATGAACTATGAATTTGATAGAAACTGCAATGCTTGGTAACCACTAAAATGCTTAGGATGAACTACTAGACTAAATCTTCTTGGTTTGAACTAATGGGCTTCACATGAACTAAATACACTTGGTAACAACTAAAATGCTTGATAGCTACTAGAATTAGTCCAAAACACTCAGTAGCAACTGTAGAGCTTGGTGGTTATTGAATTACATGGCTAACCCTATAGACTATTTAATGAGCTTAATAGCCATACAAAATCTGAATAAGTGTGTGTCACTAATATAAAACTTGACTAATATGTCAACAATCTCCCCCTTTGGCATTAGTGACAAAAACACTTATCAGCCAAAATCTTATATACATCACCATGTGATACTAGCTTGGTAGAATATATTTTTCAGATTTTTCAAAATTTATCTTTGTTTGGTATACTATACATCATATGTTATATACATTCTCCTCATAGCATGTTTCTTCCTCATACTATGTGTCTCTCCATATATAGTATACCATGTGTCTCAACAATAATCTCCCCCTTTTTGACAATAATGCTAAACATTTATTTAGAACTTATCTACATGGAGACACCAAAATAAGATTAAAAATTAGAATGTACCTTAAGAATAAGTGCTAGGGTTTTATCCCAATTTACTTGCAAAATCTTGCATGTATGTACAACAATTTATAACTATGTAGAGAGTTCTATCATGTGATCTGCAATAGAGAAGTTGTTGTCATGGATCAAGATTTTTGAGTAAACAATATGTTTCTGCATTGTATCCATGATATGAAGGATCATATTCTAAATATCAATTAGTGTTGACTAGATCTTGGCTTCTTCTCTTAACAATTTGTCTTGCATGTCTAACAAAAATTTGATCTTCATGTGATGTGTAGAGCTTGAACTATGGTGAAGTTGCAACTACTAAGCACTCACTTTCATATCCTCATAGATTTGTGATGGTTTTCCCTTTATTTCCTTAGTGAATTTAGAAACATCACACAACTTCGCAAAAAGTGATGTCACATTGGTGTAGGAGGACTCAAGATTGATCAAAATTGATGAAAGCTTAACTTGATGAATAATAATTTGCTAAGCAATGTGCTCCAGCACTTTGCTATCAAATTTCTTTTACAAGTTTCTTAATTAGCTTTTTTTTTCCACTAGAGTCCTCATTAAACTTTTGGATTGCTTCTGCTAATTGAAACAAAATAGGTTGAGAAGTATCAACCTCAATTCCTATAGCCTCAGACAAAATATTTTTAGCAGCCTCAGACAAAATATTTTTAGCATCATCTATAATTTTATACTCTCTCTTTCTTCTCTTAATTTTTGCTACCTTGCCTTTTTCTAAAGAATTTCACCAAATTCATGCATTTTATTTGCAAAAAGATTATGAATATCCCATTTGGGGATTTCTATTTCCTCATCTAAGTCTATGTCTTCCTCTATGTCCTTTCCTTTGCTCAAAAAATTTGTACTCGGTTGAGCCTTAGGTTCAATTGTCCTTGTACTAAATGCTTTTTTTTCTAGAATGGAAACAATAGTTGATAAATGAGGACTTGCAGTGAAAATTGATATAGTACTAACCAGTGGAATACTAACAATAATGCTTGTTGAATCCAAAACTAAAGAAGTCATAACTGAAGTATCCAAAATTGAAGTAGACAAAGCTATAGTATCCAAAATTGAAGTACTTACTGGTGAAGAACTCAAAACTATAGAAGACATTATATCTATGATTGATAAGATCAACTCGATAGCTGAAGAATAGAGAAATGTTGTAGCTTAGTAGGTGAATTGGAAGTCACTTATGTTAATGATACATTGAGCTGAGTGGGGCAAAGAGTGATTGGACATTTAAAGTGTCTGTGGTTTTCACAATCAAACTTGCTAAAGCTATCTCTGAGCTCTATATAGCTATTGGTTTGCTTGGAGAGTGAGGAAGTGAAGCAATGACTATGGCTACTATCTTCATTGGGTCAGTCTCCTCATTATCTTCCTTATCTTCCTCGAGAGCTTCCTCCTTTTTATCTTCTTCATCTTCCTCATTGTCAAAATGTGTAGGCTCAATATAACTTTCATCATTATCATTGTCATCATCATCATCTTTTACATCTATTGGGAAGTCACTTGGTTTATGTAGATGATAAACATTCTTCCACATGCTTGTAGCATTCTTAACTACATGTGCTATATATTTGATCAAAATTAAACATGTATTAAACCTAACAGTCATTTTATCTTCATTTTTCTTCAAAGTCTCTTTTGCCTCAACATCTGTCATGCTCAGTAGTAACTGTCTCAAGGTTTCTGTATAAATTTATTTTGTTATTTTCATTTCAAAGTCCCATCTTAGCTTTATTTTCTCTAACAATTCATTAGAGATTTGAGAGGCAATTCAATCTGGTGAATACTTCCATTTTCCCATTTTGGTCAACACCAGTTGTTCCACCTATTTCTACTCTACCTCTGTGCTTGTTTCATACTTCAAGGATTTGAAGCTTTTTATACCTACACCTTCTTCCATTTTTTTCAACTTTTCTTAGAAGTGGGAGGAGGTTTGCTAAGGACAATATCACTTGATTTCTTTCTGGACCTCCTTGTGAAGATTGAAGTGGATGGCTTAGGTGGCTTGGTGATGATCACCTTGCCTTTCTTCTTCATAGGTTCTTCTTCCTTTTTTTATTCCTCTTCATCCTCTGACTCTTCTACATCTTCTCCTTTTCCTTTAGTTAACATGAGAGGTGTGCTAGTTTTTAGTTTAGCTATCATCCTCTTTCCTTTATTAATTTCCTAAGGGAGTTTTATCGCTAGTTCTATCCTTGCCTTTGCTTCATCATAGGTTCCAAAGTCTGGTGCCTTTCGATACACAAGTTCATTAACTAGAGCTTCAATAATACCCTTTGCTTCATCAATATTTACCTCATAAGGAAGAGGTTTTACTCACACAATTTTGGGCTTCACTACCTGGATGTAAAATCTATCACAATCTACCATAAAGCACACATCATCTTTGTAACCCTCAACTAACTTCTTAGGTATCCTAAACCTATTGTTCATTTTCTCTTTGAATATTTCGAAGTAGTTGTCCATAATGTTAACATAGTTCTCTCCCATTTCTGCAATGTATTCATTTATCTGGTAGAATACATGCACATCTTTTCTCCATACTACCGTTCCTTTGGAAGGGAAGAACTCCTAAACATAAAAGAACAAAAAGGTCAATAAAGAACCAAATTTATAGGGGTTATTCTTGGATTTCCTAATGCTTTCCATGTTTTTTTTGAGTTTCTTCAACAACATATTTGCCAAGTCATAAGATAGATTATTTGTAACCATTTTATAAGCTAAGTCCACAGCTTCACACAATACACTGTTAAGGTGGCTCAAACTATATATCCTATGTGATATAATGTGAATTCCATATTTTAGATTTGCTTCTATCACACTACTAATTTTCATGCCTCTACCATCCCACTCTCCTAGGGTTTTCTTTTCCAACTCAGCCTGACCTAGGGTTTTGGTGGTTTTAGCTTTGGTGAGCATGGGGAGGCCAGTGATGCAATGAATCATTTTCTCTATAATCAAAACTAGTTTCTCAAGCCATAGTTGACCATTTTGTACTTGGCTTGGAATGTATCTAATCCATTTAATTTGAAAACCTCAGGGCATGTGGGGAATATGTGTTAAACCTTTGTCTTCCAAATGCTTATGCTCAAGTTTAAGAATTCCATTAACACACAATTTAGCTAGGGCATCATCCATTTCTAGGGTACCAATTTCTTGATTATAGTAGTTGAAATGAGTACAACTATTTTTAATAAGGAGTACCTTATGAGGGATTTGCAATTGAGCTCCACTTGAGTCAAGGGTTTCTACAATTGCTAGCACAAGTTTGAAATCCAATGCTTTCCACTTGACTCCTCAAACCAACATCTAAGACTATCTCTTCACTTTGTTGTTGCTGCTAGATGCCATTTTACTTGGTAAACTATGAAAACCTTGATAACTTTCTACAAATTTTCTTGAAGTTGCTTGATTTCTCTATAAATCGCTTCTTCATAATAGAAACTAGATTTTACAGTGAGAAATTAGTTTGATTTCATTCTTTTTGTTAAAGCTTCACCATTAATGCTCGATACCAAGGTAGTTGAGTTGACATCATGCTTGACATCATGCTTGATAGCCTATCATCCACTATTGAGTGATCACTTGGTGAAGGCTTCATGACTTGATAACCATGTGTATCTTGTTACTCCTGACCTTGCTTGGTAGAGTCCATGACCTAATGTTACTCGATAGAGAAGATAACTTGATGATAACTGATATTGATCTTCCTTAGTGATCCTTTTGTATCTTGACTACTAATTTGGATCTTTGTCACCTTTCAACTAGAACTATTTGAATATGACCTTGATAATGTAGTTCCACTTCTCCTTAGGAAACCTAGTTTGAAATGGTGGGGTCACCCACTTATTGAGTGACATCATTACTTGGACTAGCATCTTCATTATATTTAGGAATCCATTGCTTCCTCATCTGCTTTCGAATGTTATCTACTTTTTCCTTCTTTTCATCTTCAATTTTACCTGTATTCATGCAATTTTTGGCTAGATGACCAAGTTTAGTACAAGTGAAACATATTATTGTGGTATCTCTTCTCCTTTTGTGATGTTTAACACAATTCATGCCAATGTGTCCAAATTCTCCACAATAATGACATCTACACTAGCTATTGTAATCCTAACTAAATATTGCTTTCACAATTTGCTCTGCTAGATTGAATGACTTAGTTTTGCATTCTGATGCCTTGTGACCTTGTTTCTTGCTCTTGTGACACTTGCCCTCAAATTTTGGTTTCTCTTTGCATTCATTAGCCCTGTGACCATGTTGACTACAATTGTAGCATTTTTCATAAAAAAATTCTTTACCATTACTCAAACATTTGTTAGATGTATGACCTAACTTACCACAATGATTGCAAGTAGGTATTTTATTTCTTTGAGCACCTTATTCAGAGGATTCAACTTCTTCTTTGTATCCAATTCTTTATTTTCCTTTTCACCTATAGAGATTTTGTTCATTCAGTTGAACCATGTTTGTTTGAGATTTCATCATTCTTTCATTGATTTGTTTTTCAATGTTTAGGTCATTTTCAATCTTTCACTAGTTTTCTTTCTAGATCTTAGCTCATTTCTTATTGTTTCATTGATTTTTCTTTCTAAATTTAAATCATTCCTTAATCTTTCATTGATCTATCTTTGGTTCATGATTTCCTCATTTGCATTTGAGATTTGATCCATAAGATCTGCATGTTGAAGGGATTGGTTCTAGATCTCATTGTTTCCTCCATCCATTTCTTCTTTTATTTTGTTCCTATATTCCAAGATTTCACACAACCTTACTACTTGAATTTATTGTTCTCTTTTCAGCTTTCTTACTTCTTCTTATAGGGAACCATTCTTCTCTAGGAGTTCTTTGATTGCATCATTTTCTTTATCTAAACTGCTTAAAGGGAAAAAATCTTCAATGTATTGATGTTCATTCATCTATTTTGCAAGTTCCTTCCTTCTTTTTAGGGATTATTTGTTTGAATTCTTTTAAAATAACTGAGAGGAGGGGGGTGGGGGGGGGGGGGGGGGGGGGGGGGGGGGGTGGGGGTGAATCAGTTATCCAAGGTCTAATGATGTCCAATACAACTTTTTGTCAAATCGTTAATGGCATATAACTTAAATTATCATGAATAAAATTAAACATTAAACAATCACAAAAAGTAAACATGCATCACACCATAACACTAGGGATTTTGATGACCCAAAAACCCTCTAGGAATAAGAAGGTAAAACTAGGGTAGAGATGATACCCACAGAATAACTGCGCAATTGGTTTCAACCACTTCTGATGGTCTACCCTATTAAAGGCTACAATACATTGTTAAATGTGACCTTGTTAAAGGATTTCTACAACCTATTAGGAGTGTGTCATGTTATAGGAATTAAGAAAATTCAACTTGGAATGTCACCCTATTAAAGGATTTATATAGAGTTGTTAGGCTCACCCAAGTCCATGGGATTTACAGTCACTTTCTCAAAAGAATCTTTCATCCCTCTCTAAGTATCTCCTATCCTCCTCCTAAGGATCTCTTATCCTTCTCCTAAGGATCTCTTTATCCTTCTCCTGAGGATCTCTTTATCCTTCTCCTGGGGATCTCTTTATCCTTTTCCTAACGCTTATCCACCTAGCTATTAAGCTAACCTAGCAATGTAGGGTTTCAATGCCTAATACAATGGTAAGAAAGTATTAGAATGGTTTTGACCTGATATAGATTGCAACTTCAACCTTGCAGATTTTATATTGCTCTTCGGTCCTTTTCTTTACTTGGCTTTCTTCCCTTGCAGTTCTGATAGCTTGTTCACCCTTCAAGATCTGTCTCCTTAAGTTCTTCCACTCATTATGCCAATGCACTCTATGGTCACTTGATCAACTTAGAGGCTTGATTCTCTATTCTTACTCCTCTTGGCCTCTTCGTACGACCACACTTTATGACCAACTCCCTCTCACACATGCGCACTTGATCTCTAACCTATAACTCCTTATAAAGAAGTTTTGTACTTCATTTCTCGCTCAAATCTTAATTTGATCTGAAAAAAAGATATTGTTTTCCCTCCAAATTTCTTCTTCTAGAAACTTCATGATAAATCCATTAGCATTCCCTTGAATTGGTTTGCATGGTTTACATTAAATTTTGTGACATCTACTCATCATCCTTATCATCCAACTAATTCACAAAATTTGATGTAACAAACTTATCGCTATTGATCTGGCGAATCTTTGACTTAACAATTAATGTAGCAACTCAGCATCATTGGTTTACTGATGCTTGGCTCCTTTTGTACTTAGCTTCTATTGTTATTTTACTGGCGCTCAACACCTATAGAATTTTTGCTTTTCTTGACACTTGAAGTCTTAGCACTTAAATATCACTCGGCTCCTATATCTTGCTCAACACCTAAAGTCACTCAGCACTTGATCTTCACTCGACACCTGAAGGGTGCTCGACACCTGAAGATCATTCAACACCTATTGGATTTTCTGACTCAGCACATGCTGTGGCTCGACATGCATAGTGTGCTTGGCTTCAACTGAGAATCTATTTGGCTCTAACTAGCTTGCTCAGTTCTCTCCAATGAACTTAGTTAGGTTTTACAAATGACTTAGTTAAACCTTACATCTTTTTTGTGTCTTAGTTTGTCCATCTTCTTAGATTATGTCATCAATGCACTATTTCATCAATGGCTTAGCTGATCCTTATACTTCATTACAATATCATAACTTCAACCTTTCTCTAGGTACTCTAGTTACATCTTATTGATTTCCACCTCCTTGACAATCAATCAATTGATAGTATTTGGATCACTTAAGAAATTGTCATTCCTACAAGTAGCAAGTTTGACATCAATGACAAAAAAGTGATTGAAAACATTCTTTACCAATTCCATTATTCTTCATTCATGATCTTTTCAATCATTTCCAACATTATGAAAGTTGTTCCTTAGCTTTCTTGAGTTGTGTAATGGCCATTTCCAAATCCAATTTTTCATTATCAATTGCCTTATTAAGTTTGAATATCTCCATTATCCTTGATCTTTTCTCAAGTTGTTAAACTTTCTCTTGAGAGCCAAAAATTTTTGATACCAATTTGTTCGAAATATTCAAGACTATGATAGGTTACTAAGAGGGGAGGGGTGAATCAATAACCTTAAAAACTTTATCAATTAGAGATCTTAATTGCAGTAATCCAATTACCATTTAGTTTATCATATCTGATCTAATTGCATGCATGACAAATAGGAAGCATAAAACATTCATAACAGTTGAACACAATGATTAGGTGACCCATAAACCTTCCAAATAGAAAGTAAAACTAGGGAGGAGATGATACCCATAAAATTTGAATACTATAGCATAAAGTTGTCTTGTTAAGCCTTACAATGATCACTTCTAATGATCTCCCCTGATAGGAGAAATTAGGATTGCTAGGTTCACCTTGTTAGAGGTTTTACAAACATGCAATGAAGTATGCACTCTATTAAGTGATTTAACAAAGACTGTTAAGTCTACCTTGTGAAAGGATTTTGACTAGTTCACCTGTTAGGATGAAACAATACATCTCTAAATTAAAATTGGATTGCTAATAGAGATTCCTTGATTGTACTGATCACCTTTCCATGATAGATTTGTCACTACTAGTCCTTATGCTGATATGACCTTCATAAATCTTTATCTATTGCTTACATTCGCATTCTTGAACTTGCATTACATACACATTTTATTCCATACATTTGATATGACAGAATACATCACATATATATGAAACCGATTTGCAAAATTATAAAGTTAGCCAAGACACAAGTTAACACAAATATGACAAGGTTGGCCCAAATGAAGACTAGCTTTGCATTACACGAACTGTGAATTTAGTAGAAACCAAATTTCTCGATAACCACTAAAATACTCGAGTTGAAATACTAGACTAAATTTTCTCAGTTTGAACTGCTGTGCTTTACACCAACTAAATACACTTGATAACCACTAAAATGCTTGGTAGCTACTAGAATTAGTCCAAAACACTTGGTAGCAACTGTAGAGCTTGGTGGCTACTAAATTACATGGAAAACATTGTAGACTATTCAATGAGCTTGGTAGCCATAAAAAATCTAAATAAGTGTGTGTTACTAATAACAAACTTGATTGATATGTCAACAACTTCTTCGTGTAAGGAAACTCAGGTGTAGAATCAAATTCCTACACTAATCTCTTAAGGAAAGTATTGTACAAATTCTTATTAAATCCTTAAAATTTTAGATTCAATATTATGTAAACAATAAAATTATAGTCAACCATGGATATACAAAATAGATAGAGAAAAAAATACACAAACACAAAGATATGTCAATGGGGAAAAACCTTTTAGTAAAACAACCCCACCCCTCCAAAACTTGCACAATGTATTATCTTCAACACAAAAGGCTACAATATACTTGTAATGCAAGATCTTTCAAGAGAACAATGACACTGAAGACCAATCTAGTAGTTTTTGGAATTAACAAGTGAGAAGATTTACTTTTGAGGGGGGGGGGGGAGTGAATCACTTTAACCTTTTCAAATTATTTTACTAAAACCATTTACATGCATCTAATCCATCTAATAAATATGAAAGTAAAGACATGCATGAACATAGACAACATGCAAATTTGGTAACCCAAAAACCCTCCAAAATGAGAAGGTAAAACTTGGGTGGGGATGATACCCACAAAATATCACTACAGTAATGTGTAACTATTCAAGCTTACAGTGTATGACCACTTCCAATGCTCTGCCCTATGAAAGGCCTATCCTATTAAAGACTTTTCACCCTATTAAAAGTGTCTTGGTTAAAGGATTTCACTACCCTGCTAAAAGTAGGCCTGGTTACAGGACTTCAATACATTCACTTAGAATGCCATCCTGTTAAAAGATTTACAATTGGATACTAGGCCAACCTAAGTCCATAGGGTTTCCATTATCTAATACAATTGCTAGAGAGTATTAGAAAATCTTTGACCTGATAGCTTTACAATCTTCAATTGCTAATTCTAGATCCTTGTTATGCTCTAACTAACATGACCCTTGCTTGATCTGATAAGTCACTCTTCGATATTCTAATACTCTATTCTTGATCAACAGAATGTTGCAATTATGCTCTATTGTTCTAAGTCTTTTCACACTTCCCTTTGAATTTCACTATAGTTCACCCATACACTTCTCTCACTCATGCATACAATGGGGTTTCATCCTCCTTTTAAGGATTTCGAAGACTTAGAGTTAGGTATCAATCTACAATCCATATTCATTCTTCATTTTCCAATGGTCTACCCTATGAAAGGCCTATCCTGTTAAAGACTTTACACCCTATTAAAAGTGACTTGGTTAAAGGATTTCACTACCCTGCTAAAAGTAGGCCTGGTTATAGGACTTCAATACATTCAGTTATAATGCCACCTTGTTAAAGGATTTACAAATGGCTATTAGGCCAACCTAAGTCCATAGGGTTTCCATTATCTAATACAATTGCTACAAAGTATTAGAAAGTCTTTGACCTGATAGCTTTGCAATCTTCAATTGTTGATTCTAGATCCTTGTTCTTCTCTAACTGACCCAATCCTTGCCTGATCTGGTATGTCACTCTTCGATATTCTGATACTCTATTCTTGATCAACTGAATGTTGCAATGTTGCTCTATTCTTTTGAGTCTTTTCACACTTCCCTTTGAATTTCACTATAGTTCACCCATACACTTCTCTCATTCATGCATACAATGGGGTTTTGTCCTCCTTTTAAGTATTTTTAAGACTTAGAGTTAGGTATGAATCTATAATCCATATTCATTCTTGATTTTCCCACTCAATTCTTGCACTTTTGTTATTGGTTGCATGACTCTTCTATTTTTTCTTATTGGTTCCATGTTGATTTCATTGGTAATACAAAAGATTTTTTCTTATCTTTAATATCATTCAAAATTCATCTATGTCAGCTCCAAAAATAGTTTACATTTGAGCTTGTGAAGGCACAAATTCATATGTTGAATTTGTGTTACTTAGCACATACTTGTTACTAATGCTTGGCAAATATAGGAAAATTGGCTCACTCAGTTCCTATAGTGATTCTATTTCACTCGGCATCTATAGTGACTCAACACCTTATACTTTGCTCAGCACTTGAAGATTGCTCAGCTCCCGAAGTTCACTCAACACCTATTGCATTTACTTACTTAGCACACATTTTAGCTTGACATCTGTATTATACTCAGTATCATGTTGAGAATTGATTAAGTGTGTTCACACTAAAATGTCAAAACCAATCTGAGACTACCAATCTCCGCCTTTGGCATGAGCGAAAAAAACACTTAACTAGACTTTATGCATCTAATCTCTATGAGTATACTACATATTGTGTTCAATATATATACAGCTCTTCAAAAACTTATCAAAAATTTTGTATACCTCAAAATCTTATAACTCCCCCTAAGCTAACATGCCATTACCATTCCTATAACCAATATTCTTATGTTGAATATGTCTCATGCTGATACTGATACTCTTTTCTTTATCTATATCTATATACCCTATTTTTCCTCCTTGTACTATGTATCTATTTCTTATTCATAGCTCCCAAAATATTCTACCTTCTCAACCATTATATCATCTCCCCATAAATATATTCTCCCCCTTAAGTATATTCTCCCCCTTTTTGACACCTATGTCAAAGGGTTCTAAGGATTAAGACCATATTTTGACAAAAATGTTTTATTTACCTCCATAATCATCTTGAGAGAAGCATCCTAATTGTCTAAGGCTATCTCCAATGATTTTTGTTGGATGACTATCTCTACTACAAGATGAACAAGGCCTTCTAAAGTAGAAAGATTTGGGTCTTTCCTTAGTAAATTTTCTACATAGGCCTACTCCTTGTGAATTACTTCAAGATGTGGAGTTATGGAGGATTGAATCTACATCAATTTGGCTTTAATATTGGCCTCTTCTATTGTCAACATGTCTAACTCTTTCTGTGTGTGAAGCATTTGGGAAAAATTCTTCTCACTTTGAGCTAGATCTTTTTGTAGCTAAGTACTAGAAATCTTTAGATTTTGCTCCAAGCTCAGTGTCCTTTGTCTTGTTTTCTATGTGAAGTATGAGGAATCACACAACTTGTTGTACAATGAGAATACATTCTCAAGTACTTTCTTCACTTTTTCAATCTTATTTTCCAACTCAACTTGTGAGAGTGCTATTTCACTTGATATCTTCTCATTCACTTTCATCTGAAACTTCTTTCTGACCATTCTAATAATTTAACATTAGTTTCTAGGTCCTCATTTTTTACTTGGTCGACAATGTTGGCCAATTGCTCCATGATGGGCTAGGTTGCATCAAGTACTTGCAAGCTAAATGCATCAAGAAATATTTCTTTGATCTCCATTAGTGCTTTTTTTTTCTTACACTCATTTATGAATATCTATTGTCTCTTTATCATTTCTAGTGCCTCTTCCACTTCATTTATCTATTGCAGATTCATGCTTCTTAAATCATAACTAGGTATGAATATTTCTTCATCAAGCGTAGGGTCTCTATAGTGAAGTACTCTTGCAACTTGCTAGTGCTCGAGCCTGGTGCTAAAATTTGTAATGGTATTGCATTAGTGCTCAACTTCTTATTAGGAGTCCCTAAGGTAGGTAAGTTCACCAATTTTTGTATTGCCTCCTATTCCTTAGGGGTTTTGTCCTCTTCTTTGTCCTCTTCTCTACTACCTTGATTAATGATGATAGTTTGTGGAGGTGCACCTTGGGTTTGTGCTGCAAGAATATATTTTCCTATTTATTCCTTTGCTTCCTCCATGACAGTTGTTGTCACTCTAACTATAGAATCAACCTTGGCAATTTTGTCTTGTTCTTCTTACCCTTTGAGTTGATCTACAATAGTTGTGGGTGATTGTGTAGTTTTTTCTTATATGCTATCCTTCTCCTTGGTTATTTCTACTACAACTTTCTATAACTCATCAACACTCACCCAAACTAGATTTGTGCAAATTTGTACCTACAATGTTGATTGGTGAAGGATCTTTTTGAGATCCTCTATAGTTAAAGAATTGATGTTCTGAGCTAAAGTGTCAAGAAAATCCTTTACAAGACTGTAACTATAGGTGCTATATGTGGAGGACTTGGTGGTGGCAGTTAAGTGTCTTGGACACTTTGTTTAGTTTGTTGTTCCTCAGTTGTTTCCTCTTCACCATGAGTTTTCTCCACTATTTCTATCTCTTTCTCTATTTCTTTCTCTCCTTCATCTTTTTCTTTCTCACTTTATTCCTCTTTCTCATTCACTTATTCTTCTTCATCATTCCTACCCTCAAATGGGTCTTTCTATCCTTCCTTCATAGTTGTCAATCCATAGACTAATTTCCACATTTGTGTGAACTTTTGGACAACATATTCTATTTGGTTTTGCAAAATCTTGAAGGCTCTGTATTTGGGTGCAAATTTGCTCCCATGCTTCTTGCTAGCCTTTTTTATTTTTCCTTTAGTAAGGTCAGGCATTACATGAGCCAATGTAGACTCCCTTATTTCTTTCTCCATCTTGAGACAATAATGCCATTTATTCTCCAGTAATGAGCTTAGCTCCTTAGGCATTGAAGTGTCTAGTTCAAGTGGGGTGGTCTTGAACTTAGCCATCATAGTGTAGATGGACTCTTCCACTATGTTTTGTTGTTTTTTTGACAACTTATTGAAATCTATAGTCTTTAGACTAGATAAATCTGCATTATCTCTAATATTATTGCAAATGCCTTCCAATTTAGAAGTGATTGAATGGCTTACCAATATAAATTGATCTTCATCAGATTTTGTCTTGTCCTCATCTGATTTAGGGGGTGCAATATAGCTTCTTCTCTTTTTCTACTCTATAGGCCCCTTTTGTTCTATTGTCTTTTTTTTTTCCTACACCTTTACCCCTTGTTTTGTAGCCCTAGTATCAACCCTTGTAGTTGGCTTGGCTAGGCTTGGCTTTGCAGGTTTCTTTATCCTTTTAAGGTATGTGACTGGTTATTTCTGAGCTTTCCTCTTGTTTGTCTCAACCTTTGGTGTTTCTTTCTTGATACCTTCTTCTTCATCTGCATCCTCCCCCATACCTTGGGTTAGGGCAACTAGCCCTTGGTCTTGCTCTTCATCATCTCCCTCGGCATCTTCACCTTTATCTTTAGCTTCATCTGCAGTGCCTTCCCCAAATTTGACTTTAAGCTTCTTAACAAGCTTATCTTTCTTCTTCAAAGTGGAGGAAGTCTTCAAATTCATATCCACTTTTGATCTCACTACATCATATGTTCCAAAATGTGGTGCATCCTTGTCAATCTCCTCTGCAAGTAGTGTACTTTTTGTTGTTGATGCTTCATCTATGTTAATCTCATACATAAGAGGTCTCAACCATATTGCTCTTGGTATGGCTATTTGTATGTAAGTATAGTCAATATCTAATAGAAAATATACATCATTAACGTGTTTTTCTACTAAAGAAACTAGAATTCTAAGCCTCTACTTCATTGACTTCTTAAACTCTTCAAAATAACTAGTCATCAAGGTCTCAAAGTTAGCTCCCATCTACTCTATGTATTCATTTACTTGAGCTATGACTGACTTATCATTTCTCCATGCCATTTTACCAAAGAAAGGAATTCATTCTGAACATAAAAGAAAATACATATCAAAATTGCACCAAATTTGCATTGTGCTCCTTTTGTTCTTCTAATTGTTGCTAGATTTTCATTAATATGTTGTAGTTGTAGCTTTGCAAGACCATATGTATGATCCTTCTTTACTAGTTTATACCCAACACCTATTTCAATACAAGGCATACTATTTAGTCTATTGGACTGATAAAATTTTTGTGCTATAATCCTAGTAGCAAAATCAACTAGAGGGTATTGGATAGTGTTAATTTTCATTCATCTCTTATTCTATTTTGCACCTATGTTCTTCTCAATTGCCTCCTTGCCATCACTCCTAAGAGTCTTCGGCTGATCTAGGGTTGGGTACCTTTTCACTCTATGTATAATTCCCTTTGTGATCTTGATAGGACCATCCTCCAACCATAAACTACCATCATGCATTTGGCTCAACACTAGTCTAATCCATTCAGTTTTTAAAATAGTGGGGAATTCTAGGGCATGTGTTAAACCCTTATTTTCAACAACTTTGTATTCATCCTTTCACACTCCATTTTCACACAAATTTTATATGCCTCTCTCATCTCCATGTCACCTATGGCTCCAATTTTGTATTTATAACATTTTCTTACATCTTGAACCATTATAGCCTTTGGGGGTATGATGGATAGGGCACCAGTTAGATAGTTCTTGTATGCAACCTCTAGAATTGGACAAAAATTAGGTTGCCTAACCTCTTTGGCTACTAATTGGACCTAAAATGATTCCTTCTCCTAAGCTTTCTTAGAGCTAGATGCCATTTTTCACAATCTAGGGTTTGCTCACAAAGAAAAGATAAAAATGAAACTATGTAGCTTGATAGAGTTATAAATACCTTGTAATCGATGGAATCATGCTACAATGTTGTTGATATCTTCGTATACACTAGTTTCTTCACTTTAGATTCACTTTGCACTCTTTCTCATCTTTTCTCTACATTCTCAATGAAGAAAAAATGAATGAAAATACAATAATATACCCTATTTTATTTGCATTTAATGCTCAGTATGTTTACAACTATCCACTTGGCTTATGAAAGACTCTACATTACTTGACTTCCATTCTCTTTCCATCACTTAGCTTCCACTAGAGTATATTTACTGAGCTTCAATTGAGATTTCTTCTTCACTCAGCTTCCTCTACCAACTCAGCTCATACCAATCATTCAGATCCTACTAGCAGCTTGACATATATTGACATTCACTTGGCATCTAAGGACAACTCAGTAGCACTAGTGAAAACTTGCATCTCTAATCATGTTGATCTCTTCTTTTCACTACTATCTTATCTAGGAACTGATGTATGATGAAGTTTAGTAAATCACTCCCTCATGCCTTCTATCTACTTAGTTTGATGAAGTGTGATCACTTGACCTATTAGGTGAAGTGATCCCTTTAGTTGATGAGCTATACTCATCTTTCTTCTTTCAAGTCTTATTCATTTCTCCTCTGATGTGTTCAACATCTACCTTCTTTTTTCCTTTATTGGTTTCTAACTTGGGTGCCTTTGACCTTGTTGGGCAATTCCTATTGATGACTAGTCTTCAAGAAACTAAAACATGTGGTTTGACTTAACCATGTACCATAGTTCCCTTTAAAATGTGTTCTTATGCAATTTTTTGGAATGTGTCCATATTTCTGATAGTAATGCTAGCTATACCTAGTGTTGTAATCCCAATTGTAGTGATATCCATAGTTATTTCCCTTTGCAAGCTGATTAGGTATCCACATAGGCTTTGATTTACGCTCAAAAGCTTCATTTCCATACTTATTGCAATTGTAGTAGTGACCTTCAAATTTTGGTGTTCTAATAGTCCTAGTCCTATAGTTATGTGCTTGATGTCCTTGTCTTTTGTATTTGTGACAATGACTTGCATTCTTAGGTTTTTCATGTTGATGGGCATTCTTAATCTTGCATACATTAGAGGTATTTCCCTTTTTACCAAAAAAATTACAAGTAGGTTTAGTGTTCTTACCTTTGTTACTCCTTTCTTCAGTAGTCTTGGAAGATTCTCCATGTGTAGTGCTAGTGTAACGAAGTCCTAAAGTATCATTGCTTGCCCTAGGTAATTTTAGTAGCTTCTCAAAGTACTTGATTGCCTCATTAGGTTTGTTGAAGCTTTCTTCAATCTCCTTTACTCTTTTCAAGTCATTTTGTAGTTGATTGTTTTCCATTTTCAGTGTAGAGATCTCAATGTCTTTCATATTCAGCTCATGATGTGCATTCATCATCTAGCTTAGGGTGTCTAGCTACATGTTGGAAATTATTTCAAACTCAATTCTCTTTTCCTCTAGTCTATTGGCAAGATTTATCTTGTAATATTCTATCATGGCTTTTTATTCAATGGCTCTTTTCTTTTTTTTAGTCACTTCACAAAGCATTATGACATGTGATTCTTGTTCAATCTTCAAAATTTTGATTTCTTCTGCTTGAGCTCTATTCTTCTCCATCAAGTCTTCTATTGATACATCAAACTCTTTGGAATCTCCATTTGAAAATAGATTTGAGGTGTCAATCTCCTTTTACTATGTGTCATTCTCAGCTATGGCAATCTCTCTTCTTCTTTTTAAGGATTTTCTCAGTTCCTCTGTAGCTTCCTCCAGTGCATGTAAAGCAAGTTGTATATCTATTTCCTAATTCTCTATGATCTTCCCAAGTTTGTAGACTTCCACTTTCTATATCTTTTCTTCGAGTTGTAAGGCTCCTTCTTGAGAGAACTAAACTTTGATATCAATTGTTGCAATTAACAAGTGGGAAGATTTACTTCTAAGAGGTGGGGTGAATTAGAAGTAACTAACTTTAACCTTTTCAAATCCTTTTACTAAAACCATTTGCATGCATCTAATCCATCTAATAAACATGAAAGTAAAGACATGCATGAAAATAGACAACACAAAAATTTGGTAACCCAAAAACCCTCCAAAATGAGAAGGTAAAACTAGGGTGAGAATGACACCCACAAAATATTACTACAGAAATGTGTAACTATTCAAGGTTACAATTTATGACCACTTCCAATGGTCTGCCCTATGAAAGGCATGTCTTGTTAAAGACTTTACAACCTATTAAAAGTGACCTAGTTAAAGGATTTCACTACCCTGCTAAAAGTAGGCTTGCTTAAAGGACTTCAATGCATTCACTTGGAATGCCACCTTGTTAAAGGATTTACAAATGGCTTCTAGGCCAACCTAAGTCAATAGGGTTTCCATTATCTAATACAATTACTAGAGAGTATTAGAAAGTCTTTTACTTGATAGCTTTGCAATATTCAATTATTGATTCTAGATCCTTTTTCTGCTCTGACTAACTTGATCCTTGCTTGATCTAATATGTCACTCTTCAATTATTTGATACTTTGTTCTTGATCAATTGAATGTTGCAATGCTGCTCTGTTCTTCTGAGTTTTTTCACACTTCCCTCTAAATTTTCTATAGTTCACCCATACACTTCTTTCATTCATGCATACAATGGGGTTTCATCCTCCTTTTAAGGATTTCAAAGACTTAGCACTAGGTATGAATCTACAATCCATATTCATTCCTCATTTTCCCACTCAATTCTTGCATTTTTCTTATTGGTTGGATGGCTCTTCTATTTTTCTTATTGGTTGCATGCTGATTGCATAGGTAATACAAAAGATTCATTCTTATCTTTAATATCCTTTGAAATTAATCTATGTTGGCTCCAAAAATAGTTCACATCTAAGTTTTTGAAGGTACAAACTCATATGTTGATTCTATGTTACTTGACACATACTTGTTACTAATGCTCGACACATATAGGAAAATTGGCTCACTTGGCTCCTATAGTTATGTGGCACCTTATACTTTTCTTGGCACTTGAGCTTCACTCGACACTCAAAGATTGCTTGGCTTCTAAAGTTCACTCAACACCTATTCAATTTACTAACTTGGCACACACTATAGCTCAGTATCTATATTATACTCAACATCATCTTTAGAATTGGTTAAGTGTGTTGACACTAAAATGTCAAAACCAATCTGAGAGTAATAGTTGCAACATACCATACTAATAATACACTTTCCCACTCTCAAAACTACAACCCTAAAAATTATTATATCATATGATTTCCCTTTTAGGGAAACTTCCAAAGAACAACCATATTAGGATTTTATCATTCTCTAGAAAAATACGAACCCAAAAAATTGCTAGATGACTTGACTCAAGTGTATAGTACTCAATGATCAATTGCCACATGTCTTCACATCTTCACCCATCATGAAATCATCTAGATATATCTCTTGCATGTCATAGGAATCTATCATAATCATTTCATCCATGATCTCCTTATAAACAGTTCAAGATGTCAAGACATAAAAGTGGAGTGACACATCAACATGCCAACTAGATATGTACACTGACACTTAATTAAATTAGTTGCAAAAATACATCTACAAAATAAATAATAAGAATAGGAATTATCCAAGGTTGAGACACCTTATTCCTAACACTTCATTACTTCCCTTGCTTTATGAGGAAAAGTATTGATGAGATGAGTCTTCATTTCATCCATTTCCTCCATGATTTCTAAAATAGTGATCATCAATTTTCTCACTCTATCTACTAATGTCTTTGCATCTCTCAATGGGTTATAATCCTTATCAAAATATTTAATGAATTCTAAAACCATAGAATAAATTATCTACTTTTCTTTCTTAATTTCTTGTTCTTAGAGAGAGAATTCATTTCTTATTACATGTTTAGGGAAATAGAATTGATGTTCTCAAGCACTAGTCCTACCCCTCTATTTGAATATATTAAAAAATCCTTCACTATCATTAAAATGAGCATGGGAGACTACCATTTTGTATGGGTCTATAATCTTATAAAAAAACAACCAACCACCCTTTGTAATGATAAATTGATGAGCTACTATGCAAGATGGGAAAATAGAGCCTCTTGACCTACCAGTCAATTTTGTTTCTTCCAAACCACCTTGTTTTCATAACATCTTAGGTATTCCTACCTTAAGAGGTACTCGGTATGGAAGCACATGTGGGGTTCATTGGAATCCATATACTCTACAAATTTTTGACACTAGATATGGTATAATATCTACCCAATTATGGGAAACTTTCAAATTGCTAGGGTTGTCTATAGTTCTAATGAAATCTAATAATTCCTTGGGTATCATGTGATTATTTTTTAATAAAAAACTCCTCATTCTAGATACAAACTATCTATCAAACCTTATAAAACTAGACTCCTCTACATCCCAAGTCATATTTACACTCTACAATTGGGTTGGTAGAGATTCTCCATCATGTTCTCTTGTTAACATAATCTCTTTTACAAAAAAATTGACCCTCTTATAAAAAAACATATGCATTAAAAAATAGTAGAAACCAAAGGTTTTGTCAAATTTTCCTTTGGAAATTCCAATCAAACCTACATGAATTTCTCTAGCTAGAAAAGATGTGAAGTCAAAAATAATATTCACTCTAAAGGAAAAAATCTACATCATCATATACATGAACTTTATTGGCACAAATTATTGTTCACCTTCACCAAAAACCTTGCACAAAGTCACATGTATGTCTATCCTTACTCACCTACACCAAAAAACCTTGCAAAAAGTCACATGTATATCTATAGCCCTATAATTGAAGAACTATTTTTTAGAAGGTGCTTGGGTTGATGTTGTGACAAAGGTTAAGTTTCCAATTCAGGAATAATGTTTAAGTTTCCAATTGAGGAATAATGTCCTCTTAGTGCATCTTGCCTAATTTGATCCTTGTGGTACAAATATTTTTTTTTCAATCCCTAAAAATAAATGATCTCATGATAATCTATGGTAGGATCAATTCCAAAGAATCCTTGTATTTCTTCTATAGTAATTTTCACCAGGCACTCCCCATCTATTCTCCTTACCATTGTAGCTACAAAATCATAATTTTGGGATATAGCAGTGAGGAGGTTCGAATCCACGAAGACTCCAGGAATTACTAACTTGCCTAGGTCAAAATTCTAGATATCTCCATGGGGGCCAAACAATTTCCTCTTTGAAAACTATTTTTTAAAGAATTGTAGCCCTATTTTAGAGGTGATGACATCCCAACTTCAATTTTCCTTGTCAAACAAGCCATTTGTAACTCAAAGCCTAGGGTTTACGGGAAGTAATTTCTTTATTTGGGTGGACTCATTAGTAGATTCACTTAATTTCTTTAAGAAATCATCATGAATATTTCTACTAGCATATTGAACGTTCCTAGACAAATCCTTGTTTGTAGGTATATTGACATAACAATGAGGAGAACACTAGAATTCTTTAATTATTTGAAAACAAAGATACTTACTTGGCCTTTTCATTTCTTTTTGGAATGCTACAATGAATCATTGATACTAAAAATTTCACAGCTCAATAAGGCAAAATACTAGGTTCTTCAATACGTCTAGGCTCCAAGAATTTAGAAAATCTATTTGAAGGATAAATTTCTCGACCATATTTACTACATTCTTTGTTTTAGCTCACACAAGAAGCTTTTAATTCCCAAAAATGGGTTGCAGAGAAAAAATAGAGTGGCATTCCGCTTTGAGTTTGAAAATAGTCCATTGATTTATAAAAATCTGATGATTAAGAAATAAAATGCACTCTAACTTGGCTTCAACCTTCCAACTTGGCCATTAGTCCAATTGAAATCTTTCATATGTACCCTTTTCCATCTCACTAGAAACTTACATAGTATTCATTTATGTAACATGATATATGTAAATTTCTCACTATGTTGCCAAGAGTAAAGACCTTGCAACTCTCACTAGAAATAAGGAAACATTGATTGATTAATCTTGCATCTAACGGTAGGAAACACAAAAACCATATTATAATTAAGATGGGCCCACTAAACACATGATTTCATGTCACTATGTTGCCAAGGGTAGAAACCTTGTAACTTCTTATGGTGACAAAGTGGCATCTGTCTATCTTGGAAAGATCTGATGGTGCGAACCAACATCTTGTCTCTATGAAGTATATCCCTATGGAAAATGAAAATTTGACTTTTGGAAACCCTTTGATGACTTGAAATCTATGGCATTTTCTATAAGGGTTGGTCCTGCCATATTCTACGTGTCTAACTCTCTTTGTCGCTATGGGTAAAGATCAAGCAGTTCTAGATAATGACATAATGACAACCTTAGATTGAATTTGAGATCAATGGTGGAAATGGGTACATTGAAAAGTTATCCTATTAGTACAAAGAAAGAATGAGACATGAAAAAATGTCATCTCATTATGACACACCCATTAGCCACAAGGAAAAATGGCCTAGATGACTACATGTTGAGTTTTCTCTATGTCACTAAGGATAAAGAATAGGAAACTTTATTTGGAAACAAATTGAGGTTCATTGATTTACCATCTAATCTATGGTGAATAATTGGCATTTGAAACCTTGTGCTTCTTACTAGGATCCATAGAAAGATGTCTAACTATTTCTAAGGATAAAAACCTTGCAACTTCCATTGGCAAGAGAGCAACAACTCTTGATCTAAAGAAAAATCAATGATCATCATGACTTAGCTTACTTTCAAACATGAAACCTAACCCATATAATATTAAAACACAAGCTTGGGTTAAAGTTTTAACAAAGACTTAGGGTAATGTTAGGTAATGCAAACAAATTTAAAAAGTACATGGGAGAATAAAAATGGGTGTTCAAATATTTTTTCCCCATGCATTTCTTTGAAATGCATACAATGTAATCTTGACTAAAGAATTTTTTAGTGAAAAATTTAACATTGGAATAATAACATAGAATTAGGGATTTTTCTAGGGTCAACAATGATTCAAGAACACAAAACCCTAATTTTAAAAAGGAACTATATTTTCACTAGAATATTTTAGAAAATTTTTAAAATGTGAAAAACTAGGCCAACATGGTAATATAAAGAAATTTGAGGATATTGGTGCACACAAAGGTTGACGTGTTAAATTTGGTTATGATATTTGATGTGTTGTAAAAGGTAAATGTGCTATTCAACTGACTGACATGATAAAATTTGACAATGTTTATTGGGTTGAAGGACTTAACTATTATTTTTTTGAGTGTTTCACAACTAAACAAATTAGGTTAGAGAGTTGAATTTCATAATAGGAATTCCAAGATACATGATGTTGATGGTAAGCTGATTGGAACTAGTGATCAAACAAGATGTAACCTATTCTATCTAGCTTTATCAAATGAGACATGTTTGTTTGGACAACAAGACAATTTTTGGTTATGGAACAAGAGATTATATCATGTAAACTTTGACAATTTGGTGAATACTAGTAAGATGAAGAAAGTAAGAGTGTTTCCTAAACTAAAGAAGCTAGACAATGCCATGTGTGAACAATGCCAATTTGGAAAAATGAAAAAGTCTAGTTTTAAGAGAAAAAGATAAACTACTAGTGATATTTTGGAATTGGTTAATCCTGACATATATGGACCCATTGATTTTCAAAGTTACCATGGAGATAAGTATTTCATTCTATTTATTGATGAATACTCTAGGATGATGACTATGAAGTTTCTTAAAGCTAAATCTAATGCTTTTTAGTTATACAAGTGGTATTTAGCCAAAGTTAAAAAATAAATAGGTAGAGTCTGAAGTGCTTGAGACCTGATAGAGGTGGTGAATTCATTTTAAATGAGTTCAATACATTTTGCAATGAAAGAGGAATTAAAAAATAGATGCTCGCACCAATAACCCCTACTTGGAATGGGATAGAAAAAAGAAGAAATAGATCAACAATGGAGTATGCAAGGACATTAATGATGGAGAAGAGAATATCAAAGAAATATTGGAGAGAAGTTGTTAGTACTATTATCTATACCCTGAATAAACTAAAAGTCATGAAATGTACAAATGCTACACCTTTTAAACTACGCCATTGATATGCTCCTAATGTGAAATATTTCAAAATCTTTGGAAGAAGATGCTATATACCTAAAGATAATATGAATAAAAAAATTGATGTAAAGAAGTATATTCCTAGGATATTCCACCAAGAAAAAATCTTACAAATGTTTGAGTTCTAACACTAACAAAGTTGTGGAGAGTGTAAATGTGCAAGTTGATGAGTTTGTAGAAAGAAGTGACACTGCATGCAAAGAATAACCTGAAGACTATAGTACATTCATCTATATGGATGATGTTCTATTGATCTCAGATTGGTTTTGACAATTAATTGTCAATACACTTAAGTCATTTACTAAGTTCATGCCAAACTAGTAATGCATGTCAAGTATGATATGTAAATACAAGACTATGCCAAGTTGAAATGAGTGCTAAGTCACTCATGTACTAAGTCACTCAAGTGTTGAGCACACAATACATGCCAAGTGATTCAAGTGCTAAGAAAATTGTAGATGCTAAGTAGTTTAGGTGCCAAATCAGAAAGAAAATTATAGTATGTGTTGAGCATCAGTAACTTCAAGTGCCAAGCATAATAGATTAGACATATTTGTTTGTCATTGCACAAAAAACTATGTAAACTATTTTTCAGCTGACCAAAGGAAATAATATGATTTTTTGAAGGTAAGGACAAATTTTTATGTCGATTCCCTATGAAATTACATGTAGCCAATTAGAAAAAGGGAAGGATTAAGCAGTAAAAAGTGTTGGAGTTGAGGAAAGCCAACTCCGAAGACGCCAAGATCACCTGCATGCGAACCTGTCAAAGAGAAGCCATAGAAGGGGAGAGCATGGAGCACGGGCAAAAACCCTAAACGGACATGAGAGCCAAAAATGCAAACACAATAAGAAATGTATTTACAATAAGAAATGGCTTGATGATTTTTTTTTTGTTACAATGAGAGAGAGCCCGAATATAAAGAGCTCATGGAAGCTTGTAGAACAAGCTGGAAGGAGGTAGAAGATAAGATTGACAACTCAGCACACATCCACAAAAAGTGGAATATGCTAAAAAAGGAGAAAACTCCCGAGTTGTCAACAACTAACCACTACATGCATTAAATATGAAATATTAAATAAATGCATGACCTAAGTAAACTTAAGCAATAGAATAAATAATTAAATATTAATTATTTACTCTAACACCCCCCCTTAAGTGCAACTTAGGGAAATGCCTTAAGCTCACAAAGCTAAGATGAATGCATAATGGGTCCTGGCAACGAGGCCATTTTAGGTACCCAAGTACAATGCAAGAAGAATGCAACCTTTGTAAGCGAGGAAAGAGAGAAAACCACATGGGAAAAACCCTCCCCCAAAAAGAGGTAAGAACCCAGTGAAGAGCTGAAGAAGTCTCCAACTAGGGAAAATGTCCCCTAAAATAGGAACAAGGAGTGATCATCAAAGAAGCAACATCACTGAAGCATGAAGAGCCGCAAATCTGTCAAACTGCTGATCTGAAGAAACCTCCATGGAAGAAGAAGGCACGAGCTGAGCATGTCTATATGGTAGATGATCCATCTCACCGAAATGCATAGGTAGCCAGCCACTGCAATCGCCTTGTATGTAGGATCAACCACTGAATACATAGTTCACACTATCGAACCATCGAACCACGGATGCATTAGAACATAGCATAATCCCCCCTTAATGCAGACGGGGTGTGATGACAGGCAACTGAGAAGGTGAGCCAAAATCTTCTGCAAACGAACCAAGAACGAGGAGAGAGGAAAAGAAGTACAGACACCGATAAAGACACGGTCTAACTGACTCTGCATGGGCTAATGTCGTGGAAGGGACACTCACTTGACAAAGGGAGAATGCCTAAAACAGCAAACAAATAATCCCCCCTATGGTGCTTTATGAAATAGTGCAACTACACCTGACTCAAAACAACGTTCATGACTCCCAGAATGAAAAAGTGACAATTTATCTCAGTGCAAAATAGAAAAGTGCTTCAAAAGGATAGCTACAATGATTAGAACTGAAAAAGAGCTGAACCAAAAGAAAGTACAGCGGAAAAGAAAGCAAACCATGCCAGGAAAACGATCCTCGGGCCTAAAACACTCAAAATATCCACCATAGAGCAAAAACGCCAAAAATATGATAGAAAGAGAAGAGGCCAAAAGTGAGGAAAAAAGATGACAGTTCTGAAAAGATGAGAAAACCAGCTTTCCAAAAATATAAAGTTTTCCAAAAACAGACATGGGACGCAAAAGATATGCATGCCGGAGTCAAAAATAGGACTTCATACTTTAACTGAAAAAATGAGCAATAAAAATGCATCAAAACCAAAAAATACCTGCACCAAAATCTTCGTCTCGGAACCAGCTTTCCAACGCTTCTTTCGGATTGGAAAAATACCTCCTTATGCAAGAGTTATGGCCAAAAAACCACAAGTAGGTCCAAAAGTGAATCAGGAGAGGTGCATGCAAGGATGATGATGCAGCGCTGACGTCAGCAAGTCAGCCGATTAAATTTGACAGCTTGGAGGCCGTCGTAGAAAAAAAAAAGTGCCACGTGGCAGTACGGATGATGACGTGGCAGGTGCCACGTGGCAATGTGCCACGTGGCGCGCCTGCCACGTGTCAGTCACATGACGCGGCAGAAAACGC
Organism: Cupressus sempervirens; assembly: GCA_028749045.1. Lineage (NCBI taxonomy): Eukaryota > Viridiplantae > Streptophyta > Pinopsida > Cupressales > Cupressaceae > Cupressus > Cupressus sempervirens. Next base: position 897,310,475 of record CM053787.1, read on the forward strand.
CACGTGTCGCTGACTGGGCAATAACTGCTGCAGATCTGGCGGAGTGCCGCTGGCAGGCGGAGGCAGCCGCAGGGGCAGCGGAACCGGAAGCGCCGCTAGTGGAGGTGGCAGCAGAGCGGAGCGCGGGCTGAGAGCTGGAGAGGCGCCGCTGGTGGAGGGCGGCGGCTAGGAGGCGGCCGGGCCGCGGTGGTTCGCGGGCGGCGCTGCCTGCTGCGGCCGCTGCGGGCGGCGCGTGGGTGGCACGGTGGCGGCCCCGCGGTGGCGCAGCAGCGGCGCTGCAGAAAATACTTTTTTTTGTTTTTCGCAAGCCGTGCGTCCGTACGATCCGTACGGCAGCGACCCTGGAGGCCTCAAAAATTTGCCAAAATTGCCCTGTCTCCAAAAATGACAAGTTTTATATGAATCCTGACTGCAAACGGCCTTCTGGATCCAATGGTGATGTCCGTTTGGTCCCAAAGTGCTCTGAAAAATCGCTGATCCCCTGATTTGAAGAAAAATTGCACAAACAAACTAGGGTTTGTGACTTCAAATCACGGCTTCAAAATTTCAACGAAGCTGCAGCAGGAAGGCTTTGATACCATGTTGGAGTTGAGGAAAGCCAACTCCGAAGACGCCAAGATCACCTGCATGCGAACCTGTCAAAGAGAAGCCATAGAAGGGGAGAGCATGGAGCACGGGCAAAAACCCTAAACGGACATGAGAGCCAAAAATGCAAACACAATAAGAAATGTATTTACAATAAGAAATGGCTTGATGATTTTTTTTTTGTTACAATGAGAGAGAGCCCGAATATAAAGAGCTCATGGAAGCTTGTAGAACAAGCTGGAAGGAGGTAGAAGATAAGATTGACAACTCAGCACACATCCACAAAAAGTGGAATATGCTAAAAAAGGAGAAAACTCCCGAGTTGTCAACAACTAACCACTACATGCATTAAATATGAAATATTAAATAAATGCATGACCTAAGTAAACTTAAGCAATAGAATAAATAATTAAATATTAATTATTTACTCTAACAAAAAGGATGAATCTCAGCCTAGACTTATTAAGGAAGATGAAACTCTAAACTTCATAATGAGCATGTAAGGAATTGAAGGAGGAGAATAGTGAAGTTTGTATGTGAAAAATAGAGCATTCATGGAGACTTAGAATATATAAAGAGAAAATTATAGAATCAGTTTGAGGATAACAAGGATAAAAGATACAATATTGACATACTAGATCAGAGAGGATCAAGAAGGACACTGTATAGATTTGATCTTTAATCAAGCTACCAGAGCTAATCACAAGATCTATGTTGAAATATCATAATAGGTGATTTTAGTTAAATCTCCTAGGAAAAGTAGTCCTAACAGACTACTGTAAATCCTTTAATAGGGTGATATTCCAAGTGGATGTTTTGACATCCTTTAGCCAGGCACATTTCTAATAGGGTATTGAAATCCTCTAACAAGGTGAGACCTAATAGTTCTTGTAAGCCTTTAATAGGGCATGAATTTCATAGGGTAGATCATGTATCATGGTCAATACTTTGTAACTATAATTGGTGAAACTTTATTGTTATAGTAGTTAAGAATTGTGGGTGTCATCCCCACCCCAAATTTACCTTTTCATTTGGAGTGTTTCTAGGTAATCATATCAGGAGTCATATGTGTGATTTATTATGTGTGCATATGTTTTAGATGTATGTAATTTACATGTTATTTCAAGTTTATCTATTGAATGCATAAGATGGATGAATGGTGAAAAGTTGTAGTTGTTAAAGTTTGAACTACTGATTCACCCCCCTCTCAATAGTTTAATTTTCCTACTTGTAATTCCAATAGATTCTCCTTGTATTCCTAATGAACAAACAAATCAAGTTATATTCTTTTAGTAGACAAGAAATGATGAAGTAGAAATAGAAATTATTGAGCAAAAGATAGTGGGTGCTGAGCAATAGACTAAAGATGTAGAGTCATAGATATATAATGTTGACCATCAAATAAAAAATGTCAAATATGCTAAACATGAACTAGGACCTAAACAAGAAAGAGAAAATGAGCTTGAGATTATTTTTCAAGCTGAACCTATAGAATAACCAAGAAGAAAACTACTTGTGTTAGAAAAATGTGTGAGAGGATAGAAAAAACCTAAAAAACTCATTGGTGATGCTGAATCAAGTGTTATGACAAGAAAAAGACTCAAAGACTACGCATGCTTACTTTGTGAAGTTGAGCCCAAGATAGCAAATATGCTTTAGAAAATGAATACTGGATTCAAGTAACGAATGATGAAATTGACTAGATTTAGGAGAACAATACTTGGACTTTAGTGCCAAGACCTATATAAAAAATTGTTATTGGAAAAAAATGGGTTGTTAACAACAAACTCAATGAAGATGGAGAAGTAACAAGAAACAAGGCAAGATTGGTATGCAAGGGTTATGCTCTAGAAGGAGTTGATTATGGTGAAACTTTTTCTCCTCTAGCAAGACTTGAAGGAGTGAAAACTTTGCTTGCATATTCAACCTACAAGAATTTCAAGTTATATCAAATGGATGCCAAATCTACACTTTTAAATCGTATACTTGAGGAAAAATTATACATTAAGCAACCTGAAGAATTTTGAGATCAACACAAGAAGAACATGGTATGTAAACTAAGAAAAAGCCTTTATGGATTGAAAAAAGGCCCAAGAGCATAGTATGAAAGATTATATATATTTTTGGTAAAGATTGGTTTTGAAAGAACAAATGATAATAGTAATCTATATTTGAAGAATGGTAAGAACAATGATGTACAATTATTTGAAATATTTGTTGACAATATTATAGTTGGAGGAAGAGAAGCATGAAACAAATCATTTGTTGATGAAATCAACAAGAAATTTGAAATGACAATGTTTGGTGAAATCAAATACTTTGTTGGATGACAAGTATGCCGAATGAGGTTTGGTATTTTTATTACTTAGTACAAATACATCAATGAGATACTAAAGAATTTTGGTATGGAAGATTCAAGGTCAGTGAGTACACCTATGTCTACAAGACATAAGCTATCTAAGAATGATGATTTTGCTATAGTGAACTAGACCTTATATAGATCCATTAGTGGAAAATTGTAATATGTTGTTCATAGACACCATATATTTATTTAGTAGTTAGATATTTCTTTAGCAGTTAGGATAGTTGCTAGATTTTTAGCAAATCCTAAAGTGATTCACATGATGGTAGTGAAAATGACAATGATATATCTAACAAGTACAAAAGACTATGGATTGCATTATAAATGAAATGATAGGTTTGAAATTAAGGTATGAAGGTATTCACTAACTCATATTGGACCAAAAATATTGATGATGGAAAAAGGACTAGTGGAGGTGCATTGTTTCTAGGAAATAGATTGGTGTCATGGATAAGAAAAAAGAAGAATTCCATTTCCTAATAAACAATTGAAGTCAAGTATATGGAAGTTGTAGTTAACTATTCAAACATTATGTGGATAAAGTAATTGTTGAAAGGTATGAAAGAAGAAATTATAGATTCAATAGTTATCTATTTTGATAGTAGAAGTGTTATTAACATCTGAAAAAATCCATTGATGCACACTAATACAAAGTGCATTGGTATCAAGTATCACTACTTGAGGGAACTAGTTCAAGAAAAAGAAGTGGAGCTAAAATATGGGCACATCAAGGAACAAATTGTTGATATATTCACAAAATAATTACCTAAATATACTCATGAATATTTCTTAGAGGTAAATTAGGGATGATTCCCCTAAACAAAGCTACTTGAAGAGACAAGGTGCATTGCATCACATGTGCTAATTAAAATATCCTACATAGTGATACAATATAGCTCAACTTTGGAAAATGTCTAAGGCAAATAGTTAAGAAAAACATAATAGATGAGTCATAGATAGATGACAGGAATTAGCCAAACATGCAAAATTTACATAAGTCAAATCTATGAGGAGATTGAAGCTATGAAAGCTAAGTGTCTTTGGAATTATTGTCAAAGATGGATAGTTACTGAGATAGATAAAAATGGAGAGATATACATTAATACAGTAAAAGAGGGAAACTATTGTCACAGAAGGAGAGATACTGAGATAATGAGGAGAGAGATATACAAAATTTGAAGAAGGAGATCTATTGTTTTAGAAGGAGAAAATTGGCAAAGAGAATCAAAATGAAACAAAGGATATTGATCACTCATGAGAGTGAATTTTTTTGGGTTGTATGGTAACAAAGTGGCATATGTTTGATACATTAAGGCATTGCTAAATATTGAGATGTAGAGATGTGGTCATCAATGCCAAAGAGGTAGATTGTTGGAAAATTACAATTAGAACAATTGTTGTTTTTTCATTGATGTCAAATTTATTGCTAAGATATATTTCTACCTAATCTAAATCTCATATATATCTAATTGATGAAGAGGATTTGAGAAATTTTGTCATAAAAATAGAACCTAGAGGAAAGGTTGAGTTATGAAAAGGAAGCTACAATGGAAATTTTATTAGATAAACTTTGATAAAGGAAATAGATTGTTTATGTCAAGAAAGTTAAGCCAAGAAGAGTAACAAAGTAAAATGATAAGGAATGTCTAGTGATGCTAGAGTCAACCGAGCCACAATAAGTGCCAAGAAAATCTAAACTTGATTGAGCATGATAGTTGATGTTGAGCTAGAGGTTTTACATCAATTGAGTAATTTAGTGATGAGCAAGTGTAATAATTAAGAGATTACAAAGTAACAGTGTCAAGAATCAATTTGAGGAAATCATGAGATCTAGCTAACTCAATTAATTTCTTGTGATATGCAAACTGTGTTGAAGATAAGATTTATGAGTTGGATCATTAAATTCAAGGCAAGGATTAAGAAATGACCTAATAGATAAATTCTAAAGTTTCTAGAGGAAGATCAAGAAGATGGACATGTACAATGAATTGTGTTGAACGATGATCATGAAAAATGGTAAAGAAAGAATTTCCTATTTAAAGAGGTGCAGAGACTAACAAAATAGTGTGGTGTAGTTCTTATGAGAAAAATGCATAAAGAGAAAGTTGGATCAAAGACACACAAGGGTGAACAAAAGAGTGTGTGAATGTGAAGCTAAATAGGATTTCTTACATAGATGTTGATGTTGATAAGTGAATTTAAGAAGAAGACTTAATTGTTGTTCAAAGGAAAAGGTTGATTACTTGAAGGGTTTCCAAGAGAATTAAGATCATGGATGACAATGGGATCCTTATTAGTGAATCCTCACATGAACCAAATAGTTATCTAAACCTACAAAGTGAGTTGTAATCATACAAATCAAAACCTACTATTTTATTTCTAATAATTGTAAATATTTTGTACTGAAATCCTTTTTAACAAAGGTTGACCTTACAGTCATTTAAAGGACTAAATAGTCAGTGTAAATCCTTTAACTAGGTGACACTCTAAATGGAATGACCAAATTTCTTTGATAAGGCCGCTCCTAATAGGGTGATTGAATCCTTTAACAATGTCACATATAATAGTTTGTATTGTAAACCTTTATCAGGGTTGACTCCTAACAAGAATCACTTCAAAAGAGTGAAAAAATGGTGACATGTTGTTGGTGGTTTTTACCAAATTGGACTTCTACATAAAATCCTAGTTTAAACCTCGCGTTTAATGCTTTATATGTTTTTATATTTGATGTTGTTTTCATTAAGAAAATCATGCTATGTTTAATATTGAGAAACAACAAGATAGACATAATAGTGAGTATTTATATTTAACTATAAAAATGGTACTTATAGACCTTGAGTAACTAATTCACCCCACCCCCAATTATTATAAACATTTCTAACAACTCTCACAAGGAGAAGTTCACACAACTGATAAAACAAGTTGTCAGTCTAACTGAGGAGATAAAGAGCATGAATGAGAGGTATGAAAAGTAAGTTCAACAAGATATTAGGTAAAATATTCTACAAACACTTGTGAACTTAAAGGAGAAAAAATATGAACAACTAGTCTTGGATATGAAGGAAAATTTAAGACTAAATCTAGTGAACCATCTATAGAAAATAAAACAACTTCAAGAAACAAGGAAGGACATCAACTAAAGGTAATAAACCTATAAAACATAGTTTCTATTAATGTGGTAAGATAGCTTATAGTTCAATTATATGTTGGTTCAAATAAGAATCACTTGGAAATCTGTCACACTTTTAATGGGTACTATCATAATCATTGTCAATATGGTTATACAAAAAATTAATATTGATCTATATTTTTATGAGAAAATAATAGATGGATATTGTTACTACTATAAAAGTATGTTTCTAATGTCAAGGATTGTCGATCTAGAGAATGATCAAAATAATCTTCCCCAAAGTCAAGGAATCCTATTGGGATGGATAAATTTTCCATGTTGATGTTCTCTATGAATAGAAATTAGATTCATCTTGCATTCTAATGCAAGATAAGGATAGGTTAGAGAAATAAAATTGGACTTTAGATAGTTATTGAAATGACATGCTACAGAGGTCACAAAATTGGGCATCTTTCTAGAAACCACAAGAGTAGAGGTAGTCTAAAGAGTAAGTTCCCTAATGGAAAAAGGGAAAGTAAGGTTGTAGGTAAAGAGGAAGTCAAGAAGGACTTTTTCAAGATTTGAACTACAAAAAGAAAGGTAGAGTAGGTAGATACGCCTATAGACTTAGTGTCTCACAAGTCATTGGTGAGACCTTTGAGATGAACTAAGCTATCTTGTAGCTTAAGGGACCTTATGTAAATAAGGAAAATTAGATACTAGTCCCCATATTTAAAATGGTAAATCACATAATGTGATGCCAAAGGTTGTTGAGTGATAGGTATACCAATGAACATGTATCACCCATAACCAACAAGAGGAAAATAGCTGAAATGACCCTTTCTAAATGGATCAAAGGATTTAATGATATGGGTTAAGTGGTAGGTAAAACTCTTGTTTACCATTGTATTTCCAACACTATAAATTCTATGCTATAAATAGAAACATAATGAGCCATTTATCACTTTGAAACATTTAAATATCATTATCTTTCAAATTTGTGAAACTCTAGATTTTCAAACAAGTTGTTACAAATTTTTTAGTTTTGTGTTGTGCAAGAAGCGAAAGGTGTGAGATGTAATTTTCTTGGAAATCTATTGTGACATGTCAAAACACAGCTAATAAAGGATGATCCTATCAAATGTCCAAAGAATTCAACAAAGTGATGTAGGTCGATGAGAAGGTTGCCTAACATCCCAAGTATGAGGATAATATGTTAAAACTGGATGAAATATAATTAGAAGGAAAATTGTCATCACACCCAAGTGACATTCTTCTCACTCAAGATGTTAGCAAGAATTTGGATATCCAAATACAAGATGTGGGCAATAAGGAAATTCACAATTTTCATGAAACCTTTTGCATAGAAGGGGTTTTGAAGGAAGAACACAAAATTCTGGAGAAGCGACCCTATATCAAGCCATAGACATTCTAAACTTCTTTCATGAGGAATGGTTGAGAACTATGTTAAGCAAGATTCATGATCAATACATGTGGTTGGGAAAACCATATTACATCATGAAGGAAGTGATAGAGAGAGTAAAAAAATAAATCTCTAATAGAAAAGATCTCACCATGAAGTAAATCCAAAAAAGGCAGGTTGCAAACCTCACAAGAGGATATCTATCTCATGATAGAAGGACATGTATAGTGAATCACATCCTAAATCCTCATGTAAGATTTACATACATGGTGATAGGATACAAAATGTACCATTTGAGTAGGAAAATCAACATTCCTAGTGGTATATCATATGAAGCACATCAAACAATACATAAATAAGAAATTCTTGACCTTAATGGATGATGCCAAAGGAAATTCATGGAGAATGTAATTAAAGCACTAGTACATTTTGGCAAATATGTGACTATGTGACTAAAAGCTTTAGTGATGTCACTAAATATTTTAGTCATGTGACTAAAACTAATAATATTCCACCATTTGTTTACAATTTACAAGTATAAGTGACTAAATAAGTAACTAATGTGGTCATTGGGTAAAATCACAGATCAACCAAATAGAAATGACTAAATAAGTGAATACATAATCAGTCACTAATAATTAATCACTTGAACACAAGTGAGAAAATTAACTACAAATTAAATGACTAGAAAGTTAGAAACTAATTATTATTATTTTTACTTTCTCTCTTCACTTTCTCTAAGGTTTATTTATTAATAAACTAGGATAATTTTATTTTCAATAGCTTATTCATTGCCCTTGGAGCTTCTATTTCTCATACTAATCATGGTTTCACTTTGCATCTTCTCAAATCTAATACACTTTGTTAAGTGACCTGGGAGATTTTATTCACCATTTTGGGTTCTTTAGTCAATATTGCAAACTCGTTTAATTTTCCTCGAAGAGGTATATAAATAAATGGGTAAATTAATTTTCTTTTCTTAATTTAGTTCTCTTCTATTTTTATCACTCATTTCAATTCTCGAATGTTTATTCTAATATTTGAAATATATAAATTTTACTATTTTATAATTAATAATTGAAAACGTAGTATAAAATATTAACAATATATTACTAATTAAAATATATTTAATAAAATGTAAATGTTAGTATTTTTATAAAATATGAGAATGAAAATTTTAGCTAAATATTTTGCAAACACTATTGAGGTACATGTTAATTTTAAGAGGTAAAGTGTTAAAAAATATTACATTTTGTCAAGTGATTAGTGTCATATCCTAGGTTCTTTAGCATTAATAACTTGATAGTAAATTTCTACATCAAAAATTTAAAATCCATTTTTAATCTTTTTATTCATATCATTGCCTTGGGGAATACATTTTCACATTTTCTATATCTATGTCTAACATTTATATTGAGGGAATTAGTCACTCATGTCTATCACATTTAAAACTTCATTGCTACATGTTATATTAGGGATATCCTGCATCAAATTTGGTCGATCACCATTGCTATAAATTATCACCTTAGGTCTTTCATGATATATCATTCTTAGATAGATCTTTGATTACTAAAACTACTAACCCTTTATATTAGAAACTCAAATAATGATTTTACATTATTAAATTATCACCTTAGGTCTTTCATGATATATCATTCTTAGATAGATCTTTGATTACTAAAACTACTAACCCTTTATATTAGAAACTCAAATAATGATTTTACATTATTAACTATCTTAATATAAAAAAATATTTAAATAAAAAGCATCCACTAATTAAGCCATTTTGATTCTCTTTCTCAAATTGGAGTGAATTTTTCATGTTCAGCTAAAAGAGAGACAAAATGAAAATAAATTAAGAAATAGACTATCAAGCCTAGTCGAGTTCAACCACAAATGATTTCCATGTGTTGTATCTAGTGAAAATAGAGGAGTTGAAGTAACATCAAATAATTTTTCCACCCTTTAATTCAATTTTCTTCCTTGAGATGTTTGTAATTATTTATAGTGATTAGATTGATATTCTCCACAACAACACTGGCATAGTATCTAGCCTTCAATATTTGATAAAAGTTGATCTTTCTCTAGCTTTGAACTTAACTCTAATATTACCTGATCCTTGAATCCATGTGATAAAATTTTATTTGCTTCATCAAGAAAAAAATATTTAAGATAATCAAATGGATGTCCACATATCAATTGTGGAACTCCTCCAAAAGTGCTAGAAAGTAGATCCTTGCTTGCATTTTTTTTATTATGCCCTTAAAAACTAATATCTATCTACACCAGAAAGCATTGGAAAAAGAAAACAAGTTAAGGAAATAAAGAATGGAAGCCCATAATAAATAACAAAACTAGAATATTATCGTTAGGACTACTAATGGAGAGTTTTCCTCTTCATCATCCTTAGTTAAAAATCATATATAAGATATTATAATTAGATAACAATCATAATCAACATAAATCTTCACAAAAGTCTTCCAACTATTTCTTTTTCAACTTAAAATAATATGTTGGGTTGGTAGTTATACTTTTTTGGAACAAATAAAATTTTCTTAGTAGTGAAGCTATAGCTCTAGCCTAAAAAATGGTCATGCATTAGGGCTCCAAGACCTTAGGATAGTGAGTCTTTTGGCTAGGCATTAGGGCTCAAAAAAGAGTTACAAAGTACTAAGCTTGAATAAGAGATGCATAGAAAATATGTGTACTATCAGGGGATAACAACATAATTTGGAGCATGTTGTGCAAGATTAATGGTAATTTATGTATCCAGTTCAGCTGTAGGGCCCAAGCAAGGCAAAGAACTATGCCTATGGGAGGGATATTGTAGGCTTAGTTTGTGAAATCAAAAAAATTATGTATTTTATATTTGATTAGTGATATGTTTTATAGTATTCTCTCAATAGCTCAATAATCTGTTGGTGCGAGATAACTATGAAGGATCTAAGATGTTCGTTTTTGTTTCAAAAATGAAGATGCTAAAGAATAGAATTCTTAAATGGAACAAAGAAAATTTTTATAATATTTTTAAAGAAAAATTAAAAGATCTAAACATGGTAGTAATTAAGGAAGGCATGAATAATGAATGGTATATGTTAGAAAAAGAATTACTAGCCAAGCAAGAGGATATATTAACCAAAGAAGAAATATATTGGAGACAAAAATCTTGGGAGACTTGGTTAGATGAAGGGGATCACAATACAAAATTCTTTCACAATTCTACCCTATATAACAAGTCAAATAACAAAATAATGAGAATTAGAAATAAGATAGGATCCATTATTGAGAGTCCTGGTTAAAGAGCAAGCACATTTGTTGATCATTTTTAGGAGATAATAACTTTGAAGGATCTAACAAGATAGCACAAGCTGAACTACTCAAATTCATTCCAAAAGTAATCACTTCTAAGGATAACAAATCCCTCAATAAACTAATTACATTGGAGGAAGTTAGAGGGGTGGTTTTTAATATGAACCCAAAAAAATCCCCAAGTCCAGATGGCTATTCGGCCTTTTTCTATTAGAAAAGTTGGGACATTATTGGAGAAGATTTATGGAGAGCCATTAATGCCTCAAGGAATGGTGGAGCCCTCTTATCAAAAATTAATTACTCCTTCCTAACCTTGATCCCCAATAATTTAGAGCCTGAATCAGTAGGAGACTATAGGCCCATTGCTCTCTACAATACTATTTATAAGATATTCTCCAAATTTTTAGCAAATAGACTTAAGGTATTGCTTCCAAAAATTATCTCAGAAGAGCAAACAAGTTTTTTTCCTAGCAGGCCTATTCTGCATGGTATCCTCACTATTCAGGAAAAAATTCATTCTAGATCTAAGATTAAAGAGTTGAGTATGTTCATGAAACTCGATATAAAAAAGGCTTATGACATGGTGGATTGGAGATTCCTATGTAAGGTGCTTGAAATGTTTGGCTTCTTGCAACATTGGATCAACATCATTTTTAAATTTATCTCTACCCCTAAAATATATGTCCTCATTAATGGAACATCAGAGGGGTCCTTCAAAATCTCTAGGGGTATCAGACAAGGTGATCCTCTATCCCCCTCCCTTTTCATTATCATGGAAGAAGCATTTGGAAGAGTGATAATAGATGCATATAATAATCAAGTAATATTCAGTATCATGGTGGCAAGTAATATATTGAATAGCACACATTAGCAATATGCTGATGATACTATTTTTCCTAGTAAAAGCACTATTAAAGAAGCCTTGAATTTGAAATCAATAATTAATTCATACATGGCGATTTCTAGACAAAAAGTAAATAAAGAAAAATCAGAGATTTTTTTCTTAAATACTAATAAAGAAGTTGAAGATTAGATTTGCAAAGAGATGAGATTCAAAAAAGAAAAGTTTCCTTGTAAATATTTGGGCATAGCACTGGAAAAGGGATCCAAAACTAGCAAGATTTGGCAAGGCACCATTGAAAAAGTTGATGCTAGGATTGGAAGCTAGAAAAATAAATGGCTTTCCAAGGGTGGGAAGAGTACCAAAATTAAATTAATTATCGCAACCATTCCTACTTTTCCTCTTTCATGTCTACCCCTCTCTAAGAGTTCTTTGGGAAAATTAGAGTCAAAGCTTAGAAACTTCTTATGGAAGGATTGCAAAGAGGATAAGAAATGAGTGCTTGTTAAGTGGGAAAACATTTACAAACCAAAGGAGATGGGTAGGCTTCAGATAAAAAATTTACAATGGAAAAATAAAGGCTTAGGTGCTAAACTAATTTTGTGTTTTTACAAAGAAAGAATCCAAAAATGGGCCAAGATATTATATCATAAATACCTTAATGTGGATGATCCCCTATCAATTTTTAGAATGAGGAGTCTCCCTAAGAGATCTGAAAGTTTGAATTTTATGACAAAGTGCAAACACATTATTAGTAATTTTCTATCATGGGATGTGGGGTTGGGGGATGAGGCTTTATTTTGGCAGGATTTTTGGGATGGTTTTCCCCCAATTGTACCTAGACCCTTCCCCTCAATCCTCAAAGAGAAATTAGTATCTTCATGGGGTGATAAAGTTAAGGATTATAAGTTGAAATCCTCTTCTAAAGGCTTTGTCAAATGGGTATGGAAATCTCTAGATGGAGCTAGATTTGACCCTGAAGAGAGATAGGCTTACGAAAAGATTCTTAATGACAAAAGAGTTAAGCAATCTAAGAGGAAAGATGAAATCATTTGGGTAGTGTCAACAGATGGTAAATACAATGTTAGGAGTGGATATAATTCCTTGATTCACTCCGAAAGATGGGAGAAAATAGAAATCCCACTCAATCTATGTTGGGATGTAGCTTTTCTGCCCAGGTCAAGTTTCTTTCTATGTCGAGCCTCCCAAAATAGGATACTTATAGAAAATAGGCTGCATAACTTTGGCTTTCAAGGCCCATCTAGGTGTATGCTTTGTAAACATAATTTTGAGGATGTAGAACATTTTTTATATAGCTGCCCTTTTTCCCAAACATGCTGGGAATGGCTTAGGCTAAAAATGGGTTGGTCTTCCCCCTTACCAACAACCTTCTTTGAGCTCTTGGAAGAATGGTCGGTTAACATGATCAAGGGGATTTATAGTGAAATATGGAACATTAGTCTAAAAATTATTTCATGGAAGATCTTGAAGGAGAGAAATAGACATATATTCTAAGATACAGAAATGGAGTTGTAAGTTTTATTTCTTAAGATAGAAGCTATCATGGTGGAAGTCACTAACTCTCATGTAAGGACGGTTCAGAAAGAGGAACGTTCCTTTTCTATGTGGGATGGTCTCATAAAAAAGAATTGGAGTAAGTTAATCAATCCACCCCTAGTATATACTAAGAGTAGTAAAAAAGATAGGGAGGGTTGTAAATGGTCTCTGCCCTCATATGGATGACATAAACTCAATTTTGATGGAGCTGCCAAAGGCAACCCTAGAATTGTAGATATTGGTTGCATTATGAATGATGATATAGGAAATTGGATTGCCAAAAAGGCATTGATGATTCAGCCTACAACCAACAACCTAGCAAAGTTAGAAGCCTTGGGAAAAGGCCTCTAGTTTTGTCTTGATTTAGGATTGACAAAAGTCATTATTGAGGGTGATTCTCAAATTATCCTCAATGCAATTAGGAAATGGACTACTCCAAATTGGGTTCTAAAATCTAGACTAATTGTTGTCCTTGTACTTATTGATCAGTTAACAGATTCTAGGATTTGTCATATTTTTCGAGAAGAGAATAAGAATGTTGATGCTTTAGAAAATAAAGGAGCAGATGGTATAAATCTTCAAATTATAAAAGGTTCATAGAGTAAGTTTGTTAGAGTTCCTTCAAACTTGGACTAATTTCCTACTCCCTATGGGTCACTTTTATATTATAATACTTATATCACCTTTTATTTGATTGAGATCCTCCTCTCAGGAAGTGGCCTTTTGTTTGTCTCTAGTAATCCTAGCCCACCCTTAGCTTTATTTGTCTAGCAGCTTAGATAATCATTGAAATAGATGGGAATCTACTAATCAAACATCTAGGTGGCTAAGCATCATTATATGATTAACTTCCTATCTCATCTAATGCATTCAACCCATGCCATAAAATGTTGACATCACCATAGCATGAGGTTAGGTATGAAGGTTTCTATATCTTGTGATCTGGCTGTCATATACTGTCACTATCGATGCCTTAAGGTAGCCTTGCCTTTGTAGCAATGGATTCAAATATTTATGTTTTCCATATGTCCGAGGTCTATACCATGGCTTTCTATGGGAATGTCAAGCTAGAGGGGTGGAATAGAATACTAAACCCGCTAGATGACATGACCATTGAGGAAGGTGTCTTTGACTACAACTATAAATGGAGGACAAACAACAATATCATTGGTTCCTTTATAGGATGCATGGCTAGAGCAAGAATTGAACCGGGAATTATTATTCAACTTTGTAGCAGCATTTTCAACCCTACTTGGAGAAAGGGGCTCAAATAGGTAGTCAGAAGCATTGATGGAAAATTATAAATTCCACTACTTGAAAGATACATGGAGCTTCTCCCTAGCTCTCCAGAGTTGGAGGTTTCCTTTTTTCACCCCTCACTAGTTGTTAGGGAAAATTATGCTTTCTACAAAGAATGGCGTAGGATGGAGGCCAGCATCCACTTCCTAATTGGGTGGATGGGAATTGGGGCAGATGAGAACAAATTATGGCTAACAAACTATCTCAATGCCAACAATACTTACATTGAACCAAGGTTACCTTCAAGGATTTGGATGCCCTAAACTTCATTACACCCAACACAGAGAAGCCAAGTAGGGAAAAGTTTGACTTTGAATTTCTCCCAAATTTTCAAGCAAAAAACCCCCAATGAAGTCATTGAATTCATTATGGTGTATCATAGATGAGGGGTAATGTTAGTTTAAACATATTGTAGCTAGGGAAGGGCATGCTATTTAATTTGTAACATGCACTAGTTAGCAACTATAGTTATGTATTTAGTGTTCACAAGACTGTAAGCATTATAATCTATTATGTAAAGTTATACATAGTTTTTGGTATATGTATATGTCCTTGCTATTTAAGGAGATTTTACAACTCCTTCATTTTGTAATAGCCATCATAAAGTTTATTGATAATATAATGATACTATATGGCTTTAGATACTTCTCTTATGTCTGTTGGTTTTATATCTCCTTTTATTAATAATTTTCCTAAATTTTGGTTTATGAAACACCTCCATGAAATGGTGTATGGCTTCAATGATAATTTATTTTATCTAGTTTCATGCTATTTGATGGTGATTTTATAGATAAGGTTTTCTTACACTGCTCTATTTCAGTCTGAGACGAGCTCAAGGTAGAACTAGATTGGAGAATTTGTGGTTCCTTGCCATTTTCTGTTCATGTTTAAATGTGGAGAAAAGGAGTAGACAACTATTTGTTAGAAAGGGTGTCCCTATCTTGGTCAAGGTTTGAACTTTTGAATGGCATAAAGTAGGATCTTATGGTGTTGGCTCTATATTTAGGGCTCCTTTGACTGTATAATGATACATGTGTTCATTTATTGTTCTCCCTAATTTATCTTTTATTCTAACACAATCAGTGTAAGATGGATAACTGTGTAGAACCATTGTTGCAACCAAAGGGTAGCACTAGAGGTGGATAGTCACTTCAATTAGTTTATATGTTATCATTGATGATTAATTTGGTATAGAAGATTAGGCCTTTATTAAATGTATGTTTTGGGCTTCTAATATAGTAGGAAGGTGTTCGATTGAATGTTGGACATATCTTCTATTTTATATGAAAATAATTTGTTAATTTTATTTTTCCTTCTATGGTCATGATTGTTCTAAGTTTGAAGGATAGGATGATTATGTTTCTAAATTCTTCCTAACGTCTCATAAAGGACTCTAACCATCTTAATTAGATCTTAAAGGTTTCTAATACTTTTTTGGTTTACTAACAATTTTAATGGAGTGATAAGACAGGGGTATTCTGATCAGATTTTGGACAAAAGAAAAACTCAAATACCTTGCCAAGAGGTGAATGAGAATTTTAACGATTGTAATTTTCATGATGTTTATCATCAATTGATTTTGTATAAATTTTAATCTAGATATTTGAACTAGGGTGTGCCCCTTTTAATTTGTAATAATAAAGGACTATAGTCCTTAGTGAGACTAGAGGTTTTTTTTCCCTATTCTTTCCTCCCAGTGGTAGTTTGAATGGTGGAATGATATTGTAACCTTTTTCATTATAATTAATTAATATGGCCTTGGTTGTTTACTGATCATAATAATAATAATAATAATAATCAATTGAATGCTAACCATAGAAAACCTAGTGTTTAAGAAAAGGTGACAACTCATTTTGTGATATCCCCATTATAGCATATAATTTTAATAATAAATAAATATTATATATAAAGTAATATTAATAATCATATTTAAAATATTAATATTCTATAAATTAATATTGTATTATAATAATATAATTATATCATACATATCATATTATAATAATAATAATCTAATCTAATTATGATTAAGATATATTTTAATGTAGCAACATGCTATATGAATAAAGTATTATAAGCCAATAATATTGTTAATATATTATTAAATTAATATATGTTATAATATAAATATTAATATAATATTTTAGGATATTAATTAATATAAACTAAGATTATTAATGTAAATATATTATTATTAATATAATATAATCATTATATTGTGAAAAGATGTGACTCTTAGAATTAAAATATATATTAATATATTGACTGCAAATTTTGGTAAGGGGATCACGAAATGGAAAATAAATAGAAAAAATATATGATCCTAAACTCCAAATTTATCTTACTAAAACATGGATGGAGAAAGGGGTCATCACAAATGGTATCAGAGCATGTTCCTACCATCCTAATGTGAAGAACTGTGAGGCCCCGCCCCGACCCATCCTAGCATTGATGATACATTACTATTTTGATTCTCTTGACTCGATATGTTAGAACATTACTTGATGCACTTAACACTATTATGCTATTTTACAATGTGTGATGCTTTACTTTAGTTATTTGATTTCGTCATTTAATGTTTTATGAACATGTATAATGATGAAATGTATGCAAAACTAACACTTGGATTATGCAATTCTAATGGTTAGAAATATGAGTAAATTAAATTAACAGTTGATTATTAGAAAATGGATGCTTTAATTTATATGATTATTTTGTGATATGTAATTTACATAACGCATGAGATTTCTTGATCTACTGATGTGTTCAATGAGTGTGCAGGAAATTTAGCTGATGAGACTCAATGGAAAGGCAGAACTAAACCACTTATTAATTTTGTGCTATCTTGTATTGTAAATTCTTTAAAGGTTTTTATTTGGTCATACTATTTTTTCCCTAGCTTTTATTTGCTCCTATTAAGTCCTTAAGGCTTAAAAACATCAAATTTAAAGACCCTAGGGGTAAGGGTATGGGTGGGGAGTACTTTCCAACCCTTTTAGCCTCCTTGGTTGACTTTTAGGGTCACTCAAAAACCCTAGTTTTGGTTGATTGAGAAAATGGATTGTCTCTTTACTTGAGTTGGTGAACCAAAACTCCATCTTGAGTTTACTTGAAGTCTAGTTGAGTTAAGGACCATACGTGGAGGCATTTTGGGAGTAGTTTTGGTTTTTGTCACCCAATCCTCTAGTTTTGGAGGAAGTTTGAAGATTGAAGGAAGAAAGGGAAGCTCTTCTAAAACCACCATTGCCATAACTCTTTTATGAAGGTAGGAGTTCTTCACTCCTTGAAATTGTTTCTTCATGTGTTCATATTTGAATCTTGCTTGAATGATGCACAAGACATTGTGTAGTCTTGTATTTCTTTTTTGTGTATGTGGGTGGGGTTGTTTTGGGAGGGATCTCAATTTGTTTTATTTTGATGTTATTCCCATGCTTGCTTGATGTTTTGTGTTTTTGTGAGGATTTCATGGGGGTTGTTTTGGCATCACTCACCCTTGGATAGGGAAGAAGTGACCATGTTTGTGGAAAGGGCCTTAGTTGGACCACAATAGTGTAGAGTCTCCTCTCATGGTGAGAGGAGGGAAAAAGGCTAGGGTGTATGGGCCCCTACTTGTCATCTCATACCTTGTGGTTATTGAGAATTCTTGAATATGGAAAGGAATTAAAATCCTTGTGGAAATAGCCTCGAAAGGGCCTTGAAAAAGAATGGAAGTTCTTGAAGTTTTAGCCCCGAAAGGGCTATGTGATGGTATGCTGATTGACTTCTCCTATTGAGAAAATCCACCTTTCCCCTATATTGGTTCATTGTTGGACCTATTGTGCAACCGGGTTGGGAATGCATGCTTGAATTGCTCATCTCATTGTGTTGTTTACCTCTATGTTGGTTCTTTTCACTTCCATGGTTTCCTTGATGCATTGAAGACATTTGAAAAAAGTTCTCTTGTGAAAGCCTTGAAGAAAATTCATTGAATTGTAATATTATGTAAATGGTAATTGAATTTTTATGTATTGGCAAAGACATCGAGTTTTCTTACTGGTTCTTTCCCGATGGAGCCTTGAACCAAGATGAGTAATAGAGAAAAGAAAAGAGATTATGATATCTTCCTTGTGTTGCTCTCATGTGATTTCAAATTTTGCATATGTTGTGAGAAATAAATTGATAGATAATGTCATTGAATTATAAAATTTCAAGTTTCCAATTATGTTGATGAAATGCAATTAGATATGTTGAAGTTCCAAATTTTATGGTTTAAGTATTTAGATGAATTACAAATCCTACATTGTGATCCAAGTTATCATTCTCTCATTGTTAAGTTTCATCATTGACACAATCAAATTTGACTAAAAGTTATGCATCACTTGAATCATAGATAAATGGAACATACACCTTACTATGATGATTGTTAGAACATAAATTGTAGGATGAAAGACAAAAGAAGGTACAACATTATGCACTTCCTTGTATTTAGAATGCTATTAATGGAACATCTATATTGTTATTACACTAGAATACACTCTTAGATAAAGATTAATATATAGTAGGGAAAATTATGCCGACACTAAGTCAAAATTGGCTTTCAATAAAAAAAGGGTGCATCTCTAGGTCTAAAAACCCTCTCTGGAAAATGTATGGAGGACATTTTAATTCCCCCTTAGTCACAAAGAATATTCTTTGTATTATCCCTTTAGATTGCAATTATAGACCAATATTAAATCTCTAAAAAATAAGGAATATGTAAATCAATTACATGTAAAATTAAAAATATTTAAATGTATGCTTGGTGACATTTCTCAACTACAAAACTTTTACGTTAACTCCCAAAAGCTAGGAGGCAAGACTCTAAACTAGGACTCTATGTCCATCCTTAATTTTATAATCAAATTTAATCTAAATCTCACCCACTTTAATATTACTTTTTCTATCTTCTATACTATTTCTTTAGCTCATATCAATGGTAGGCGTGGACTTTACCCCCACCTACATTTTATCCAAGCCACTCGATGGCTAGGTCACATCATAGGGAGGCAAGGTAAGTGTCTCACAAAAAAAAAAAATTAATGTCGTCACTTCTCCCAACAGTTGGCTCCATCCTCCCCACTCACGCAAGACTTAAAGATGGGGGGGGGGGGGGGGGATAGGTCTATGTATTGCAGACCTAGGGCAGTGTATTTCCCATTGGGATGTGGGGGAAACGTGGGTAGCTAGCCCACTTGGCCTAGGATAAGGGGGGGTATGGGTAGGAAATGTGTAGTAGTTAGTATTATTATTTTGTGTGGGTAGATTTTTATGGTTAGCTTAGATTAGATTCTTTTAATTTATTAATTAGATTTTTAATTACTTTATAAATTAGATAAGATTCTAATTTATCAATTAGACTTCAATTAAATTGTCTATTTTTGTTTTCATATTAAGCCTTATTAATTTAGGATCTTTTGTGTTATGCATTTATGCTTAGGTTGATAGTTAAGCTTTATCCATAATGTTATAATAAAGGTAGTATGGGATAGAAATTTAAATATAGACTATTATAAGTTCTAATTTAAAAATTAAGTTGATATTAGGACATTTTAATTAAAATAGGTTTAAAGTTTAACAACTAGTTGATACTATTTTTGAATTAGTTAGATTTATTGTAATGTTGACATTCCAATATTGGACCTTAAATTATAATAATTTTGAATAAAGTTTAGTAACTTATAGATTTATTCAGAATTGTTCTAGTCATCAATTTTAATAGAAAACACTAAATTAATTAATTAGATTGTATAAGTATGTTGGAGCAAATTTTAAGGTTAGTATAGATTTTGGACTAAAGCTTTAAAATGTAGATTAGAATGAAGTTGAAAGAAGTTAATTAATGACATTAAGCCTGAAGTAAATGATTAAGATTGTAATGATGTTCAAGTTATCAAGCCAAAGGAGGGACTAGTCAATTAGATCATCTTTAGGGTTAGTAGTATATTTATCATAATTAAATCGTATCATTGAAACAAATTGATGGATTATGACTTTAGTAAATTAGATTAGACATTTAATTTCATTAATGGAGGAACTAAGAGACTTTCAAGTTTAACCAAGCAATCCCTTCTACAAAATGACCAAACTAAGATGTAACCCTTTTATTTATCAATGGTGAACTTGCACATATCTTCAGAGTACCTATGGTTATCAAAATTCAAAACCTCTTGAGCAATTTGTTTCACTATAGTTAATCATTTAAAATCTCTTGCGACCATTGTTATCTTATTTAATTATAGTTCAAAAAAAAATTGTGTGTGTTTTTGCCCCTTATATTTTGGGCATGACAAGAACTTCAAGAGATAGTTTATAAGAATAAAATTGAATATCAAAACATGATCTTGCCAACCTAAAAATCAACAAAGAAAATATACATAAATACAACCTTGGATGATTACATTGTCATAATGTATACAAAAAAAACATAGTTCAAGAAATGATTCATATGGAGATGCCAACATGGATACTAGATAAAATAAAGTAGCACATATAATTTAGTAAAAATGATATTATACAGTGAATGATCACCGTGGTATTAGAGCTCATTGTATACACTTGGATACACACCTTGCCTTACATTAGAGGATACTATCATATGTGATTGAATATATATCAAAGATATACCAAGGCCTCCAAAGATCACAATCAAGAGCCTCTACTTGAGGTATTTAAGCAAAGATAGTGGGGTTGTATATATCAAATGGTAGTGTCACTAGCATCAGTGACTTCATCAAAGATGCAATAGTGATAGATAAAGGAGATTTAATATACATTGTTGGAGGTAGCCACATATTAGATATACATAAAGTAGTGAATTGCCACAATTCCTTGAAGTCATTACATGCTAGATAAATATCTAGCAGTAGCTGTGATGATACTTCATTTGACTAGTAATTTCATAGCAATTCCATGGAACAAAAACATCATCTCAATAGTGCCGCCATCCTTTGGGACTTCCAACATAGAGCTACCATTAGAAGACCAAAGTGCAAGGTCTCCTCAAGACCATCTTAATTTTAATAAGCAATTGGACTTGTCAAAGTGATATGTATGAATAATGGAACTCTATTTACACGACAGAGATAGGATGGAGTATATGTTGTAGATTCTCTTTTATGTGTCACTATAGTAATATACTCTTCACTGCTCTTGCAATCATAAAGCATGCTCATGTATGGTTGATGCTAGATATGTTGTTGTTTCTATTGTGGTTGAAGCATATATAGATTTTAGTGTGAATCTGATAGAATAGGGAGGATCTCTCACTTTCAAAACTATAATGTCCAAACTAATTTTGATGAGAAAATAGAAAGACAAATCAATGCTAATATATTTATGATGTCGAAGGAAAATCAAGACAAGCTAGTTGGTCAAAAAAGAATGGTGCCATATATGAAGTTTAAGAGAGGTTTGCACCAAGGAAGAGTAATGTGCAAGTGTTCCACCCAAATTGGACTTCTTAGCAACACTTGATAGCTCATGGGAAACTATATGAACAATAAGAATGGATTTGTTGAAAGCTTTGATAGTGGGTTCAAAAGAAACTCCATATCAAAATGGAATCTTTATATTTGATATTTATCTTCCACCATAGGCCATGATAAATATCTTGAATGGATTACAAAGGATGAAGATGAGAAAGAATGGCCATTCAGAATATGGATATGTAGGTCAAGGTTGGTATGATCATATCTTAATTATTGTAGAGTATTATGCTATCCTACATTGATTATTTAAAAATGAAGGATTATCATGTATAGTTGTTTATGATATACAATTATATATAATTAAAAATAAATGTGTGTGTGTGTGTGTGTGTGTGTGTGTGTGTATGTATATATATACATATATATATACATATATGTATATAGATATAAATATATATACATATACATATATATATACATATATATATATATATATACATATATATATACATATATATATACATATATATATACATATATATATACATATATATATATATATGTATATGTATATATATATGTATATATGTATGTATATATATATATATATATATGTATGTATGTATATATATACATACATACATACATACATACATACATACATACATACATATATATATATGTATGTATGTATGTATGTATGTGTGTGTGTGTTTGTGTGTGAGATTAGATTAATGATATTTATATTTCATGATTCAAAAATGATGATAACATTTGGCATGATTGGAAGAAAAAATATTTCTTTTGCATAAAATTAAATTTTGGAAAGTCCATGATAAATAAATTTTGAATTATAAAGAAATGTCTCACAAAGAGATAGTATTCAATTATTTGTGCTTAAATTCATGATGGATAGGGAGTGTGCATAGGATGAGGAGTAAATTAGTTGCATTGGGGCATAGGAATCTCAATATGGATTTTAAGATTTGAGGGAGCCCTAAGTTGAATGTGTCCAACCTCAAGAAGCAGTAAATCTACCATCCACATTAAAATTAAGCATGTTCCTAGTGAGTAGGGAGTGTGGATAGTGAGAGGAGTAAGTCAGTCACGTTGTGGTAAAAGAATCCCAATATGGATTAAAAATTTGAGGGAGCCCCAAGCTGAGCGTATCCAACCTTGGGTAGCAAGTAAATCTACCATCCACTATGGAATTATACTAGCTATAAAAAATATGCATTTTCAAGAACTTTGTATTTCAAGACAGCAGAAAGGAGCACGACATTCATGATCAAAATGATAAAATATTTCCTTACCCTTTTCTTATTTCAATTTGTAATCTTCTAATATGTATACTATATGTCTACATCGTGTCTTCATGCATCAATGTGTTTTCTTCGTGTCTACCTGATGCTTGCATCACATCTTCATGCATTAATGTGTCTACTTTGTCTCTTCATTCATATGTAGGAAAGAGAATGAATCCAAACTATTAATTAATAAGGATCAAATCAATTGCTTGAGGACACGCAAATTTGAGAGGGGATGACTGTGATATCCCCATTTTAGCATATAATTTAAATAATAAATAAATATTATATATAAAATAATATTAATAATGATATTAAAATAATAATATTTTATAACAATATTATATTATAATCATATAATAATATCATATCTATTGTATAATAATAATAATAATAATCTAATATAATTATGATTAAGATATATTTTAATATAGCAATGTGTTATATTAATAAAGTATTATAATCTAATAATATAGTTGATATATTATTAAATTAATATATGTTATAATATAAATATAAATATAATATATTTTATGATATTAATTAATATAAACTAACCTTATTAATATAAAAATATAATTAATATAATTATATTATTATTAATATAATATAATTATTATATTGTGAAATGACGTGACTCTTAGTATATATATATATATTGAATGCAAATTTTGGTGAGGGGATCATGATATGGAAAATAAATAGAAAAAAAAAAAGATCCCGAATTCAAAATTTATCTTATTAAAACATGGTCAGAGAAAAGGGTCATCATAAATTAATTAAATATTTATATTAGTAGGCTTTCTTTATATTAATTAATATCATAAAATATATTATATTAATATTTATATTATAACATATATTAATTTAATAATATATCAACTATATTATTAGATTATAATACTTTATTAGTATAGCATGTTGCTACATTAAAATATATCTTATTCATAATTATATTAGATTATTATTATAATATGATATATATGATATTATTATATGATTATAATATAATATTACTTTATAAAATATTATTATTTTAATATCATTATTAATATTACTTTATATATAATATTTGTTTATTATTTAATATATATGCTATAATGGGGATATCACACATTTACAAGCATTAGCTATAGAAAAATTACATCATGTCAGGAGATAGGAACAAGATTTTACCATAGGCTTTACATGATTTCGTGTGATACCTTTGAATAGAGTATAGTGAAGTGACATGAAAAAGTATTATCTATATGGGATCATATCATTTATATGGACCGCTACAAGTTTCATTTTTAAGGAAGGAGTTCAATATTCTTTCAAGGAAACTCAAAAATAACAAACATCTATTGAATTTAATTTTTTCATCAAAAATAAACTGAATCAAATTAGGGGCCAGATGTAAAGCTAAAACTCAGTTTCCTTTTGCTAATTAAATATAATCTATTTCCAGTACAGATTAAATCATGTGTTAGATACAAACCATGAAACTACTCCCTCATGTTGACTGCAGGTTCCTTTTTAGAAGAACAAAAATTAGAAGTTTTATGTCCACACATTTTCTTTATGGTAAGGGAAATTAACCTTTGTTTGACATGTCTTAGTTTAGATTTTTGTGTTTTCTTGGCTACGTGTGTGTATGCTCTTCAATGATGCCACAAGGTGACCTTGAGAATTACAAAACATCCTTCACCACTTGCATCACACAAGGAGCACTTGTGTATGCTCTCTCTCCTCACTACTTAGGAAAATCTTCAAGATCAACATTCAAGCATCACTTTTTATTTCTCTTTTTGGTGGACATTGACTGGATATCCTCAACCTCAATGACCAAAATGCTCATGGTTTAGTCAAGTGTAAAATTTGGGAGAGCATGAAAAGACTCTCCCATTAAGGTACATGTATATTATTTTTACGTGTATTACTAATTTGGACAATATGACACTACCTTTACTTGATGTAGCAGTATCTCGTAGAGATTTTTAGAATATCTCATGGAGGTAGTGTGCACGATTGTTGCATGTGAGTGTGTCTATGTGTGGGGTGCCATCACAAATGCTTTGATATGGATGTAGAGTCCATTGCATGTATGTTAGCATATCTCATGGAGGTAGTGTGCAACACTATTGCATGTGAGTTTTTCTATGTGTTGGCTACAATTATAAAGGCTCTTAGTATTATGGAGAAGAGTTTTGAATCTCGGTGTAGTTATTCTGGTTTTACAATAGTTAGAATAAAATAGTAAACAATAGTCATTAGCAAAGAAAATTGGCATATCTACTTGGCCCCAATATTTGAAAAGCTTCTAGGAATTTGACCTTGAAAAGATATTACACTTTCATTGAGAAAAGAAAATATTGGCTTTGTACATGGAAAATACACGGCGTTTACATGCTTGATGTTTGGTATTCATGGTTTATAAAAGATGGTTTGTGGTTGAAATGAATCTTTAATAATCGTTTAGTCTTCTTTTATATAAGGAGTACACTTATGTAACAAGTTTATTTGCTAAAATATAATGCTTCCTTTCTCTCATCCCCTCTCTACCCATTATTGATATTGAATCTTGATGTTTGACAAGTATATTTGCATGAATTTTATAATGACACAAGAGAGTTTTGTAAATTTATAAGGTCATTTTAAAGTTATTTTCATCTATTGCATTTGAAAAACTATCTAAATGAGAGTTTCTAGTTAATAAATTCATCTTTTTGGTTTCTATTATAGACATGTCTTATTGGAGCTAGTCCAAGTGGAAAGCAAACTATGTTGGAAGTAGTTAATGGAGTGTTGAATTAGCTAAAAATTAAGCAACATCAATGAGGTAAATAAAAAAGTGATGAAGATTCTTTGGAAATAGAGGAAAATATTTAACATCATGTAGTTATTAGACCATCTTATGTTTTAGGTGGTCCTACATGGAAATTTTCTATAATTACATAAAATTGAAGAAAATTTTAGAGGGTATTATTCAAGTAGATCTAAAAAGGCTAATACTTACTAATAATTATCTCATAAGTGCATGTGAAATTGATGCAGAGTATTTTTCATATTTTGAAGGTAATGTGGTTGTTGGTGGTATCAAGAAGCACATTGAACAAGTTGGAATAATCTCTAGAGATTTTGTATGTTCTCTTCTTTAAAAAAAGTCTCACCTATATTCTTATTAACCATTAGATCATGGACATATAGGTCATAAAAGAAACCTTAGGTTTGTGGATTAATAAATTTTTACAATGCAATAACTCCTACTGGTGAAGTTCACCTCCTTGATGAAAATATTAGGGCATTTCAAATAGTCCCTTTTGTGAGTAATTCTATTGCTCATCCTTTATCAAAGTATGTTGCCCTTGTAGTGTCAAGAAAGTCTCTACATAGCATTATTTTTATACAAGAAATGATTGCATGTCATGAATCCACCAAAGAAGCAATAATTCCATGCGAAATGTTTCAAGGCTATGATGTAGTTCTTAGCATTCAAATAAGAAGTATGTGAGAAATGATGGGAATAGACTTTGAATTTGTGATAGAATTTGCAAATCCATAAATTCCCTGCAATGAAATATTGCCTCTTGCAGGGACCAATTTCCTAAGTTTTAATGATTTAACAAAATAAAGCCTTATCATAGTTGTAAATGCTTTTATTGGTTGTGGATTCAAGGTACTTTCATCTAGTGCCACAACAAAATTCTTCTAAACACAAGGAATTCTAGTGGATTAATGTTCTTCAAAACTCCATGACATGCATCCTTGTGTAGGTGACACGATCACCAATAGTCACTTGAGTCCAATTAGCAAAATTTACTAGTTCAAGGGATGTAGTACTAAAAAAAAAATTTGATGACAATTTAGGAGATAGGAATTATCGTATTAAAAAAAATACCCATCATATAATAGTTTCTATGCCATTATCTACTACTTAGGATATTAAGAGAATGAAGGAAAGTGAAATAAGGATGAGTCCGTTGTAATACTTCAATGACGTAGCCACTCAAAAATGACAAACAACTTCAACTCTTTGATGTTGTGTCATGAAGGAAAGTGAATGTTTCTATCTTCTAATATCAATGTGTTGGCCCACATATAGACCCCAAATTAGAACCTTCCAAAACAAATTTATTCACTTGTATACCATTGTGTGATAAATATAATCTCTCTAAATTTGCATATTATGAAGTGTAAAACAAATGGCCTAATATAATCTTTGTAACTTGCAATAGATGAAGAAGTCTTTATAAAACGGGTGATAAATTAGAAGGAAAGTATTTCCAAATATTTTTAACCTCAAAATAGATTCAAAAAGCCAAAAATGATATTGATTAACCAAAAAGGCCTAGTGGTTTGAAGAACACTATCAGTCCTTAGAATCTAATCGAACACAAAATAATAGAATTCTTTGAAATGCACATATTACTTGTAGAATATATAAAAGATATTGTGAGTAGTATACCTAAGTCCAAATGCATGATGTTATTAAAAAGGCAACTAACTCTATAATGGCATCCAAGTTGAAATGAAAAGGTAAAATAATGTAGTATGCAAATTCATTCTATCACAATAGTCTCTTGATAGGAAATTGATGAATAGATGCCTTTATGATGTTTTGGAACAAAATGCAAAGAAAATTCTCATGATTTAAGAATTTAATAAAAATATTAATATACAATCTTAGAATATTACAAATCACCTTACAATAAGTGAAATATGAAGGTTTCATTCATTGGCAAGTCTCCTACTTGCATTAATCAATGCTTATAGTGGTGGTACAAAGATTATTAAGAGAAAAATAATGGCCCGAGCCTAAATTTTGGAGGGAAAGATATACATAGTTAAAGATACTAGATTAATGTATGACCCATGCACAAAGTATAGAGTCAAAAGCTTGGTGTGAAATTCTATGATATATATAAAAATAGCCATGATATTCCATGATCATGAATAAATGATACAATAGGGAAATATGATAGTACCACAAAAGTTGGTACCTATCAAAGATGTCTAAGATTGATATAACCAAAAGCTCCACATTATTTTGAGCATTGGGTTTGTAGTTTAAGATCAAAAATATATATTACTTATTAAAGGATTATAGAGTCAGGCACATAGAAGTGTCAGTAAAATAACCAAATCCTTCAAAAGCCAACATACCATAGCATCCTGCCATGAGCTTTAAAGTGAAAATCATGTGGATTAATTGTACATGATTCATGACATATATAGATTTTTAGGTTTCACTTTACAAAATAATTTAATGGATTCCTATGTAAGGTAACGTATTCAAAATAAAATCATGCTTGTAAGGAAGCTAAGGTGTGTGGAATTGCTTCCTATACTAATCTTTGATGGGATGATTATGAAAATTCACCTAACTATTGTAGAGATCTCAAGAAATGCATAATAACATAATGAAAAATAATAATGAACACATAACATAATGATTACCATGGGAAAACCATTCTAGCAAAAAAACCCCACCCTCTAAAACCCATACAATGTATTCTTGAATCTAGAAGATTACAATACACTTGTAATGCAAGTTCTTACATGAGTGTATCACAAAACCATTGAACAAACCATACGCAAAACAACCATGCCACATGTTACCCACTTGTAATTTGTAACTCTAGAATACCATTTTTGTCCATAATTTTGTCCTCTAGTTTAGATCCCCCATAAAAGTCATATAATGAGTTGTTTGCACTCTAAAAATAACCCTTCTACATTGTTCTAGAGATTGGACACATTGTTAACAATGCATACACCTTTTTTAAACTCATAAACATGTGGAAAACTACCACAAACAAATTCTAGAATTTTCTAAAAAAATTCTAGAGTTTTCTAAAAAAATTCTACAGTTTTCTAGCTAAAATTTTCTAGATTTTTTCAAGAAAAAGCTTGCAAGGTTGAGACACAATTCTCAACATTCTCCTACTTTTTGAACACCTTGCAAGAGTAAAGGGATCTAAAATGTAACAAACTTAATTGCTAGGGGCTAAGAGGCCCATAGACTCTGAATACCATCTAAACTTCTTTGTACTCATGGGCTTGGTTAATGAATCAATGTCATTCACCAAAGTCTCCACCTTTTCTATGTTCACCTTACCATCCTTGACCATATCTCTCACAAAATGATATTGTACATCAATGTGCTTGGTCTTGGCATGAAATGTCAGGTTCTTCACTAGGCAAATTGCACTCTACTATCACTATTAATTGTCACTGCACCCTATTTAAACTCTATATATAAACACAATCTCTTTAGCTAGATGGCTTCCTTGTAGGAATGAGTAGCTACCATATACTATGCCACAATAGTGGACAAAGTGACCATAGCTTGTTGCTTGCTCATCCAATTGATTGCAGCACCAAATAATGTAAGCACATATGCACTAGTAGATCTTCTTCTATCAATATTGCTAGCCTAGTTTGAATCCACATAGCCTTGAATATCCAATGAATGCTCATATCATGTTCCATGAAAACATATAGAATAATTTGAGGTACCCTGAAAGTATTTGAAAATTCTTTTTAGTACATCCCAATGTGCTCTTCTTGGATTAGACATATATACAATGGGAAAGTACTCCCACTACTTGGGCAATGTCTAGTCTTATACAAACCATAGCATACATCAAACTTCCAGCAACACTCTAATACAGTACTTGACTCATCTCTTCCATCTCCAATGGGGATGAAGTACACTATGAGCTAGAAATATTTATTCCCATAGTAACAAGAATGCTCAATGGTTTGGGATCCTACATATTGAACCTTATTATAATATTACCAACATACTTACTCTGGCCTAGCCAAAGCTTTTTGTTTTCTCTATCTCTTATAATATCCATTCCCAAAATGTACCTTGCTGCAACAAGATCTTTTATTTCAAACCTTGCCAAGAGGTGAGATTTTAATCCAGCAATCAAACCATTTCCTTTGCCAATAAACAACATGTCATCAACATATAATGAAATAGATAGGAAATAATCACCATCAGACTTGTAGTATACACAGTGATTAGATTTGGATTACACAAATCCCAAACTCAATAGATATGTATCAAACTTTTCATACCACATCCTAGGACTTTGTTTTAAACTAGACAAGGATTTCTTCAATTTATAGACCAAATGACTTTTACCTTTCCCTACAAAGTGCTTTGGTTGTGTCATATAAATTTCTTCCTCCAAATCTCCATGAAGGAAAGCTATCATTACATCCATCTACTCAACTTCTAGATCATAAGCTGCTACAATAGAAAGTAAAAATTGAATAGATGTCATTTTTGCTATAGGAGAAAAAATTTCACCATAATCAATTCCTACAACTTGGCAGTAACCTTTTGCAACCAATCATGTTTTATACTTGTTCATGCTTCCATCTAAACCCATCTTCCTTTTGAACACCCATTTACAACCAATAGGATTTTGTCCTTTAGGAAATGGTACAAGGTCCCATGTGTCATTCCTCTTAAGAGCTGCCATCTCTTCTTCTATGGATATCTTCATGGAATTTGAATCATTCATACCAAGA
This sequence comes from Cupressus sempervirens, assembly GCA_028749045.1. Classification (NCBI taxonomy): domain Eukaryota; kingdom Viridiplantae; phylum Streptophyta; class Pinopsida; order Cupressales; family Cupressaceae; genus Cupressus; species Cupressus sempervirens. Next base: position 897,341,242 of record CM053787.1, read on the forward strand.
GCCTCTTCTATAGGTTTTGGTTCATCAATATTAGCATTCAAAGAAAATACACATCTCCAATCATTAAGAGAATATCCATACCTTTTTGGTGCTTTCGTCTATCTACTAGACCTTTGAACAAGATCTAGTTTAGGTTCATGATCAAGTTCTCCCTTTTCCTTTGATGATTTAGAACTCACAGAGCTCTCTGCAACAACTTATCTTTCTAAGGGCCTTGATTCAACTTTCTCAGGTGTAGAAGGAAGTTGAATCATATCTTTCTTTTCTTTTATCTATTCTAGCTATACTATAATAGAAGAAGGCTTAATTTCTATATAAATAACACTTTTGGAGTAAAATACCTTTTGTGCAATAGGATCCCAAAGATTGTATCCTTTCACACCATAACTATTCAATGAAGATACATTTGATGGCTTATTTGTCCAATTTTGTATGCTTCTCCTTTAGCACATGAGCATATGCCTCACAACCAAAAACTCTCAAATGTCTAAGTGAAGGCTTATGGCCCAAACATGCTTCCATTAGTTTCTTATCAACAAGAGTTGATGTAGGAGATCTATTTATCAGGTAATAGGAAATGGCTATAGCTTCAGTCCAAAACTTTTGTTCTAGTCTAGATCCACTTAGCGTACTTGTGCCCTTCTCCATCAAGGTCCTATTCATTATTTTTGCAACTCCACTCTATTGTGGAGAATATAGAGTTATCTTTCCTCTTTTAATACCACAATCTTTACAAAATGTGTCAAAATAATTGGAGTAATATTCATTGTCATCAACAAGGTTTTTATTCTTTTAGGTTCATAGACCTTTCTCACCTATGTAGCCAAGTATCTAATGCCATAACATAGTCTTCTCTGTAGGTAACTTTGATTTAGTAGATACAACACCCTTGGGTACATGAGAACCATGACCATCTATTGAAAGAGAAACCCTCTTCTTCTCAAACAAAGTAGTTCTCTTTACAATCTTATCAAAAGTACTACTGCACTCAATTTTGCATGCATCAAGCTAGTATAATGTACCCAATCTACTTCCTCTTGCTATTACCATAGCACCTCTCGCCATTTTCACACCTGCTTTAGAAAACTGTACATGGACACCTGCATCTATTAGTTTACTAATAGATAACAAATTCCTATCTAGTCTTCAGATATGCAAGACACCATCAAATCTTCTAATTCAAGCATCAAAAAATTTCACTTGAATACTTCCATGACCAACAATATCAAGAAATGAGTTATCACCCAAATACACCTTACCACCATCAAACTTTTCATATTTACTAAACTAATTTCTATTAGGAGTCATGTGAAAAGATGCTTATGAGTCTATCAACCATGAATTATCACCTACATGAGTGGACAAGGCTATGATGAAAGCATCTCCATATTCCTTCTTGGACTCAAAATTTGAATCTTGTTTCTTCTTCTTTTTCTTTTCCTCTTTGCAGTCCTTTCAGAAGTGTTTATTTTTGCCGAAGTTTCAATAGATCACCTTGGACTTACCATGATATTTTGATGTTCCCTTATTCTTGGACTTAAAATAGCCATGTTGCTTCTTGTTCTTGCTTCTTTCCTTTGGTCTTCCTCAAACACTCAAAGCCTCTTTGACATTTAGAGAGACCTTCCTTCTCATCTCCTCATAAAGTAGAGAACCAACAACATCTTCCAACTTCGAAACAATTGAAGTGACCCCTATGGCCATGAAAAGGCTATACCATGAGTTTGGCAATGAATGTAGCAATATTTGGTACCTTTCTTCTTCATCCATCCATACCCCAACTGAGGTCAACTATGTCAGCAACATATTAAAACTTTCAAGATGCTTAGAAATTTGTCCACCTTCTTCCATTCTCAAGGAATACAACTTCTTCCTCAAGAAAATCTTGTTCACAAGTGATTTCACTTCATAGATCTCACTTAGCTTCTTCCAAAGCTTCTTCACGATAGATTCTTTATGGACATTAATCTAGTATAGAGTCTACAAGACATAATCTCATGGGACTTTTAGCTTTTTTGTCTCTCACATCATACTCTATGGATGATGTTGGATCTATGGGCCTCAACTTCTTTTCATTGACTATATCCCATTGATCATGATCAAGTGATAGATCTTCCATCTTTAGCTTCCACATTTCAAAGTTTGTGCCATAAAACTTCTCTACATTAATCCTCCCAAATGTTCTTGCCATCTTTACAATCCTACAACATAGAAATAAAAACCGCTGCATAAGCTCCCACTCAAACCTTGATTAGCTCAAAAAACCCTATACCCAAAAAAAGGAACCAAAATTGGTTAGGCTCTAATACCACTTGTAAGGAAGCTAAGGTGCATGAAATTGCTTCCTACACTAATCTTTCAGGGGAGGATTATGAAAATTCAACTAACTATTGTAGAGATCTCAAGAAATGCATAATAACGTAATAAAAAATAATAATGAATGCATAACACAATGATTACCATGGGGAAACCCTTTCTAGAGGAAAAAAATCCACCCTCCAAAACTAGCACAATGTATTCTAAAATTTGGAAGATTACAATACACTTGGAATAAAAGTTCTTAGAAGAGCACATCACCACAACTTAAACTTGGACTTAGAATCAAAGAGACTCCTTCTAGCACTAGTCTTGCAAACTGAACTCGATGATTCAAACACCTCCCCAAGCCCTCCTTTTATAGTGATTTTCCACTTGGAAACCATTTATGGTTTTACAAAACCATGGGAAAAATAACCATTCGACATGTTACCCACTTGTAATTTGTAACTCCAAGAATACCATTCTCATCCATAATTTTTTCCTCTAGTTTAGACCCCCATAAAAGTCATATAATGAGTTGTTTACACTCTAAAAACAGCCCTTTTACATTCTTCTAGGGACTAGACACACTTTTAACTACTCATACACCTCTTTCCAACTCATAATCATGTGGAAAACTAGCACACATAAATTCTATAATTTTCTAAAAAAATTAGAGAGTTTTCTAGCTAAAATTTACTAGAATTTTCCAAGAAAATCTTACAAGTTTGAGATACAATTCTCGACAATGCTGAGATGAAGTATTCAACCAATGACACTGATTACAAACTTAGAGTGCATTCAATGCATCTTTTTATTAGGCCATGTATAGGATTCCACACACATGTCAAATATCCAATCAGGTAGTACATAGGCATCATTTTATATTAGATATTAAATAAATTATTCTATAACATTAGTTTTGACTAGGAAAAGTTGTAAAACATTTGACAAAATGTTAAAAATTAGAAAATTTTACCAAGGTTAGTAAAGGTCAAAAGTGGAGTCTCAAAGAAGTTCTTGAGCATAGTTTTATTAGAAAATAATACTCCCAATCTACCTAAGATAGGTATGTGGTTAATATAACTAAATAATTGTAAGCTTTTAATGTCCATCACTCAAATGATGCCAAAAACAATTCTTAAAGGAAGTGTGATAGAAGGTCTTTCAACATAAATTGTACCCAGTCTCAATATTATCAAAAGATTACTAAAGGTATTTACTCATCATTAATGGAGTCATAACTCCAATCCAAGGACTCAAATTTGATGGAGATCAACTTGTTCATGTGTCGTACAATGAGAAAAAATAGGCCTTGGAGATATTGAATCCAAGTTTTTTTTTACCTCCTTTTCAATTTAGTTTGCAGTTAATTCTTAATAGGACATGGTTCATTTAGATAGGTATTTCATTTTTCACTAGGTCAATTATGCATGAATGCAAAATCTGTGAAAAGCTTTGACAAGACTATATAAAACACTATGATAGTCATGCTCATAATCATAGAGGCATGGCCATTAAAACCCTCCAATTCAACCATCATCAAGAAATGTCAAGGAGGTAAAGAAAAAAGTGATCAAGATGCTTTGGTAATAGAAAAAACATTTGATACCATGTAGTTATCAGACAATCTTATGTTTTAGGTGGTCTTGTAGTGAAAATTTTCAACAGTTACAAAAACTTGAATAATTTTTTAGAGGATATTGTTCAAGTAGATCCAAGAAGGCTAATACTTAGTGATAATTATCTTATAGATGCATGTGGAATTGATATAAAATTTTTATCATATTTTGAAGTTAATGTGGTTGTTGGTGGTATCATGGAGTCCATCAAACAAGTTGGGATATACTCTAGAGATTTAGTATTAATACATAACACATGCAGGTCAACACATAAAGTTGAAGTCGTTATATTAATATAGAAAAAATGCATCACTGTTAGAATGTGCCAAGCATGAAAAGATTGTGCATGACAAAGCAGGCACCATGTATAAAGAAGACCATATCATTAATGGGAGGTCACGCTGATCAAAATGCAATAGACCTTTAAGAGGAGATAGTCCAAGCAAATGTACATGCAACCTACAAGAGAAAAGGTAGAAGTCAACATTTTGGAGACAAGGCAAGCAACATTTGAAAGAACAAGCCCACACATTGTAAATAGATCACCATGAAGAATAGGGGAAGTTCACAACAGTCAAAGAAGAAATATCCACATGCTAAGGTGGAAGACCATAGTTAATAGATTGAGTAATATTTTGGCTTTATTTATTAGCATTTCCACTCACATTTCTATAGAAGTCTATGTCATTCATAATGCTAAAAATGCCAGACCACTGAAGGAAGAAAAAGTGTTGTGTTTCCTTGGATTAGGTGGCATCCTCTTATTATCAATTACAATGTTGGTGGTTCTTTTGTGCTACATTTTTATTGCTAGTAAATTCATCTAAGAAAACCTCAGTTGCTAAATTCAACATTATCTCCAAAGAAATCAATTGGATAGTGCAGATGATGAAAATAAGTCTTAATATAAGATACTCAAGATGTGTTGGATAGCTCGAGTTTGCCAGCCAGAATATGTGGTATCAAGAGCAAAGGATGCCAAAGGAAAAATGAGGCAACGCATGAGAGAAACCCACGTGTTGGAGGGAAGAGCTCATGTGGGCAGCATGTAATATAGAAGACCATATGGCTGAAGAATAAAGAAGTCATCTTTGCCAAGAAAAAATCTGCAGGAAGCCATAGCACACAAGGAAAGACTAAAGCTTTATCCCACATTCCTTGTGTGGGGATATCTTTAGTTGTTTCAATACCATTACACAAATATAGCATTCTGAAGTAAAGAAAGAAGCCTCCTATAAAGGCATAGCTATGTGCATGGTGTGGGTTTGATGACATCAGTAGGAGGAAACCAATTTTAAATTTTAATAAAAAAATGTAAGCATGATGATGTGGATCAGGGCGAAGAGATGTTGACACATGGACAATCCTATGGTTTTCGCTATGTCACTAAGGGAAGTTGTTTGCTTGATAACCATAGTGAGGTGGTGAGGGGTGTCGAGACTATGACAAGTGGTAGTTAGTTGGATAACTAGGTGGTGATGTGGTAAAGAAGTTGGACATATAACAAGGTCCCACATGGCACAGAATCTAAGACAGGCCATTTTGTGGTGGACAAGTTTCAAGAATGCACCAGATCATGCCACATGGCTGATCTGAGGGTACTCATTAACTCGCTATGGGAGAGTTGTAAGGAGGTTAGTATAGTGAAGTGTTGATAAGATGACACATGGCAATAATGAGGATGGCCAGTCAAAGTGTGACAGGCGGTGCTTGTAGGTCCAAGCCAATCAAAAGATGACACATGTCCTGGTTGGTCAAACTAAGTTTGACCCAGATTGGAAGGGCTGGGAAAGTTCAAAGGTCTCAAATGAAAAGTTTGCTTTCATTTGTTTTCTAGTTTCACATGCAGGTCATTTACATAAAATCTCAGACTTTTAATATAGTTCAAGCTATTGTAAGAGGTTTTAAATTTTGCAAAAATGTTATGAAAATCTCTAAATGGAACCCTAAACTTTCGAAGGTCATATCAGGGGTTTTTTTAAAGCAAAGTATGCCTTATCATATACTATCAAAATCATGAGAAACTGATTTTTCTGATTCTGGGGTTGTTTTTTGCACAGAATGCCATTGATTCATTCTACATGAGGTTTTCTATCAGGATCCCTTTTTGCAACTGTATTTAGGTATGGAAGTTCAGAATTGATTCCTAGCATGATGATGACCTAGGTATGGTTAAAAGGTAGTGGAAATCCAGTTAGGGTCAAATTTGTTCAGATTCATTTAGTAAAAGCTCAAATTTTACCTAGCATTTCAGTAAGTAATCTGATATGTTGATGACTCGTCAAGGTTTCATTAATTCAATGGAGATATTTCTCAGATCAATAAATAGTAATGATAAAAAACCAGATCAAATCAAGATGGAAGAGAGAAGAAAGAGGTTGTTCAATTGCTAAGAGAGGGAATTTCAAGTGGATAGATGTCAATTACATATCAAATCTGGGAATTCACCTTTATCTATATCTCTCTATTTTTCTTCCATTGTAAGGTTGTTGATTGGTTTTCAATTTCCAGTTCTTGGAGCTCTGCTTAGGCTGTGAAAGCCACACACCCAACATTTCTCTATTGTATTGAGTAGTATTTGATGTTTTTTGCAAATAGTTCTAGTCTGTTAGGTGATTTATGAGTTAATTTTTGTACATTTCATGTATTTGGTTTCAAAGAAAGCAAATAAAGAGCAATAATGGTTTCAATTTCGGTTTGAATCTTGTCTCCTATTTGTGGATCTATAATCTTTTCTAGTTTGTGATCAAAGACCATAGATTAGGTTGTATCTCATTTAGTGATGTATGTGATTGAAGTACCTTGCTTATGGAACAAAGAGCCATGTAATTGCTTGGTGTTTATCACAGGGTTTACTGATTTCATGAAAGGATTGTCTGGGTATGAGATTCAAATCTAAAGTAGATGTCTATTCACAAGGTAAAGGATAGATTAGGGATCTTGATGTAGAGATACGTTTGAGATTTCCAAAAGATGTATGGTTATAATTCATTTAATTTCCCAATAGATAAGGCACTTATCAGAGATAGGATCATTAAGTTCTATTGCTCATACTTGGGTCTTGTCGTTATCATCATATTAAATCAATTTTCCCTTTTATGTTGAAATCTTTTCAATGTTAACCCGCACTTAGCTTCATGAGTTATGTCCTTAGCTATTTCATGCTTGTGATTCTTGGTTAAGTATAGAAGATTTAGGGGTTTTTATCTACTTTACATTATATTCAATTTATACTTTGATAACTGGTACCATATAAAGAATCTATAGGTATACCCACCTAGGTTTTGTAGAGCTTGAAGTGCAGAAGGAGTGTAGCCTTATAGTTGGCCCAGGTTCTTGGTGAAGTGTGTCCATTATTGGAGATAGCTACCCATAGATGCATTCTTTCCTTGCATACTTTGTTTTATAAACACTATTAAATCAGGATCCAACAAAATGGTGACTCTACTGGGGAGATAAGATGGAAAATAAACCTTGTTAAAAGGACAAGAATCTCTAGTGTGAATTGAATATCTCAGTCCTATTTTTCAATATTGTTTTTCCCATCCAAGTCACCAACAAAATGGCGACTCTGCTAGGGACTATATTGAATCAGATTTAAGACAAACCTTGAGAATTTAAAAGAAGAGATTCAATACAACAAAAAAAGTATATAAAAGCTGTAGCAGTAAGATTGATTGATGCGTTTTCTAGTCTTCTTACTCAAAATATCATGCACCCCAGTTGAGCTTTATTCATGGACAATAGTATGTTGTGAAATTCGATGAAAATTGTGTGTTAGGACTATTTTAGGTCTATCTTCAATCAGTTCAGTTTGCAAGTGTTGTTGAGAAAGTTTAAAGTCAAGAATCAATTTATAAAGCACAGTTTCTTTTCAAGATGATAATGATCTGCAAGTTTCTCTTACATTGAAGGTCTAGTTCAGATTTGTCAAGTAACAAATTATGTTTTATTTCTCACATAAGTGAGTGGCGACTCTCAAATCTCTATACCAGTTGTTTCTAGTTGATTTCATTGCAAAATTTTGAAGGACTTTCAGTTGTATGGGTAGATCTGAAGCTGTTGATGTATCTTGAAAATAAAGTTTTAAATTCTTGGTAAGTTTTAAGTGTTGTTTACAATCTGCTATTATAAGGAATTGAAGTGTAAAAGTAGATCACAATAGTGATTATTTTATTCCTCTTGTAAGGAGGTGGCGACTCTACAAAGTTTGATCAGTGGTGTGAAGGAATTCCTGTCTTGCACCTATGTCAAATCAGAAAATCGAAGTTCAACATCAGCACTTGAGGTATTTTGGTTTTCATGTTTTCTTTTCATGGAAGTCAAACATTAAAAAACATGGTTGCCTCTATTAAGTGATTTTCAGCACTAAAAGGGAGAGGTAGAAATTTTGTTCTAAGATGGAGTCAGATCTTAGATCTGAGATAGTTTTCCAAATTCTGAGAGTTTGGAAATTGTGAATAATAATATTGCTTTGTTGAATAGACTGGTCTACAAAAGGATTTTCAATCTTATAAGAATTGAGGTAGGAAGTACTCAAGGTGTAAGTGTTGAACAATGTTATTTAAGGCTTAAATCAATAATTAGTGAGATGCCTTTTCATTGTAGACCCAAGGAATCTTCCCTACCTAGTGTTTTCCTTGATGTTCTAGTACCTGATTCAGTCAATTGGTCAGCACCTATAAGATTAAAAAGGTTTTTACAAATTGAAAGATTCATTGAGGAGATGGAAAATGATGATTATAGATTTCATGTTATGTCTCTTGATGATAATGAGTGTGCTGAAAGTCAAGGTAGTAATGAATAAAATGAGTCCATAGAGCAAGATAATCTATCTTTCAAATGTGAAGAGAAGGATTCAGATGTTAGTGAATTGGGTAATTGCAATCAGCATAAGGAAGATGGATATGAAAGTGAAAATAAAATTTGTTACAGTGCATATGAAGTTGAAGAAAGTTATAACAGAAGTAGAGGTAGTGGTTGCCATGATGAGAGTAAATGTTGTAATAATACTGATTTTCTAGATTGTTACACTAATGATTTTTTTGTTGTAAGTTCTTCATGTCATTCGGATGATAATCACAGCTGGGAGAAGATTTGTGAGGCATTCTTCCTGAACTCTAATGAAATCTCTGATTTGTTGGCTCATGATTTTGAAAAGCAAGTGTCTCTAAGGATTTTCATATTTTTCATCATAATGTTTCTTCATTCAGTCAAGTTACTTGCCCAAAGCTTGATGCAGAAAGAGATCTAGAATTCGAATAATCCTTATCAAATTTTGGAGGTTTAGATGATAGTACATCAAATGTATTTGCACATGATGATTTTTTGGATGCAGAGCATGTTAGTGAAGGGAAGTTTATTATTGTTTCAAATTCTTATCATGCTGATTTTGCAGAAATTTATTTTGATGTTTCATGTGATGAAAAGGAATGCAGTGAATGTTGTCAATCCGAATATGGATTTTCTATATATGCTGATAAGTCTTATAAAGATAACTTCAAGGTGTATTCTAACTTTCAGTTAGATGAAAAAAATGATACTGATCAACATAATGTAGGTCATCACTTTTGGAATGAGTTTTCATGCTTGGTAACTAATCAGTTATTTCAAGAATGTGAAGAGGTTTTGGCAGAGAATAAATATGATTTAGTGAATGACACAACTGCAAATAGGCAACAATTAGATTTCAAATACTCTTTGCAGCCGGAGACACAAGGTGAGTTGTAAGTTTTTGGTGTTTGCAATTTGGCGAATGATGTAGATTATGAAGTTTTTGTGTTTTCGATCAGCATGCATGAATCATCATTGGATTTTGATTCTTATTTTAGTTTGTGTACTTATGAGCATACTAATTTTTTTTCTCATAATGAGCATGAGGTAGAGGCTAATGCTAATGTATGTATGCATTATGAGAATGAAGGAAGTTGTTTCATTTTGCCAAATGATGTGATCCAAGATGCTAATCTGATTGGTAAAATTGAGAAAGTTAATCACAGTTTACCTCATGAAGATGTAAATGAAAATCAAGTATATGACAAAGGTAAAAGTCTTTGCTAATTTTGAGGGCACTTTTGAACATAGTAGTGTAGTAGTTTCCCTATTTTCAATAAAGGTGTTCGAGAGAACTTTTTGAAGTTTAGGTGTGTGGTCTGCTTCTTCCAGAGATCTGAATTTGTGCCATGCCTGCAAGGGACATGCATCCCCAAATAGAGCCACTGTTGGGACTAAAAATTGCATGGCCAATTTTTAGTCCCTTTGAGAAAATTTGAGCCCTATCAATGCTTTTAAGTGCACATGTACCTGACTATACCTTTGAGCCTCAAGAGGTGTTTAATGCTTTTAGCACCTTCCTTTTAGTGCATCCACTTGTTCCATGAAGTTAATTTATCATTTTGAGCCTTCCCATGAAGTCATCTTTTGAGCAAATTCTAATTCTGCATTTTCCCTTAAGTATCAAAAGGTGATAGGAAGGCATGTTCGCAATTGAATATCTCGCACCAAGAAATGTTTTAAGACTCACCACTTTGGGAATGTCTAGCATCCATACCTGAGAGCTTATGTTTCATATTTTGATTCATTTTGAATCCAGTTGACTAGGTTTTGAATCCCTCAAAGTTGGTCAGTTACTATTTTCATGCTTTTGCAATTAATTCTGAATTTTGGGAAGCCCTATTTGACATATTATAACTTTTGACCAGTCAACACAAATGCTAAAATTATTTTTTTGTTTCATTGTAGATGTTAGAGACTTCTTATGATTAAATTTTTATGTCTTGACGAATCCATTTGATCAGTTTTCAAACGTGATTCCAAATGGAATTTCTAACTTTTTACTGGTGTCAGTATTTGCAAATTGAGTGGAATCCTTGTTTGGGACTTAATATCTCCTAATCCGTGATAGGTCAAGTCAAATGGATTTACCCCTTTTTCATATATTGAAAGTAGTATAAGTGTGCCAGTTTTCAAGTCCTGATGAATCTGTCTTCACACTTTACCAGGGTCATTCCATTCACAAAAAATATTGCTTTATTGATGTTTCCTGTCTGGCAAATCCAAGTTGCCAACTTCAGACGCTTTCCAAATTCATCCCATGATTCTTCATGAGCCCAAATCGTAGATCCATAATGTCCTCATGATAGAGAACTAGTACCCCAGTTTCTAGATCCCCAAGTGCCCATATGCCTAGTTTTCCAAGCCATTTCCAAATGCACTTTCTAGTTTTCTAACATGTTTATCTACAAGTGAATTTAAGTTGGCAACTTTGGAGGTCAATATCTTTTAACCCTGATGTCATCATGCAATGGGATCTAGCAGGCATGTTGAACATGTCAGAGAGAATAGAGATCCTGAGTTTCAGAGCTGGGTTAGGTGTTTATGTCAATTTTTTAAAGTCGGGCAAGAGGCCTCCTGACAAAGATTTCACAGTGGTGCAAAAATAGTTGAAATAAGTTTTTAATGGTAAATTAGTGGTCAAAATGGATTCCAGTCTGTTCAAGATAATCAATGGACTAGTTTGGAGCATCAATTTTTTGGAAATGAATTTTTTTTTTAGCTGAACCCACTTTGGGGCCCGACTAATTATTTTAAATTGATAAAATCGATGAGATGTGAAGTTAAATATATTCAGAGATTAACATGATACTCCAAAATATTCATTACAATCTGTGTTGTTTTAAATGTTCTTGAGGCTAGGAAAAATATCCCTACTTTCATCTCAGATGTCCTGATGAGTAATTGATCATAGTTGGATATGTTTGTGGGAATATAGCATTTCATCATTGTAATGTATTGAAGGGTTTTGTATTTTCATTCTAGCATTGTGATCAGTAAGTGAAATATTGGACACCCATCAATGGATTGGATGCTTTATGTATCTAGCAAATCTTTGTGATCATAAAGAGACATTTTAAAAAAAGGGGCCACTACTATTATACCAATTGGCTAGGATGGAGTTTTGTATGAGAAAAATAGTTTTTGAGAGTGGACATACATATATAATGTGTTGAATGGAGTTGTAATCATGAAAAGAGGAGGTTGAAAAAAGGAGGAGCCAGCATTGTTTAGAGGTCAAAACATAAAGTTAAAGCCATTGTATTAATATAGAACACATGCATCATTGTTAGAATGTGCCAGGCATGAAAAGATTGTGCATGACAAAGTAGGCATCATGTATAAAGAAGACCATGCCATTAATGGGAGGTCACTCTGATCAAAAGGCAATAGACCTTTAAGAGGAGATAGTCCAAGTAAATGTGCACGCAGCTTGCAAGAGAAACGGTAGAAGTCAACATTTGTGAGACAAGGCAAGTAGCATTTCGAAGAACAAGCCCACACATTGTAAATAGATCTCCATGCAGAACAGGGGAAGTTCACAACAATCAAAGAAGAAATATCCACACGCTAAGGTGGAAGACCATAGTTAACAGATGGAGTAATATTTTGGATTTATTGATTAACATTTCTACTCACATTTCTACAGAAGTCTATGTCATTCATAATGATAAAAATTCCAGAACACTGAAGGAAGAAAAAGCGTCATGTTTCCTTAGATCAGGTGATGTCCTCTTATTATCAATTACAGCATTGGTGGTTCTTCTATGCTACATTTTTATTGCTGGTAAATTCATCTAAGAAAACCTCAGTCGCCAAATTCAACATTATCTCCAAAGCAATTAATTGGAGAGTGCAGATGATGAAAAGAAGTCTGAATATAAGATATTTAAGATGTGGTGGACAGCTCAAGTTTGCCAACCAAAATATGTGGTATCGAGGTCCATTTTTAGAGCAGAGGATGCCAAAGGATAGATGAGGTAGCACATGAGAGGAACCCGTGCATTGGAGGGAAGAGCTCACATGGGAAGCATCTAATAGAGAAGACCATATGGCTAATGAATAAAGAAGCCGTCTTTGCCAAGAAAAAATCTACAGGAAGCCATAGTGCATAGGGAAAGACTAAAGCTTTATCCCACATTCCTTGTGTGGGGATATCTTTAGTTGTTTAAATACCATTATACAAATATAGCATTGTGAACTAAAGAAAGGAGCCTCCTATAGCATAGATATGTGCTTGGTGTGGGTCCAATGACATCAACAGGAGGAAACCAATGTTAAATTTTAATTGAAAATGTAAGCATGATGATGTGGATCAGGGCGACGAGATGCTGACATGTGGAAAATCCTATGGTTGTTGCTATGTCACCGAGGGAAGTTGCTCGCTTGATAACCATAGCAAGATGGTGAGGGGTGCCATGATTCTAACAAATGGCAATCACCTGGATAACTAGGTGGTGATCTGGCAAAGAAGTTGGACCAATCACAAGATGCCACATGGCACAAAATCTGAGATAGGCTATTTCATGGTGGGCAAGTTTCAAGAATGCACCAGATCATGCCACATGGTAGATCTGAGGGTTCTCGTTAACTCACTGTGGGAGAGTTACAAGGAAGTTAGTATAGTGAAGTGGTGATAAGATAACACATGGCGCTGATGAGGATGGCTAGTTAGAGTGTGACATGCGGTGCTTGTAGGTCTGAGCCAATCAAAAGATGACACATGTCCAGGTTGGTCAAACTAAGTTTGACCCAAATTGGAAGGGCTGGGAAAGTTCAAAGGTCTCAAATGAAAAGTTTACTTTCATTTTTTTTCTGGTTTCACATGTAGGTCATTTACATAAAATCTTAGACTTTTAATATAGTTCAAACTATTGTAAGAGGTTTTAAATTTTGCAAAAATGTTATAAAAATCTCTGAATTGAACCCTGAAATTCTGAAGGTCATATCAGGGGCATTTTTAAAGCAAAGTATGCCTTATCATATACCTCCAGAATCGTGAGAAACTGATTTTTCCAATTCTAGGGTTGGTTTCTGCACAGAATGCCACTAATTCATTCTACACGAGGTTTTCTATCAGGTTCCCTTTTTGCAACTATATTCAGGTATGGAAGTTCAGAATTGATTCCTGACATGATGATGACCTAGGTATGGTTAAAAGGCAGTGGAAATGCAGTTAGGGTCAAATTTGTTCAAATTCATTTAGTAAAAGCTCAAATTTTAGCTAGCATTTTAGTAAGTAATCTGATATATTGATGACTCATCACGGTTTCATTAATTCAATGGAGATATTTCTTAGATCAATAAATAGTGATGATAAAAAACTAGATCAAATCAAGATGGAAGAGAGAAGAAAGAGGTTGTTCAATTGCTAAGAGAGGGAATTTCAAGTGGATAGATTTCAATTGCATATCAAATCTAGGAATTCACCTTTATCTATATCTTTCTATTTTTCTTCCATTGTAAGGTTGTTGATTGGTTTTCAATTTCTAGTTCTTGGAGCTCTGCTCAGGCTGTGAAAGCCACACACCCAACATTTCTCTGTTGTATTGAGCAGCATTTGATGTTTTATGCAGATATTTTTGGTCTGTTAGGTGATTTATGAGTTAATTTATGTGCATTTCATGTATTCGGTTTCAAGGAAACCAAATAAAGAGCAACAATGGTTTCAAATTCAGTTTGAATCTTGTCTCTTGTTTGTGGATCTATAATCTTTTCTAGTTTGTGATCAAAGACCATAGATTAGGTTGCATCTCATTTAGTGATGTATGTGATTTAAGTACCTTGCTTATGGAACAAAGAGCCATAATTGCCTGGTGTTTATCACAGGGTTTATTGATTTCATGAAAGGATTGTCTGGGTATGCGATTCAAATCTGAAGCAAATGTCTATTCACAAGGTGAAGGATAGATCAGGGATCTTGATGTAGACATACATTTGAGATTTTGAGAAGATGTATGGTTATAATTCATTTAATTTCCCAATAGATAAGGCTCTAATTAGAGATAGGATCATTAAGTTTTGTTTCTCATGCTTGGGTCTTGCTGTTATCAACATATTAAATCAATTTTCCCTTTTATGTTGAAAGTTTTTCAATGTCAACCTGCACTTAGCTTGCCAGTTTCATGAGTTATGTCCTTAGCTATTTCATGCTTGTGATTCCTGGTTAAGTATAGAAGATTTAGGGGTTTTTATCTACTTTACATTAGATTCAATGTATGCTTTGATAACTAGTACCATATAAAGAATCTATAGGTATACCCACCTAGGTTTTGTAGTGCCTGAAGTGTACAAGGAGTGTAGCCTTATAGTTGGCCCAGGTTCTTGGTGAAGTGTGTCCATTATTGGAGATAGCTACTCATAGACACATTCTTTCCTTGCATACTTGGTTGTTTAAACACTGTTAAATTAGGAGCCAACACAATTATTTACCTCTTGGTCAAATAAGTTCTAAGATGATTTATATTAATCAAAATCATCACTATATAGATACTACAGCTTCATAATTGGAGGATAAGTCTATTCTTTGAAAAATTAGACTAAGTAACCTTTCAACTATAGACGGGCTATAAACACAAGAAATTTTAGAAACAGTAAAGTCTTATCAGATCTCTAGTTTTCTTTGAAAGTGTGTTGGCTTTTATAATTATTCTTTGATATGGATTCAAGAAAAACCTAAAACCTTATTTTCTACTATATATGTATTCTTTTGGGGAAATGATAACATGGATGATAAAAAGGGGTGAGCTATCTAACATCTTCACTCATATGAACTTCATTTAATATTCCATAGAGTATAAAAACTTATGTTGTCTTAGCTTCACACTTAGATTAAAATTTACTTTTCTTGGAAATTTTATAAGGGTACTTTTATTTTGATTATTGAGTAGACAATAACTATGTTTATTTTAATTTTTACCCCTAGTTCATCTTAAGGATTCAAATTGGAAATAATTGTTTTTAGTGTGCATTTGACAATCTAGCTTCTTCATATTTATATTAAATTTTCTTTTTAATTATATTTGTTATGATTTCAAAATCTACCATTTTTTTAATGGCCTTTATCTAGATAGATTGGAGTATTGAGACAAGGTTCTCAAATTTTCATTTACAATAGACTTGTTTATATTTAAGATCTCTACTCACAAAAGCTTTCATGAAACTATGTGATAAATAGATGACCAATAGATGAAATGTGATTGTAATATCCCTTAGTTATTTACAAGTGACAATCCCTCTTACTTCCAAATAATTTCATTAGACAGTTTGCATGGTCTCAAGACTCAGAGAAATTTATATTTGGATATTCACTATAACATTTTGTTATAGGCCTTCATAGTTTGTTTACCATATATGTACATAATACTATCCCATACTAGAGAGATACTATGAATAGAACTAAGTTTATATAGATCTTGTTTGAAACAACATATTCTACTATGGTTTTGAAATCATGCATCTTAACCATTCATGAAACTTGCCTCCTGACTCTTCTTTTTGTTGCATATGTTATCATAGGATATCACTGATGGATGCAAAGTATCAATGGCAATACTAATAGTATGCTTTATAATTATAATGATCAAAGTAAGTTTATTGTTATCAGTTTTATCTTAATATTTATAATATAAACCACTATTGTAATAGTTGTGTCATCTGAAGTGATTGTATTCGTCATCCATAATATTGTAAGGTCCCTCCTCCTATATTATTATCAAATATGAATTCTCTATTAAAACCATTATAGGGGATTGAAATGGATATGAAGTAATGTTTTATGTTGTGAATGCCCTAATTAAAATTGAGATCAATTGATACATCCATGTTTTAATACCCAGTGATTTGAAAGCTACTACATTATCTTGACTATTTAAACTTTAAAATTCCACTAACACTAATATGAGGTTTTTTCACCCAATGACGATGGCATTGATTATGGTACCTCGATGATTGGGTTATATGCAATTGAAATGGTTCAGTATACCCTATTGGTGATGTTATGATGTCTAGGTATATGCATGCCTAACGATGACTATTCTAGTATTTTAATCTAAATTAATGAATAAGTTATGTTATGTATATTTTGTGACTTTTGATGATTAAATGTGAGTAGAAATGAATTAAATAGTTAGTTATATGAAAGATTCATGTTTTAACTTATGTGATTTCCATGATAAGTTATATATATTTTATATGTGTTGTGGATTGAATGAATGTATCATTTTGTAACCATTAAGTGTTACTATTTTATAACAGTAATCTTTTAGTGTCAATTGACACTCATGAATTGTTTATGCATTCTAACATGATAGTTAAGGTTAGCTAAGTAACATAAAGATCTAAGTTGAACTAGGTTAGTAAACTTTTTGCTAATTAGTTAGTAATTGAGGTTAATTACCCTAATCAGGATTAGTGACACTAGTACAAAAACAACAATATATTACTAAATAAACTAATAAAATTTGTAGATATATGACTAATTTTGATCATGTGACCAATGGTAGTTTATTTCCGATCATTAACTTGACAACCAAATTTATGACTAAAATATTTAAATCATTGATTTGGTCATTTGTTGATGTGTCCTAGTAGTTTATTTGTAGTGTTGTTAGAATATTTGGTAGTTGATCTGGTAATTGATTTAGTAGTATATTTGGTAGTATATTTAGTACTTTATTTGATGGTATATTTGATAATTTATTTGGTGGTACATTTGGTAGTTGATTTCATAATATATTTAGTAGTCTATTTAGTATTTGATTTGGTAGTTTATTTGGTAATTTATTTGATAGTATATTTGGTAGTATATTTGGTAGTAATTTAATAATCAATATAATCATATTAGGGCACCATGGAATTGAACCGCCATCCTCCTACTTGTAACGTAGGTGCTCTTCCATTGAGCTAGTGCCCTTTAACTAATAAACATATCATGTATCATATATCACCACTCCAATTTTCCAATGGAGACAAATAATATGCAAGTGAAAAACATAAGAGACATTGTAGCTAAAAGATAATGTACAAACATAATTTATTTGAGATAAAACTATTAACCTAAGAAAACTAAAGTAGTTTTGTTCAAAGAATACTATCTCAACAAGAGAAATAATGTACCAAAGTTCAAGTCACTAGTGTAAGGCTATTAGAGTTGAAGTAAAAGATTGAAGAACATGGAAGAATAACATAGAGGTCAAAACACATTCTTAATGCAATTAAAAACTAAAATTTAATAATTATGAAACACATAAGGGATGATTAGAAAATGACAAATAAATGTTGCTATTACAATCAACATGTGCATGCATGAGAAGGAATAATAGTAATTAAGCAACCACAATGTGTGATCTTTATTCGAAATTAGTTATTACAAGATACAACTCCTTGAATTAATATCTCCCTCCATAAGGTCACCATTTTCCACATATAATGAGGCATAAGAAGGCATTAAGAGGGGTGTGTGAATGGAATTAGATCATACATAAAGATATTGTAGACATCAAATTGTAAACACTACTATTTTTCTTTAAGATTTAATGCTTGGGTGAGATTGCTGCTTTGGATCAGTTTACATTAATTTTTTGCTATTTAATCATTATTGCCTTCATTTGAATTTTGAATAAGAATCAAACATATCACCATCCATTTCAATAAAAAAAATGAGAAAAAATAAGCTCTAGTTAAATTTTTCTTAATTATTTTTTATTAGATAAACAGGTTTTACAGGGACCCTGAAACCCAAGAGTTAAAATATTAACAAGGCTAATAATAAGCATGAAAAACCCAGCCAAAAAGTTTCCAGTTCAAAGGCTGAAAATAAGCACAAGGCCTAGTCGATAGACAAAAACCAAAGTAAAGGCCAAGAAGAGAAAAAACATGAAACAACTAAGGCAAAAGCCCTTACAAAAAGCCAAAAAAAGGCACTAAAAGAAACAAAAGAATAGGCAGAGGATTAGTCCTCGTTCTTTCTCTCCAGGTCTTGCATTACCTGAGCTGCCTCATAGGCCATCTTTCTCTCCTCTACCTCTTTCTGGAGCACCCTTTGATCCTCCTAGTCCTGACCATTGTTGATGTTGTCCTTTGCAGTGTCGACCCCCATTCTAGATTCTTCCTTGTCTTTTCCATCCTCATCATCCTTCATAACTCTGTCCTTGATCTAGCCCATTAAGGATATGATGTTGCTATTAATGGAGGTTAGCATCGAAATCATCTAATTCAAGAGATTATGATTGTAGATTTTGAGGGTGTTGATCCTTTTCTTCACCAGACTAAGCCTCTCATGATTTTCATGTCTTTTATCATAGTTTGCTCCATTCCTGTTATTCTCCATATGACCCACCTGCTCTTTGACCTCCTCTAGCTCATGGAAAAGCCACTTGATTGATCTAAAGTTATCAATCATGCTATTACAGGAATTATTCAAGAGATTTAGCTTGGTTTCCCTAGCTTTGTTTGAAATAGCCACAATAGCTAACTCAATGAGTTCTTCAAGCCTCATCTCTTCTTGGTTATCCACAAGGACCTGCGGGATCATGGCCTCTCTAAAAATGCCTATTTTTGAGGTCTTGACTTTAAAGTTTTTCCAAGTGTTCCCTCTATTATTTACCTGCACCTCCCCACCCTCGGTCTCAAAATCCAAATTTTGTTCCTTAGTTTATGCATGGATATGGATAGGTGAAAGAGGTAGTGAAGACATGTCTCGATCTTGCTGCATAATCTCCTCCTCCAGAACCTCCCTCTTCCATTTCTCCCCTCCTCGATCCTCCTTAATTTCCTCCTACATCTTCATTTCCTCCTCTTTCATCTCCACATCTTCCTCCTCATTATTGTCATCCTTCACATCTTTCATAGGATGCTTTTGCCCATGATCCCTAGGACCTTTTCTACTGGGGGTGATGGAAGAAGGTGAGTTCTTGACCAGATGGGTGGCTTTTTTATGAGTGAATGAAATCACATCATCCTCACAGCTAAAGCTCTAAATGGCATCCGAGTCTGAAGAGTAGTTGGAGCTACTAGAAGTCATATTCTCAGTTCGAGGGGGATCCTTGCTTATAGTTTGAGCCTTAAAATGCTCATAAATAGGCAACAAGAACCCCTCATGCAACACAAGGTTTTTAGAGGGCTTCTCTTTGAAGCTAGCCACTACCTTGCTCAAAGAAGTTAACAAGTAAAAAGGAAAAAAAAATTTACGGCTGCGTTGAAAATGATTCAAAAGAAAAAAGTGGTGGGTACGAGCCCTATCAAACCTAGGGTCCAAAGTAATATACTCTATAATAGCTCTCAGAAAATACCTCCATAGTTTCTTCATGGTGTTAGGAACATAGTATGTGTTAATCTTCTTTAGGGCTTTCAGTTCCTTCTCATCCTTAACAAAATCCCGCATAGCATTAGCCGAGAGCTTCTTGTCCCTAAAAAACTTAAAACCCTCAATCGAGATTTTAGCAATGGTTGAAATCACCTCCTCAATGATCATGAAAGAAGCCCCATTCACCTTCACTCTACCATCCTTCCATGAACCAATCATACTATTGGTCACCTCCTGATCAAAGCCATGCAATTTCATTATGTATCTAGTAATCTCGCCTAGATCCAGTTGTTCCCAAACTTTTTCCCTACTCTTCCATTTCTAAATTTTTCCCACTGGCTCCTTTCTACACCTTTCGCAAACCATGTCTACACTCTACACGCCCTCAATTCTCATATGCACCTCGCATTACAATAGATTAGATCCTCTATGACTAAGAAAAATGTAGAAAGAATTAACCCTTCTATTGCTCCTATTGTAAATGTAATAAATGACCCACAAAGCATGTCGACTAGTCTGTAATAAATTGCAGCAATTACAATTTCCTATGTTAACTTTTTGGGAAGTTCCCTTTCCCCTTAATCCATTCATTCTCATAATTGCAAGTTGATCTTCTCTGTACTTCCTTGGATCTTGTCCAGATCGATCAAGCTTTAAACCTCTACCAACAAAGTATTTCTGGGATGCCATATCATAATTTGGCTTGTACCAACCCCAATATTTGCAATCTTGTCAGTGATTGGGTTAGCTTCCTAGAAAATATAAGTGATGTGGACTCTACTAAATTTGGCAAGAGTCTCATGGGACTCATCAATAAGATTCATAATTGACCATGATGGCTAAGAGTTGCCATTAATACATTTTATTATGTTGTTTGAGTCCTCTTCAAGCCAAAGATTAGTGACTGCAATTTCAAAAGCCAGTTTGACAGTATTACATTTACCATTCGCTTTTGAAAAGTGGTTGGTTTGATAACGGAGCCTTCTCTTTTTTTCTGCCACCTAATTCAATATCTCCCCCTTTCCTTACTGAATAGTTTTCCTTTATGTTTGCAAAAAATTTCTTTCCTATCACTTTAGTTGGCTCCTCTTTATCTCTGAAGATTCTATTATTTATCTCCTTCCAGATGCTCCAACAGAAATGAGGCAAGATCCAAGAATTTAATTCCTGAAGTTGAGAGCCATTGAACATACACTTCCATTTATAGAAGAGATCCAAGAGGTTAAAAGGCACACACTAGCTGAATCCCAAGTCTTGGATGAGGGAAACCCAAACCTCCCTGGAGAAAGAGCAATGAATGAACAAATGATTTCCAGCCTCCAACTGATCTTTACGTAACTCACATCTGCTAGGCATAATATGACCTCTTTTTATGAAGTTATCTTGGGTAAGGATTTTGTCCTGTAGAGCCAGCCAATAGAACATATTAATTTTTGGAATGAGGCCAAGAATTCAAGCCCTCAACCAAGGAGGAATCTCTTTTAATCTCCAAAGGGCCAAGTACCTAGAGGCAGCAGTATATTACCCATTGGCATTATCTCCCTAGACCAATTTGTCCCTATTGTTATTTAGGGCCATAGAGTTTAGCATAATCATAATAGGATTAAGATCTTCAAAAATGGCAGAAAGGTCTATCCATCCCTAGTCATTCCTATAGTTACTAACTTTCTACCCAAAATGGTTGATGCAGTCATTCATCCAGACCTCATAGATGGAGTTGTTCATAAGGGGGCCTTGAATAAGCTAGCTATTGGACTAGAACTTGATAACCTCCCCATTTCCTAGTTTCCAAGAAACTCTAAAATTAGCCAAGTCCCTTGCTTTTAAAAAACCATTCCAAATAGCAGATCCTCTTCGGATATCTTCACTGAAGAGGGTAAACTATTTAGAGGGTCTCTTAATATACTTGTTTTCCATAATGTCTCTCAATTCCCCTGTGCTGTTGAAGATACACCATATTTTCTTAGCCAAAAGAGCCTTGTTGAGGTGAGTTAGCTTCCTAATGCCTAGACCCCTGTATTTCTTAGGGAGGCAAAGTTTTTCCCAAGCAACAAGAGGATACCTTTTATTCCTTTCAACCCCTGTCCATAAGAAGTCTCTCTAAATTTTTTCCATTTTCTCAGCAAATTTCATAGGGATCACAAAGAGGCTCAAAGCATAGAGAGAAATGTTCTAAAGGGTGGATTTAACCAGTTGACATTTTCCAGCT
Source organism: Cupressus sempervirens (assembly GCA_028749045.1). Classification (NCBI taxonomy): domain Eukaryota; kingdom Viridiplantae; phylum Streptophyta; class Pinopsida; order Cupressales; family Cupressaceae; genus Cupressus; species Cupressus sempervirens. The sequence continues at coordinate 897,363,509 of CM053787.1, forward strand.
TGGCTAAGAGAAGCCCCTTTCCAACCAACCAGCTTCTCACTAAATCTATCTATAATGTTTTTCCAGAAAGATTTAGGGGGATTCATGGCCACAAGAAGCCCAAGATAGGTAGAGGGAAGCTTCCCCACACTACATCCCAAGATTCTAGAGATTTTTTTTTGTCTATCCTCAGGGGTGTCGATAAAGAAAACAGAGCTCTTATCCCAGTTAATGAACTGCCCTGACCCTCTGGAGTAGATATCTAAGATTTCCTTCATAGCCTTAGCCTCCTTAATAGAAGCCTCCTCTCCCATAATGGTATCATCAACAAATTGCTGATGAGAAAAGGGGCACTTATAGAAGAAGGTTTAAAACCTTTGAATCTCCCTTCCTTCTTATACTTCTCAATAAGTTTGCCTAAACATTCTGCCAAGATAATGAAGAGAATAGGAAAAAGAGGATCCCCTTGATGAGGCCACGAGAGGGTTTGAAAAAATTGGAGGGGGATCCATTCACTAAAACTGCAAGAGAAGAAGTAGACACTAGATGAGATATTAGCTTACAAGTTTTGTCATCAAACCCAAAAGCCTTGAGCACTCTATCTAGGAAAGACCAGTCAACCCTATCATAGGCTTTAGAAAGGTCTATTTTAAGTAGCATCCCTTCTCTCTTTCCCGCTTCCATGGAGTGAATCACTTTATGCACCATCATTATGGAGTCTAAAATTTGTCTACCTAGGACAAAACCAGTTTGCTGATGAGATATAATTAGTGGGAGGAGATTGAGCAGCCTAGAAGTAAGAACCTTCAAAATAATCTTATAGAAAGAATTGCAAAGACTAATAGGTCTAAACTTGTCCAAGGAATTGGCTCCAAAAATTTTAGGAATGAGAACTAAAAAAGTAGAGTTTATCTCCTTAAGAATGCTTCTAGCCCCAAAGAATTCCTAAACAACCTGAACCACTTCCTTCCCCAAAACATTTGGAAAAAGAAAGATAGGAAGCCATCAGGGCTAGGGGCTTTATCAACCACCAGAGAGAAGAGAGCTTCTTTAACTTCCATCATAGAGGGAATGGCATGAAGCAGTTTGTTATGGTGAGGAAGGATGACCTTAAGGATACAAGAGACAATGTCATCCTAATCCACTTTGGAAAGAAAAGGATCCCAAGACAACAAGGAAGAGAAAAAAGAGATAGCCTCAAATGATATTTCCTCATCCTTGGTCAGCAATCCCTATCCTTTCTTTAAACCTATAATTCTATTGTTAGATGATGTTTAGAGTGGTGAGATGAAAAACCTTTGTATTCTGATCTCCCTCTTTGAGCCAGTTTACCCTAAATCTTTGTCTCTAGAACTTCTCCTCTTTACTGATAATATTGTGTAACTCTGATAGGATAGACAACTCAACCTCCCTGTTTAACTTGTCATACCCCTCCTCCTGAATTGAGGTTTGGATAGCAGAAATATTGTCAGTTAGGACTTCCTTATCAAAGAAAATATGGCCAAAATTAGACTTTTTCCAAGCTTTAACCATTCTTTTAACATTGCTAAGTTTTCTTGCTACCTTGTACATAGCTATGCCTTCCACATCAATACTCCACCAGAGCTTAATCTTGTCAAAAATGTCAGGGTTGGAGGTTCAGATTTTTTCAAAATGAAAAGTGGGAGGCCTTTTGGGACCTGTAGGAACAATCGAAAGGGAAATAGGGGAGTGGTCATAACCCACTCTGGGCAAAATAGCTAATTTGCAAGAGGAGGTCTTCAGCCATTCAGGATCAATAAGAGCTCTATCCAGTTTAACCTAAATACAATCTTGACCAATGTATTTATTTAACCAGGTAAAGGCACCTCCCATGAGGTCCATCTCCAAAAAAGCCAGACCATTAATGAAGTTTGCAAGGTCAGTTTTTCTTTCCCAGCCTAGGGGTAGACCTCCCTTCTTCTCCTTATCTGAAAGTGGAGTATTAAAGTCACCCATAATAATTCCTTTCTTTAAATTTCTACTCTACACTAGACTTCAAGCTCTAGTCTAGTAATTATTTCTTTCTCTCTTATTGTTAGGAGCATATAAGTTCATCAAGAACCAGCAATCGTTGGAAGGGAAATGAGAAAATTTTCACAAAAGAATATTACCATCATTGTAGACCGCTTCCATTCTATAAAAAAAATTTATTAAAAAGGGTTGGCAGACCCCTAGACGCACCATTAGAGTCCAAAGCCTCCCCACTCATCAAGTTGCTAAACTTAATCTTCCCCAAAAAATACTTTTTCATCTTAGTTTCCTAGATCATCAAGATGTCTAGTCTCTGATCTCTGATCAGGTTCCTAATAATTTCTTATTTATGGGCTCCATTAAGGCCCCTAATATTCCATGATATGATCTTCATGATAAATTCTTGGAACACTCCTGAAGAGTTCTTTGGCATCCATTTGCCAAACTTCTTTTGGTCTCTTCATCTCTGGCTTCCTTATAAGATTTTTTGCCTCTTTTGGCCACTGAGCACACATCCGATTTGCAGCTACTTCTAGTCTCCAAAAGGAGAGGCCTGAGACAATCCTCTAACATTTTTCTTCCTGGGCTTTGGGGAAGAATAACTTCACCCTTCATGCCAAAATTCAATGACCTAGAAGCCTTGAGGGAGGTCTTCGGGTTGGTTGGATGAACCTCCCACTAGTCTAGTTCCTTAACCAATAAATCCAACTTTCCTGTGCTCCCTCCAGCCAAAGAGGAGGCAATATTTTCCTCTAGGTCCTGATAGATGATAATATCCCTGTTAACTCTATAAATGTCCTCCTCTAAGGGAGTCAAGGCTAGCCTTCCCCCAAAAAGAGGAGACCTTAATAGCACAATCACCTAAGTAGTCTACTGTGGGGATTACTTTCCTTCCTCAACTCTAGAAACCAACCTTCCCTCTACCATAGCACCCTTAGTCAGCTGGGAATGAACAATAGTTTGCTTCTCCCTAAAGACAAGAGAGGAGGTCAGAGCTGGCTTCAACAGCTCTGCCCGAGGACCCATCTTATCTTTCGTGCCCTGAGGAAAAGTTGATTCAGATGGTAGCATTTGATTTACCTTTGTTGAAACTTTTTCCTCCTTAATATTCACCAAAAGAGGACCCTTCTAGCCATGGATGGTGATCTTTTTTCTCCAGAATTTCTTGACCCTAACAAGAGAAGTCCTAGAGGGATTCTTCTTCTTAACTAACTTTTCTTTCGAGCATTGAAAAGCTTTATGGCATGTCTTAAAAAAATGGTGACATTCAAATGGGACACTCTCATAATCCAACTTCTAAATATGAGTGCCAAGTTTGGACTAAAAGCACACCACTTTAGTAAAATCATCCCCTTCTCTAACACCTATACAGATCCTTCCTTAGGTCAGCCTACTCTTAGAAGCAGTAGTTAGGTCTATGGAGAGAAGCCCTCCAAAAGAACTGGCCACACCCAAAAACACATCCTCACTCCATAATGCCAACGGTAGCTTAGGGAGTCTAACCCATACTGGAGCTTGCTAAAAGAATGATTCATTTAAATCTAGTTTGGAGGACCATTTTTGCAGCACCAGGGTAGCTCTTCTAATGGTCCAGGGTCCTTTACATAGGATGTTAGCCATATCCTCTTTACAGGTGAATTCAAAAGAAAGAAACCCCTTGGCCATAGCAGTAACACTGACCTGCCCTTTCAGACTCCATTTCTTCAAAGTAAAGGATTGGACAACATCGATGTTTGGTCTCTGACCCATAATCCTACCCATAAGTGTGGCAGCCATCATAGCTATGTTGTGTTCAACAATTTCATCTAGAATGGAAATCATGCACAATCCCTTTTCCAAAATTTACACAACCTTAATTAGAGGGAAAGAGGACTTTCCTAAAGGCTTAACACCAAAGAGTGAGGCCCATTTCACTAGGAGATTCCCTAGTTTGTCCACCTTGGATAGAGATTCTAGCACATGTTGGGTACCACTTGCATCATATGGGACCCCAACCCTAGAGTCCTCCTTTCCACAGTCAGCCTGGGTACCTTCCTACATGCCAGGATTTTGAGATCCACCTCCCTAAGATTTCTTGCCTGGCACCAAGTTTGAAAATTGAACAAGCGCTTCCCGATCTCTCCCCTTCCCACTCCCCAGTCTGCTCCCCTTACCACCAGCTACATGTGGGTCCCCATCCCTAGACTCTACCTATCCACAGTCAACATGGATTACATCCTATGTACTTGGATTCCAAGATCCACCTACTTGAGATTTCCCACCCAGTGCTAGGTTTGAATTTTGAACATGCACTTCCCATTCGCTCCCCTACCCGCTCCCTTTTTTCCCCATGTTTCACAGTACGAATAGATCAAACCTACATGTTTTTAATTTTTTAAATTAATTTTTTAAATTAATTAGATAGTTAAAGTTTATGCAAATTATTTGGTAATTTTCTCATGGTCTAATCTTCTCATATGTGCACTAGTAATGCATGTGTCATTAATTATGTTTCTTTCTTTCAATCTTGATGTATTCACAACAATATACTTCTAGAAAAATAAAAATGGAGTAAAGCAACAAACTCACTAAAATGTATTCTTTAAATTTGACATTTTTTACAATATATACTATAGATTCAAGAAAAAAAGGTTATCAAATCATGACTATTAGTTCCTATCTTGTGGAGAACAAAGTAATGAAACCAGATATAGGGGAGATATTTACTAAAATTACTGCCTTAACCATACATACCAAATCATGTTCTTTGAGTTTACAAAAGATAGCTAGCCCTTCATCCTTCAACATCACCCAAACAATTTTCAAAAGAAAACTACTATGACGTGGTGCAGATCCATCCTTAGTGCTATGCAAAAGAGAAATACCTTTCAATTATCTTTTCTTGTGATACTTTGTCCACCAATTATTTTTATAACTTGCCAAATCATGTTATAAAACAAAGTGATCACAGCCTCATTCTACACATCAAATTTGGAAGGTTAAGAGTTTGAACATTAAATAGATAATGATAAAGAAACTCTGATGAATCATAATGGGGAGAAAAAAGTCACAAATATGTGAATCTGATTCACTGCCCACATCTGACGAACCTGAATTTGAATCAACATCTTAGATTAGAAACCATAGGATACATGGCCAATCTAATAAAACTTGTCCAATATGAAAAAATTCATTATCCTTCCTCGCAATGGCTTTTCTATTCTATACAATTCATAATAGCCAGATTGTTGACTACAATATTGCAGTTGCTCACAACTTGAAAATGACATCATCATATCTCATTATTTCAAATTTTATCTACCACATAGAATAATTTAAAGTTTCTTAATACACTTAATCTCAATTCTAAGACCAAATTTACACAAAAGAGCTTTAGTACTTTAGTAGTCACATGTTTTAATCATCACACATATTTGAAGTTTATGAATGGTAGATGGTCATTCTTGCAATCACTTTCAAGAAAATACACTCTGTCAAATGCGTAAAAACTTGATTTTGACCCAATCAAACTTTATAAAGTTTCAATTTTTAACCCAAACACTTTTATTAGATGACAAACATAGAATTTGCTACTACACCATATTTCAATTTTCTCCATATAAAGGAGAGTTAAAGGCTTTGTTCTTATATCCATTAGAAACAAACATAGAAAAGAATGGGTCAAGATCCTTGTTGTGATAAAACAACAGTAAAGAGAAGTTTGTGTACTATTGAGGAGGATCAAATACTTGTTGATTATATTCATAGAAATGGCCATGATAATTGGTGTGCACTCCCTTAGAAAGTAGGTTATAATCCATATTCCTCAATTGATTTTCTAAAAAAATATATTTTTTCATTGCATGGTTTAATTTTTTGTATTTGAAGAAGCTAACAATGGTTCTTACATGGATGTAGGATTTTGAGTTGCGAGAAAAGTTGTCGGTTAAGGTGGACTAATTATCTCAATCCAAACATTAAACTAGGAAGTTTTAGTGTGGAAGAGGTGGAAGCCATTGTTGAACTTCACAAGATTTTTGGCAACAAGTTTGTTCAATATCTGATTTCTACTGACTTTAATGTTGTTAAAAATATAATTTTTATAACAAGTAAATGAAATATTGATTCAACAGAGTACAAAAACTGAATGTTATGTTTAGACAAGAAAGAAAGTATTAAATCATTTTTTTTCCATCCAATTTGATGTTATGTGATGATCTAGGTGGTTTGTCATTGCCTCATGCCTGCTAGGAAGAACAAATAATGAGATAAAGAATGTGTGGAATACCCACTTGAAGAAAAGGCTTCCCCAACCAAGAACTATGGTGGACCACAATCAAATCTCAATTAATGCAACATGTCAATCAATGGAGAAGGAATATTTTTTTGTACATAATCAACAAGAAGTTTCAGATGATTATCCCACCACTTTAGTAATAACTTTGTTACAACTCCTCGTACCTAGTCTCTTTCTATGTACAAAATTGAAGAATATCGTCTCTTCCCTTGTGGGGCTATCATGTGCAACACCAATTCTCTTATTATCCTCATCATGTTCTACATGCCTACCTTTTCTCTTATGCTTTTTGTGCTTGTGATACTTCTTCTTTTTATCCTTCTTTTCTATCATGTCATTCACTTGGACTTCATCCCCTTTCTTTCCTTTTTTCTCTTTCTTCTCCTTCCTATGTTTGTGCTTAATCTTCTACATGGTACACATACATTGTCAACAATTCAGATTTAGGAAAAGAGATACAATATGTTATATTCTTACAAAATAATTTCATAGATCCAATCAGAGGCACCTAGAGTGGAGATAGAACTATAAAACAACATAAAAGAAAATGCATAAAGGGTGCCACACTAACATTACAATCTAACCAGATATAAATTGAGAAAAAATGCCATTTGAGGGGGAAGTTGTCCTTGGAATTACTACAAGACTAGTGCTTGGCAAACTTCCATTCTCCAACCGATTTATAGGTTCTTCATTAATTTCACATACTTTTTTGATCTTTCTCTCCTGAACCTTTTCCACAAATGAATAACAATAAACCCACAAGATAAAATAGTTTGACCAACCTCTGCTAATTTATCTTGATTAAAGCTAGTTGTCTGGAATTTGATTCCAATTATAAAAAATCAATCAAGATCAACATTAGTTATTCAGAAACATATGAGCTTAAAATTGAATAGATCTATTTTCAACTAAATTTGTGCATTCGAGATCACCACAAAAAGCCTCTTTTAGGAGTGAATTTCACTCCAACATTATATTATTATTACACTTTCTACAAAGATCCACTAACCTATTTTGGTTATTCATGTACATAAATATAATTTATTTTTCTAAAATAAACAAAATGGTATGGAAATACTCTAATATAATTAAGTATTAAGTACCTTCTATATCTTGATGGTTTTTTCATTTGTCGAAAGAAGAAACAGAGCACCATTGACAGTTGGGCACCACCTGATCTTATTTATTTTCTCTTCTATTTTCAAACTTTTAAGATAGTCAAACTGTCACAAACACACAAACCATTGGCTAAAATTTGCAAAGTGATCACAAAGACTTCTGTAATTATTATTGATATGTTCATAATACTAATAAACCAATAAATATTTAGTATTTACCTCAAGTTCATGGCTTTGAGATTCAGTCTTATATCTATATTCAGGATGCTTAGGCATTGCGTAATCTAGCCCTCAAGCTCACTCTGAGATTGCAGCTACAAGACATTCAATTATAGAAATATAATTGTAGTCCTTTGAAAATATTTCTACCATCATTTACCAGTTAAACAAAAAATTGGGGAAATAAGTAAGCAATTTATTTTCAAAAACAAATAACCTTCTAAAACCAAAATACTATCATTCAAATCCCTTTTTGCAATGAAAAGTTGTAACCATCAAAGTGACAAGAAAAGCTTAATTGTAGGTCTTCCCTCATTGTTATATCAAGCTTACATCTTTTCCATCTATCTTTTCAAAAAGTACAACATGCCCACCATGATCTCCAACTGCCAAATTCTTACCACTCTGATCAAACTCAATTATTGAGATAATATCAACTCTTAAAACATTTATATAAAATCCACCCTATCAAAAACATCATAAGCTCATGCAATAAGAAGAAAATATATGGATTAAATGGATCAATTCCAGCTTTATCTATGATGCAGCAATAAGTGTCAACCCCTTAAAAATTTCCTCATTCATTAGAGGACTCCTTTCCTCATTATATTTTTCCACAAGTGCAAAACAATGTTTAGATTTTAGTAGTCCTAGTTTAACAAAAAATCATATTGATTTTCAAAATAAGATGGACCCCTTGTCTTAGAAAATAAATCCCCAAGATGGCACAAGAAATTGCAGTATTGGTGTCTAAATTTAAAAGGAAGTCTGATAATAGCACCTGTAAAAAAATAAAAAATCAACTTGTTGTAGTTGCAAAACCCTCAATGTAGCCAGTTGGTTCTTGAGATCATGATAAAGTTATCCTTAAATTTGGGAAGATTGGAAAATATATTTTTACCATGGATTATAGGTACCCATTATCTGTCTTCCAAGATTTTTACATTTTCCTTAGTAGCTTTGACACAAAATTGGCCTATCAATAACACAAAAACAATTAAGTAGCTTGCCAAAAGAGCTAGTTAGATTGTTGATTGGGCAGATTGCTACACTAATTAAGAAATACCCTAATTATGATATATTTACATGACTAAGAGGCTATGTATGTGAAGTCTTGATCTTGATATAGTTAGGGGGAAACTTATCTGGTTGGGCATTGATTAGAAAGAAGGCCTAGGCTACCTATCTATCCAATTATTACGTCTATAATACTAGCCATTTTTTTCATGAATTATCTTATTTTTTACATAAGATCTATTTCCTAAAATGAAGGCATTTTCCTGATTGTTAGCCACAATCCAACTACGCCCAAGTTTCTTTTTTGCATTCCCATGTTTGACCATTTGTAATGAACCCTCTTGGGGGTCATTTGTTTGTTTTGACCTTTTCTTTTATTTGTATCCTTTTACCATATTTTTCCCTTCTATTTTTCATTCCTTTGCTTATTGTTCAGTTGGGTTGAAGCTGCCAGTTTACAACACTAGTACAAAAACAATAATATATTATTAAATAAACTACTAAAAATTGTAGATATGTGACTAATTTTGATCACGTGACCAATGGTAGTTTATTTCCAAACATTTATCTCCTAACCAAATTTATGACTAAACTATTTTAATCATTGATTTAGTCATTCATTGTTGTTAGTGTATATGAGCAATGTTAGTATGCTAATAGAAACCAAATTTAAATAAAGCTTCTACAAACTAAACAAAATTTATAAACTTCAAGATAGACTAAGATGAGCTCTCAATTGAGAATATGAGCCATTAATGGGATCTCTCAATGAGAAGCTCTCTTGTTGAGTAGCTTTGTCTAAATAGATAGGATGTATGCTCAAGCTTTTATGCTTCAAAAAGGGCTTCAAATGGAGTTGGAATTTGGGTGTGAGTGTATGGTTTTGATGTAAAATGGCTTCTCAAAATGGCATTATGACTTTACTTCATGGATTGTGTTTTTTTGCAAAGGGGGAGGATCCAATTTATAGGCAAGAGGCTTGAGGAATTGAGGGCTAAGATGCAAGGATGGGAAAAAGCTCATGGAGGGCTCAGATTGCATGAGAGGAGAGCACATGGATTGTGCTTCCTTACAGCCAATTAGGGAGTGACATATGTCACATGGTGAGAGGATGGAGGAAAGGGGAAGGATGAGTCAACAAAGGAGGCTCAAGGGATAAAATTTTCATAAAGACCCTCATAATGGCTTGTAAGAGCAATAAAAGGGCTTGGAAGAGTCATTTATGGCCTAGTGGGCTTCATAAAGTTTTATGGTTGAGATATTTTGAGGGAGATGAGAGCAATTTCGACTTGGGCTTGATTAGGAGGGTTTTAAGCTTGCTTAGGATTGTGCAAATGATTAGAGGATGGATTAGTATGGTTTAGGATTAGCTTAGGGATAGGCAAGTGGATGGCATTTAATGAGGGTGGGTGAAGGAGGAGATATTTTTTAACTTTGGCTTGGGTTAGTAAGTCTTAACCCATGTTTAGGGAATGTGACAAGGTTAGGAGGGGATTAGAATTAGGTTTAAAGACATCTTCTAGAAGAGTCTAGACTTTGGATGAGGATAAAGGCTTTCTAGAATAGTCTAAAATTTCCTAGGATGAGGATGAAGACTTTCTAGAAGAGTCTAGAACTTCTTAGAATGAGGATAAATTAGATTTTAAGAAATAAATAAAGTTTTATTTATTTCAAAGGTTTGGGTTGAGGAGATATTTATTAAAACTTTTTTAATAAACATGAGGATTAATATTTAATCTTAATTAAATATTTTGAGTTGGGATTAGGGGTAGGAAATGATGGGATTAGCCTTTAATCAAAATTAAAGAAGGATTAGAAGATTTTGGAAGAGGTTAGTGGTCTTAAGGAAATTGGCCAAGTTTTGGGCAAAAAATAATTTTTTAATTTATTTTGGATTTTTTGGTCAATTTATTAATTAAATAATTAATAAATAAGGAAATAATGTTTAAATAAGATTTAAACATTTTGGGAGGGATTCCTTAATTAAATATTTTAATTAAGATAAAGGGATTTAATGGCATAAAAATAAATAAATTAATTAATGATGATGTCATCAAGAATTTTTCAAAAAATAAAAATACTTTATTTTCTAAAGGTTTTTAGGTGTCTACATTTAGCTAGTAGTTTATTTGGTAGTTTATGTCGTAATTTTGGGATATTGATTTGATAGTTTATTTAGCAGTTTATTTGGTAGTATATTTGGTATTTTTTGTGATAATTTTGGTAGTTTATTTGATAGTTTATTTAGCAGTTTATTTGGTAGTTCTTGTGGTAATTTTGGTAGTTTATTTGATAGTTTATTCAGCAGTTTATTTGGTAATATATTTGGTAGTATATTTGGTAGTTTATTTTGTAACATATTTGGTATTTTATTTGGTATTTTATTTAATCATTAATTTAATCATATTAGGGTACAGTGGAATCGAACCACCATCCTCCTACTTGTAAAGGAGGTGCTCTTCCATTGAGCTAGTACCCTTTAAAGAATAATGATGTTATTAAATGCATAATATAGAGATCAAGAGAAATTTTTCATTATCAAATTCATTACATGTGACTTGTTCTTATTATAATAAAGTTGTGGAACAAAAAAAAGAAAAACCTTAATAGTAGTAGTTAAGTGTAAAAAACTAACCAATTCATTTCATAACCAACAACAACACTGCCCAGATTGTGAAATAGTTTATTTAGTAAATAATTAAGTGTTTATGTAGACAATTTTCATGGCATCATCTTCTTTCCTAAATACTAGTCACCCATTTGTTAGCCTAGTCTTCTTTCTTGATCATTGTTATTGTGGTCATATTCTTCCAAATGAAATCTCAGAGGTACAAATACAAATACAATGCTTCTTATTTATAGAGCCATGGCTTAAAAAGGAATTACAAAACCAATTTGAAATGCTTCCACACAATCTTCAACTAGTTCAATTCTTGGTGGAATAATAGACAAACACATAAACACCCAACATAAATTTGATCAATAGCAATCATGAGATTATGTAAGGGGAATGATATGAAAAAAATAATCTTTATTGTTTTACAAACACAAAATATGGGACAGGGTTCCAAGACTTCTTTAAGACACATCCAAACAATTCCCTTTGACACAAACCATATTTCAATCATTCAAAAAATAAATCTTATTGTCCACTATGATTAAGGGGTAGTGGGGTGGGCCAGGGGCACCCCCCCTCCGCCTTATTGAGTGACACCTTGTTATCTATTAATAGCTAAATGCAGATTCTTTGATTACCAATTTTTTAGTCTAGAATCATGAAATGTAAATATGTTGTACCTACAAAATATTTCATCTATCCATATTGCAATCACGTACTTGCTTACTCTATTGACCCAATCATGTATTGTTGATGCATTGCAATTTAGATTACATGGATGTAATTTAATATTTCTAATGAAACTTTATTTTTCTCAGTAGATAAATGTCTTCTATACTTTCATTTATGAAGTTGGTCTCTATAAATTCTTAATTTAAATATGGTCTTGTTATTCATCTAGTGTTGACAGAGAAAAGAAATTAGAACAAAGTACTTGGTTGTCCAAAGACAATCGAAGGTGATCTCAAGTGCAAGGAAGTTCCAACAAGTTTTTGATTTGACACATCTTGTAAGGTGATCTGTTTTCATTTGTGAACTAAATGGTTCCTAAGTGTCTTGCCAATACTAATTCTTAATACTCACTATAATTTCCACATTCCTTAGGCATATATTCTAGAATCTCTTCATACTCATTGTCATCCCTCAGATCCTCAGGTTCCACAACCTAATATGCATGATATCAATCATTCAAGAATAAAAATAAGAAATTTGTTGATAATAAAATGCTAAGTGTTGCTTATACCTGTGAAAGATAAACTACTTTTGTAGAATTATTTATTAGTTGATTGCTTTCAGTTTTTGTTAACAATCCCAACATCATGCCAGACATACTAGCTGCTCTATTTAATTGTAGAGCGATCTTCTAGTAGACATGAAAAATAAAATAAAGACAAGAATTATATGGACCCAAGTAGAAAGCAAGAAAATTTGATTGTTATAAAGACCTGAACAACAATTTGTTGTTGTGCATGAACCAAAACATTTGCCTATTTAGGCTTAGGCTAGCCACTACATGTGAAATTAAGGAAAAAATGGTTATGAAGCCATTTTATATAATTCAATATACATCAATTAGTAGAAAAAAAATGTAAAAAAGAACTAGAAATTACTTCATTGATACTCCATTCAGCATATAAGAAAATATAAGAGTAAATTAATTTTCTATTGTAAGATGACACATGCAAAGAAAAACTCCACTCAAACAACACAGCACACATCAAAGAATTGACAAGATATAGCTTTGAATACAAGCCATGTACTATGCGAATTTAAAATATAAATCTCACGATTATGAAATTCCTAGTTCTCTCATTGAGAAATCAAAAAATTGTAAAACTTTGGCATATAAGAAATTCTAATAATTTAAACAATACAACTCAGCAACTCCATTTAAAAGTATCAATTAAGTTTTGAAGCTATGATAACGGATCCCCCAAACCTTGTAGAGCTGGTCTCACAGTGAGTATTCTATCACCCATCTTCAAACCATTAAGAGTAGCACAAGCAATATCAATCACTATCGGATCCTGACATATTACCAAAGAAAAATCAAAGCCCATATTCCTTAAAATTATATGCATAATTGCACCACTATGTACAATGTTAGGAGTCATTATGGTAAGATTCTATCCTGGTAGTCACAAAAGCCATAACCTTTGGAGTTTCTCATCTCACAATCCTTTACGAGATTAAATGCACCCAATAGTCTAAAAATACATAGAACAAAGATGAAATTACTTGATTCAGATACAACTAGCATCTAAGAAATCCATTAACATTCCCAAATGATGAAAGAAGATCAATAACCTATTCTTCTATTAGATAATATGGAAAACCTCTAACAAATACATGATTAGGTCCATTTGCAATACTTGATGATCTACAAAGCACATAAATTCAATAGCTAGTCATAACTCCAAACTCTCAAGAAACCAGTTACTAATAATTAAATTTTTAGTTTTTACTAATAGTCTAGGAAAGATAAGATCAAGAAATTTTAATGAGTGCAAACTAAAAGCATATGTGGGAACCAATCCTACAACAACCAGGTTGAGATTAGAACTTGGTTGACTTGGTCTAGGTGGAGCAGCTAGTAAAGGATCATAATCAATTTGTCTCTTCACACAAACAAGTGCATCCTGATTTCAGCCATACATTTCAAATTTTAATTGCTGAAATTCTACAAAAAAATCTAGAACTATATTTGATACAAGAGAAAAGTTTTGTTATCAGGAATTAAAAATATCTCTCTAGTGCAAAAAGTTTCCTACAAGGTAAAGCCCACTTTTCTTGCAACCCCATTTGCAAAATATTCACTAGGTGTTATGCCTCATGAACCATTTATTATAAATCCTCTTGAGCTCATCAACAAATAAGTAGAAGATATTTTCCACAAGTCAACTTGTGATATTTCTATCATTGGTTAACTGTGTAGTTTTAGAGTCAAATTCACTTATCCATGTTTCACTTATCCATGAAACTATTTGTGCCTTGATTATGTTAATGATTCACTTCCAAATATACTCATGCCTGCCTTGATATAGTACATATATCAACCAATGTGAAAGTGGATTTCCAAATTCTATATCTATTGAATGTATAGTTGCAGTGATGGAAGAGCATACAATTTAAAGCAAGTGGAGAAACCAGAGGGATAATGGGGGGAACATGAGTTTTTTATTTCCATGTATCAAGACAGCTATCATTAATCTGCCATGATATCTCTTTATGATGAGTGATAATTAATAGCAAGAGAAAGTTATAGACAGGTTGGAGAACTTTGGACAAGTTTCAAGATTTGTATTTGAATATTGACCCCTTTGTAATAAAGAATTAATGCTCTATGCATATCTAGCTATTTCCTTCAAGCTCAAGCTCTTTATTTGGCTTGCAAGATTGACTGGCATATGTGTATGTATAATTATGACATTTTGAGTGAATATAAGTAAGGTTTATTATATTTTCAAGAGGTTTAATATTTACGACATTTTCATCACAACTACAAAAAGACATTCAGGACAAAACACTTCCCCAAATCATGGAAAACTTAGTTGTTAATGGTAGACAAAATTTGGATAGTTTTTGAGTTGTATCCTAATAGTGATCCCTTTATAACAAGGTTTTGGTGCTAGTCTTATCTCTTTTCCTTTTGGAAGTGCAAGATTTAATTTGGTGTCTGGATCACAAGATCCACTACTATATACATATAAATAGATATGGCATTTGAATGAAAATATATAAATCTTTAGCCTATGGCGTCTAAGAGAGATTTAATGGTTGCCAAAATTTCATTAGATAGGCTAATGATTTTGCATAACATTGAAGTGTAACAATATTACATTTTACTGAGTCATTTGGAAAATTGTGCAAATGGGGAGGCTGATTTGGTTTCTTCAATGATTGGGAATAGTATCCACTAACTTGGTGGAAGTTGTGAGGTGGCAAGATATCTTGATTACTAGAAAGTCAAACCTCAATAATTCAAACTCAAATTGATATTGACTTGCAGATTTTCAATACTATGCTTAATCAAGGATACTAACATTTTCCAAGAGACCAAACAGTTAGCATATGAGGCTTACAACTACAAACATCAGAACATTAGCCTGAATCTTTCAATTTATGCTAAACAATTTGCAGTTAGAGGAGAAAAAAAGCACCCAGTACTCACCAAACCACCTTGAGCACTTTCCCTCAAAATTGAACATAACAAGTTTTCTCATTACGTGTTGAGAGTAGAATTAGAAAACACCTATATTAAATAGCCAACATTCACAAGTTTAGAGGTTGGTGAGACTTAGTAAAAGTATGACTTATACAAAATGGGTTTTGGAGATTCCATCGTGATGAAGAGGATAACTAATGCCACAGAGTTACCATTACTAATTAATGAATAAAATGAAGTCTGCCCATAGAGGAACAAAAAATAGACACAGTATTGGATACATGTAAGGTGAATAAAATGTGTCTCTCCATCAGCATTGTGAGACATTTATTGTATATGAATACATGTCTAATAGACCTCTTCATAGACATTTGTATAGGTCAAATATCCCCCTGCTTTCCTAGAATAGAGGCTTGAAATATGCATATAAGCTGCAGGGGGCCACCACTACCTTCATACTTGAGTAGCTCAAGGTATTATTCAACTTATTGTCAAGACCATAAATAATTTACTGAATGAGAATCTAGTTGCCAAGATGGAAAACTTTGGCCTTTCAAAGACTGGACCCACTGTGGATCAGACACATGTAAGTATTGCACAAAAGGGTAGTTTAGGGTATCTTGATCCAGAGTATTTTAGAAGGCAATAACTGATAAAGAAATATGATGTGTATTAATTTTCAGTAGTATTATTAAATGTCCTATGTGAAAGATTGGCACTAAATCTAGTTCTTCCTACATAGGAAGTTAATATAGTAGAGTGGACAATGCATTAGCAGAGTGGCACTAGAAACAAGTTGGACTTCAAAATCTTGTCAGGGAAGTCTCTCATACATGGTTAATCCAAGACACAAGAGTTTCACTGAGATAAATCTCAATGTCTGCTTCAAAGAAATTAACTTCCATCTTTGCTGGATGTAAATTACAATTGCAAGAACCACAACATTAACTAGAATAACAATGTCCCCAAAATTTGAATAAAACCCTTAGCTAGGATTTGCAAATTCAAACTCATCTGCAAAGTAAGGATTGAAAACTAGGGATCTTAAGTAGTCCAAGACACAAAACAGTAATGCCAATGTAATATAGTTTCCTAAGTTGTTTACAATCAACTTTACAAAGAACATCATCAACAATTTGATAAAGCAGGAAAAAACCTACATCAAACCAACATAATCCTTGAGTTCTATTTCCTATTCATGTTTCTTGTGTATGTTTCCTTTCTAGTCTAGATATGTAGAAGACTTAATTGGACATTGAATGACTCTCATAGAATATACAACCAACACAATTAAAAAAACTTAAAGCATGAAAAAGATGCACAAATCGCAAGGACTTTCTTGTCACTTGGGATTCTCCATGGGTCTAAAGTACTCCTATAGCAGATTTGGTGAGTGAAAGTTTGAATTGTGTACCCAATCCAAAGGATCTAATGTGTTCTCTCCATGAGAGGGAAGATTTGAGCTTCCTATCAAGCACACCACCCTTTCTTCTTTAGATTCAAAGTAGGGGCCTTCAAAAATAATGCCAAGTGTAGTGAAGCCCAGATAAATTTGAAAGATCTGAGGGTTGCTTCTAGGATAGTATGTTATTCTGTCTGTTGCTATGGCCAATAATATAAAACCACTCAAGTCATCATTTTTCCAAATGCCCCTTTGTCTGAATCCATATATGTGATAGAAAGATGCCAGATTGGTTGGAGAACGCATTTCCTCAAAGGTATAATTGGACTGACCTTTGGATTTATAAGGCATCAGAGGTGCAGAACCCTTGTCTTGGTTCCAATCTCTATTTACAAAAGAAAGCTCATTCTAAATACTATAAGCATGTTTAGGATTGGGAGGCAACATTGTAGCTTCATTGAAATAAAAAAGTAGTAACCCATTGGCCTCTGTAGCTCCCATTTTGGCACAAGCATGGGGATGCCAGTATAGGTTGTAGAATTTGGCACTAGGCCTACCAATTTCATTTTATTTAAAATTTTTAAATTATTTCAATAGATCTAATTTGTACATATCCTATAATCATTGCACTCCATTGATGAGATATATTTGAGGAATTTTGTCAAACAGCTCACGCACCTTCTCAATACTTCCACATTTCATACACATGTTGACCAATGTAGTTGTAATAATATCTGATAAAACTCCAATATTCTTTATGCGTTGATGGATGTCCATTTCCTTTTCAAAAGCTCCCATTTTGAAATGGGTGAGGAGAATATCGACAAAGGTCATGGAGTCCATCTTTACACCTATCAATTTCATTTTCTTTAATGTTTTTAAATTTTTTGATCAAATTTTGTGTGCATCTTCAAATAATTGTAGTCTACAACAATAAAATTCTTTTGGGCAATCTGTCAAACAAGTAATTCACACAGGCAGTTTCAGTGAAGGATACGAAGGCAGCACAATGGTTGCAGTAAAGGCGGTTAAATTAGGCATTAGTAAAAGAAAGAAACAGCTATTGAACGATGCGAGAGTCCTGTCACAGGTGAATAAAGAGAACCTGGTAAAGCTTTGGGGCTGCTATGTGGAGGCAGAGTAGCCACTGAATATCTATGAATACATGGAACCATCTACGATCACCTCCATAAACCATGGCCTTCTGATCGCTTGAACTAGCAAAAAACCCTTTCGACTTGTCAAGGAGAAAATGAGCGGCTAGGATGTCTTGGTCATCCCTTTCTCTTAGATACTCTCAACCGTTGAGCGAAGTAATCAACTCATTAACATTCCATATACAAAACAACTTTTAATAAGATTTAAAATAGACAATAAATTATAAGCTTATTTTAGATAACTTGATGTCATAAATATATTATTTTTTATAATAATAATCTTTTATTTAATTAGAAATAGATAATTTGGTTAGAAATAAAAGAATAATATAACATATAATAAAAATTTGATTCTTTTGAATATATGATTTGAAAAAACATTTTGGATTTATGTACCACATAAGTTAGAGGCTATAAATCACCTCACACTTCTACCAAGAGAAACTTATCAACCTCACAAACTTATAATTTAAGAGGTTATAAAGTCACATACACTAGGTAAAGTTGTCATGGAAAGTTGGATGAAGCACTTATTAGAATTAGTAGAAAGGTACTTCTTTGGGCATTTCACATATCATAGTACTCAAATTTAGTTAGCTAAACATTTGTTGCAATTTTTTCTTGAAGATCAATTTCTTAGCTTTGAGATGAGTTCGTATGAAGCACTACTCATTAAACATACAAAAATGAGTATAAATATATATAATTTTTAATATCTTATGTGGAGGTTTATAAATGAACATTTTGAAAAATGTTTGGAACCAAACCTAATTGAAATTTTAAAAGATTGCATGGATCTTTCTAAAATAGTGGATTTCTTTCACAAATAATACTCCAAGGTTTTATAGTCAATGAAGGTGATGTATTGTCTAAATAAACAATTAGTGGCATTGGGTTGTTTCTAACCTGATATGTGTGCCTAGAGCATATTCCAAAAAGTCCTATTACAAGAAGCATAGTTGCCTATAATTTTCTAATTAATTTTACTTTAAATATTAAATTTAAATCTCTTTCTAATTATAAAAACACATTATTGCAATTATAAAAATTTTAATAACAATTTTTATTTTTATTATATTTATTTAAATAATTACTAGCTATAATTACGAAATCTTTTTAGTTCTATAAATCATTCTAATTTGTATTGTAGTACCAATAAAGTTAACATTTTAATCAAATATATTGTAATTATAAAATTATTAAATAAATAGAAATTAGTTTTTAAAAAAATTAATTATGTTAATTAGAAATTAGAACTCGTTTAAAATTTTGAAATAGACACACAAATTGATATTGATATTGTAACTTCTTAATGGGGAGATATTACTTAGTCTAAAAAAAAAGTTAGTAGAATAGTAAACCTAATATATGATTCTTTTTAAATTGTTTGTCTCATCTTCAAAGCTCTTATGATTACTATATGATTAAAATATATAACTAGTTTTATAGATGTCAATCCTTATAGAGGTTCCTAAATGATACTAGGGAAACCAGTATAAGATTGAAAGTAGATAATATAAAATAGTATGGTTGGGCATCTATCTCATTTGCATATACCAATATTATGGATACTTGTGTAAACCCTTCGAGAGATTTATTGAGAAAACCCCAAATGTCATGCTACAAATTCTTAATCATAGCCTATAAAAATTAAATTAGATAAGTAATTGCTCTCAAATAAATTAAGTGTGACCTCTGCGTGGTGCACTATGATATGAAATATCCAAATAGATAACATGCAATCAATTTGCAAGTATCCAAAGATCTTCATCGATGCATGCATGATGAAAACCTAGTAAATCTAATGAAAAACAAATATAAACTAGCATAGAGAGAAAATTACCAATCCTCCTAATTGAGCTATGCAATTTAACTAACATGCAAAGCTAGGAAAGGGATACTTAATGTTTTAGATGAAAAAAATCTTGTTACATGCATGATGAAAAATAAGAAAAATTAAGGACAAAGAAAGCCTAAAGTAGAATAGATGAAATATTATTATACATAATAATTAAGTTAAATTATCTAAGCTAGATGCAAGAAATTAAGAACATGCTAATAGGAAAAATCTCTACAAAAAAATGTTTAAGAAATTCAAAAATGAGAGAAGCAGCATAACAATAGAAAAAAACTAAGATCCTTTGAAATAAGGAGAGAGTCTCCTTTTATAGAAATTAGAATTGAATGAATGACTAAGATTAAAAGTTGAACAATGGTAGAGATCTTCCTATTGTTGATCCATGTGCTCGTATTCTACAAAAATTCTAAAAAGAGTGCATACTATGTTGAGTCATTTTATCTATTTGATTTTTAAAAACTATATTTATCATGTGCACTTTTAGGAAGTTTCTAAAAAGAGTTCTCTTTATGTTGAATTATTTTGTTTATTTGTTTTTAGAAAATCATATTTATGTGCACTTAGGATAAAGGGGTTTTATTATTTAATTAAGAGGGGGACATATTCTTTTAAATAAATAACATAGGATTTAGATGGTCAAATTTTATAATATAATCAAATAAATGATTATGTGATGGTCTGATCAATGATTATTTAAATATACAAAATTGATTTATTGTATAACAATGGTCTAGTATTTTAATTTAATTTAATTATTCAAATTAGAGGCTTATAATTAACTAGACAAAAAATGGGTGATTGTAATTTGCAGCTACATAATATTGTAGTCATGCAATATTGAATACATGATAGAGGCAAAAAGAATAGAGATGATTTCTTAAGAACATAGATGATTCCTTAAGAAAAATAACATGTTACTATCTAAAGAAGCACCCATATGCCTAAAATGAAGCAACAAGATCAAAAAGCACTAAACATATCACTACCAATAAAGTAGAAATAGACATCTCCACTTGCCAATAAAGTGAATGTAATATTTAGGAAGGCATGTATGGGCATTTATCATGGAAAGACATTGATATACATGGAAAAAAAGTAATGCACATGAAAAGAGGATCATTAATTTGCAAAGAAACCCACCAATCATGTTAATATCTATAGAATTTTAACCAATCGTACCATAGTGTTTTGGGTTTTGAGCAGAATAAATTATGAAGAGAATGAAACCCTTGAGTGGAGAATTTCTACCATAAACTCCAACATAAAGAAATAATATTTTATAGTTCAAATGTTTTAGATTTACATCTTTCATTGTTATATTCCAATGAAAAGATGAAAAACAACTCTCATAGCCACAATTTCTTAGATGCACAAGGAGCCACATGTGTTAAACAAGATTTCACTAGTTTAAAAATTGATACATGAAGGATTTAACCTAGAAGGATAAGAGTGCAAAATTTAGAGTTCCAATATTGTTATGAAAGAAAAGTTCTTTTGGTAAAGGGTAGAGGACTAATTAGAATGGATGAAAATGAGATGACTTGTAGATGAATTTACAAGATAGAAGCCTATACTAGAGAATATTTGGTAGGAAATGATATAGTTAGTCTAAGTGCACCTCTAACTTTTGTCATAAAAAATATTAAATAGTAGTTCTCACTCTTTACTAAATATTAAAATATATTAAATGTAATGATAATAAAATTATATTATATTTTATAAAGATGATTATTACATAATGTAAATGTGATTAATAGAAATGATATGTTGAGATTATAAAATAATGCAATGATGACTAATATTTTTGATATGTAGAGATAGATTTGGAGTTTTCTTTTTGGTTCATGGAGGGTTTTTACTATCTTTAGGAGTTTATAGATAGATTTTGAGAATCTTGAGTATAGATTGGGGTGATTTTAAGTTCATTTCTAGTGTAACATATCTTGAGAGGACATTCAAGGAAGTTAACTGATAATAATGTATTGATAGGATAAAAAATCCATCGATGCATAATAAGAGTAATAAAAAAGTTAAAGAATATATTAATATGATTAAAAATTCAATGTTTGTTTATTTAATTATTTGATTTGGTGACTAATTATTAGTGACCAATTATTTAGTCATTTATCTTTGTCAAACTTTATGATTTTACCAAATGACCAAATTAGTCATTTATTTAATCACTTATACCTATAAATTACAACACATTGCTAGAATGTGAACACTTTTAGTTAGGTGAGTAATTTTTTTAGTCTTATGACTAAATATTTTAGTCATGTAGTCATTTATTTGCCAAAATTCAACTAGTGCAATGAGAATTATGATTGGTTGGTCAATGGTTTCTAAACTGTTCATCTCACTATTTTTTTATTCATTGCCCTTCCCTTTTCTCTTCAAATCCCTTATATATCCAATATACCTTCCTTATTAAGAGTTGTCACTCTTTGGTGAAATCATGCCAATTGGTTGTGTTGTACTCAACCTTTATAATCATACATTAACTAAATATTATTATGCTTCCTATTTGGGACAGAGATAGTATTTCCTAAACCACTTTATCACTATCCTAAGAAGCAAAGTGATAGATGACTATGTATTATTTTGTCATTATATCTAGAACATTAATAAATATGAGGCATATTTAATATGTAATATTTCCTAATTTCTATCACCTCGATTATATATGATATAACTATTCTTATGACATTATTATAATATAATGGCTATAGTTTACTGATGTCTTAGTCTCCTTTCTATGAATTCTCCAACCATCATTGATTGTCATCAACATAGACATCATGTGTCCATTTGATGGCAATCATTGTTAATATTATGGGGGTATTTAGGAATCCATACTGAGCATGACAATAATGTCTACAATCATTGGATTAACATACTCTTGGCTTCACTTGATATTACCTAGATTGTATCTATTATGTCATTTGCCTTTGATTAATAGAGTCAACATAATACATATATTGTCTTTATTATTATTCTTTACTTTAGCTTGTTAATAATAATTAATATGTAATAAGGTAATATGATATGATTTATTATTTAGTTAGTTGATATTATAAATATATTATAATTTATATATCATGATACAATTAATTAATATATGTTTACATAACCTATTGTTTATTTATTTATTCATGTTAATGATCAATAATCATTAGGAAAAAATAGAACAACAACTAGGTTCAATTATTTACTTTGGATTTGGGATTTGACTCATGATTAGGAGTAATAAATATCTCTAAATATTGCTCACTCTCAGTTGTTTCTTTTGCATTTTTAAAATGAGATCTTTCATTATTAATTTTATCTAATCTACATGCTTAATACTTGCAAATCATATATACTCATGCATATATGTAAGAATCAACTTCAAAATATTTATATTATAATATATATTAATTTAATAATATATCAACTATATTATTAAATTATAATATAGGACATTGCTATATTATATTAGATTATTATTATAACATTATATGATATAATTATATAATTAGAATTTAATATTACTTTATAAAACTATTATTATTTTAATATCATTATTAATATTACTTTCTATAAAACATTTATTTATTATTTAAATTATATACGAATATGGGGACATCACACCATTTCTTGTACCTCTTCAAAAAAATTCCACCTACCAGTTTTCATGTAAACTATTAACAACATTATATAAGGAGAAACCATATTAGGTTTAGTTTAAATCTTAGATGTGTTGCATGTTGTGCCATTTCCAAATTTCTATGAATTTTGCAGGGTCAAAGAAAAGCTCCCCACAGAGCAACACCATGTTCTATTGGAATTCTATTGATGAATTTGTGTGCCTGCATGACCAAGGAAGTTGCTCATGGATCCATATTACACAATTCTAGGTTTGATGTGATAATCCTTACTCATGTGATGAAAATACTACAACTTCTTATCAACTAGGCCCAGATGGCAGCATGTAGCCAGAGTGCTAAAGAAGGTGACATGATTCGCATTATGCCTAAAATGATGAATTTCTTCAAAGAGTTGTAGAGACTCCTTACCATTTCCATGCATGGAATATTCAACAATTATTGTATTCCATGATACAAGATCTCATTTAAGCATTATGTCAAACACATTGCATGCAATCATGATTAAAAACCATGATTAAAAACCCCAGATATCATTGATATCCTAGATTTTTCATTTCATTAAGGCACTTACTCAAAGTGTTTCAACGGCTTATCTATAAGACCATTTTGTGCATTACCAAATCTATGAAACCATGGCATTCTATGAAACCAAATTTTGGTTAAGCATTTTGTCAAATGCATCTCGTGCATCCTCTAAACTCTCACATTTTGCATACATATCAATAAGGGAATTCCTTATGAATACATCAAATTAAAATTCCCTATTAATATTTTCTTGGTGGAGTTCCTTCCTACTTTAAGATATCCCAAATTCACATAGGCTAGGAGAGCGCTAGTGAAGGTAATTTGATCAGTTTCGAATCATTTCACAAAATAAGTAAACCCACAACTTGTATAAGTAGTAATCATCACATTTTATGACACTAAATTTCTTTTTCCCATTTCATTCAATGTCCTACGAGCGTAATTACAACAAATAACAATAATTAATCTAGGCTTCAGTCATTTACCGATCCAAAAACTTAAAGTAAATTCTTAAATTTTATTTTATGATTATATATAAATTTAATTGGAAATTAAATTAAACTACAAAATAATTAGTAATTGAAACATAAAAATAAAAATTATGAATAGTTGTAAATATGTTTAAATTATTTAATAGTTTTGAATTCTATTGTAATAATAAATTAAGCATACTTGTATAGAGATGAGCTTATGTGTATGTAATATATTTGTAACCAAATTCATGGAGAACATTAAGAAAGTATCTCATTTCTTTGATAAATCCAAAGCCCTAAGTCTCCATGGCACTCCCCTAGCAACAAAACCTTGTAAAAACCAAATGTGAGAAATGTGACTAATGTTTCAATTTTAGGGTTTTTATTAGGCTAATATTTTTTATAAGTGAATAAATGCATTTTAATTTTATTTTTTACTTGGGAGAATAAGGCTCTATAAAATAATTAGAATATTATTTATGATAATTTTTAATTAAAATAGTAATTTTATTTATTAAATTAAATTAAATAAATACTTTATTAAATTTTATTATTATTTCATTCAATAGCCAAGTCATGATAGTACAAATATTTTAGCATAACTTAATATAAGGTTTGTGAAGGCTATGTTGGGCACCCTAATTTCAATACCATGCTCCTCAATAAAAAATTTAAAATAATATCTCAATAGCTTCCCTCCAATGATGCTCACCTTCCATGACCATCACAAAATTCTTAACTAAAAATTAATCAAAAATACCCCATGTGTATGGTGTCATAAAATTATCAAAGATATACTAATAATACATTACTATATGATATTAGAGGTTACAAATTCCCTTATACAAATGTCTCATACCCTATTTTAGAATCCCAATATAAAATAAATATTTTTAAAATATATCTGTAACCCTACTTAATAAACTTTCAACATCAAATCATGTAATGAAGAATAGTGGTGTGACAATCTAATCAATAATTAAACAAATCATATTTAGTCGATGATCAACATCATAATGTTTGCCTAAAATTAGCAATCAATGATCATTTTAATAAGTTCCTTTAGTTACTTCACTATCCCAAAAATAACATTGAAAGAGGGTAGGAGAAGTTGAGGAAATTGATATGATTATGTTGCAACATATACATCATTATCCTAAAATAATCTAATATTAGTGTAAAAATCAATAATCATTCATTTACCCATCTTTGTTGCAATGACTACTTATTTAAAGTCATTTATTTGCTTATTTCTTTAGTCTTTTTAATTCATTTAACCTCATGGTTGTACCTAATGACCCAATTAGTCATTCATTTAATCATTTACACTTTTGAATTGCAAAGATTAGTAGAATGTGATCACTTTTAGTCACATGATTAAAATGTTTAGTCATGTGACTAAAATTTCAAGTCATGTGATCATTATTTTCCCAAATTTTACTAGTGTGAGTAATCTGCATTTTTGAAGGTTGTTAGAAAGTCCCGAAATTTCCTAGCTTTTGATAGGTCCCTAATTAATCCTAAAGGCCAAAAATATTGAAATCTAAGTACCTAAAGGGTATGGGTATGGGTTGGGAGAATTTTCCACCCCCAAACCCCTTTTGTTGACTTTTATGGTCACTCAAAAACTCCATTTTTTTTATTGTAAAAATTTAATGTCTCATCATGAGTTGGTTACTTTAACTCCACCTTTAGGTCATCCTTATGTCTAGTTGAGTTAGAAGACTCTAGAACTTTTAGGAAAGTGGGGGAGTTATTACATGTTGAAGGTGGTTGAGTTTAGGATCTTATTTAGAGGAAAATTTTGAGGGGGTTTTGGTTGTTCAATCAATCTCTAGTTTTAGAGAGCAATTCAAGATTGGAGGAGAAGGAGAGGAAAGCAACCTCATCTCAAATTTGTGTATTTTCCATAACCTGATTTTGAAGGTAGGAATCCCTCAGCTCATGTTATTCATTTTTTGTTGCATGCTTAACTTACTTTGTTTGCATATGTATGTTTTTGTGTGTGTTGAATATGTTTGGGAGGGATTGAAATAGGTTTCTTAAATATTTTCCTTTCCATTCTTGCTTTTAATTTTTGAAGGGATTATATGGGTTGTATTGGCATTACTCACCTTTGGATAGGGTATAAGTGACCATGTATGGGGGGAGGTCTTTAGTTGGACTCCAACAGTGTAGAGTCACTTCTCATGACAAGAACAGGGAGAGAGGGTAAGGTGTTATGGGCCCCTACCCATTAGCACAAACTATGTTTTGTGTTTTGGAATGTAAGAATGGAAGCATGAAAGTTATTGAGTTTATAGCCCTGAAAGGGCACCTATTATGGTGTTATTTCTGATGTCTCCTATTGGAAAAATCCACCTTCTCCCTAGTCTAGTTCAATGTCGAACCTATTTTGCAAACTGGGATGAGAGTGAATGTTTGATTTTGTCTTCATGTTATGATTGGTTGTCTCTCGGTCAATTTTCATTTTCTCCATGATCACTATGAAGTGTTGCATAAACCAGTAATGGTTTCTTGTTGTGGAGCCAAGAAGGAAATTCAAAAATGTTATTAAAATTTAGTTATGTTGGGATATTTCTCCTCGAGATATTAATCCAATGTAAAAATGTTATATTTAAACTCTTTGTTGAAATGGCTATGAAGTTGGATTTTCTTCTTGGTTCTTTCCTTGTGGAGCCTTTGAATTAGGTGGCTTGATAAAATAGATGAGAAATGACTGAACCATGTAGATTGATAAAAAAAATTGAGAAATGTATCTTGCATATGAGATTCTTGTATTTTAGTTTTTCATATGTTTACTTGAAATTTGATGTGATGACATTTTTACCTTATTGTGGCATTTTATACCTCGAAATTGCATTCACTTGATTATTATTGATTGGATAAAATGATTAAATATAATTATGTAATTATAAGTTCAAAATATGTTAAAGAAAATGTAATGTTATGATAGAAACTTCAAATCATTGTCATGATTATTAGCAGATTAAATAATCTTACATACGGTTTAAACAAATATTTATACCTAATGTTCAATCAACTTAGAAAAAAAAATCCCCCCCAGGCTAATTAAGTAATTTGGACAATTCCATACTTAGAGAAATAAAGGACTTTAAAAGAAAAGAATATTCCCCCTTTCCATGATATATATAAATTTCATTCAAAATCTACACATAGAGAAAAAAAAGGGGTCTTAAGAAATATTTAATCTTTTGAGCAAAAAATAAAACTCACTGCTTTTGGTATGAGGAAATTTCTTTTATCTCCTAGGAATAGAGCATATCCTCTATTGGATCCCTTTTTCAAAACCTTTGTTGAATTTTATTACCATTAAATAAATCAAATGTACAATAAGAGGAAAAAAAAAAAAAAAAACTTAACGTCTAATACCATATTCTATCCTAAGTCTCTCACCACCCACCTCTATAATTTTGCAAGGTCAACAAAAGGAGGGAGAATGTATTCAATGCATACATTTTTTCTTCCAAACTCCATGTACATATCATATTGGCACAAGTTTCCTTGGGTGGCTTGTTGTACTGAAGGGAACCCCTTTATAGGTGTGGGTTCCTCTCCCCACACCGCTTCACTTCTCCTCCAATTTCCTCACTCCACTTTCCTCCCACTCAAAATGCTTCATCCAATACTCTCCCTACCTTAGAAATGCCATTTTTGGCTTGCACTTATCTCCACATTTGTTAGAAGAAAGAATGAATGGGTACATTCTTCTTTGGTGGTGGCTTAGTCAAGAAACCTTAATGCATTGCCTTTTCAAAACACTCACCTTCCCTATCTTTCTTTAAACAAAAGCCTTGTTAGACTTGATTTGTTTTGGGAAGCACTTAGATCACTTGAATAAGAGTTCCCAGCCTTCGCGAGCACCCAATGGGGGATGGTGTCAGCTTGGCAAGTGGCCAAGTGGGGGATGTGTATTAGTAGTTAGTGGTGGGAAGTTCGGTAGATGTTAGGAATTAGTAGTTAGCATAAGTTAGTTGATAGAAAATGTTAATTGGTATTTTATTTTATTAGGAATGTAGTAAAGTTTAAATTTTTATTATGTTAAGATGTTAAGTGAGTTGTGTTAGATGTTAGGTTAGAGGTAAGGTTAGTAAGTTAGCAAAGTTAAATTTAGAGATAGATTTATTTCTAATTTTTTTTCTTAGGGGTTTAATTTTTATGTTATAGTGTTTAGTAAGAAATCTTAAGATTTAGTTAATTAGTTTTATTTAGTATTAATATTCTTTTAGTTAGTAACTATT
Source organism: Cupressus sempervirens (assembly GCA_028749045.1). NCBI lineage: Eukaryota > Viridiplantae > Streptophyta > Pinopsida > Cupressales > Cupressaceae > Cupressus > Cupressus sempervirens. The sequence goes on from CM053787.1 coordinate 897,392,219, forward strand.
GTTAATTAGAAAGGGTTTGGGAATTGCTAATTCTAGTGTTTAGTTATTGATACAGTTAGTAAGGGTTGATTAATATGATCTTAGCAATTTGTTTTAATGTTAGTAGTTAATGTTAGATTTGATATAGTTAGTTAGTTTTATTATTTTTTTAAAGATGTGGTTTAAGTTTATGTGATTTATTTTGCTTCTTTTTTTTAAATAATTGGATTAAGTAGTTTATGATAGGAGTTTAGTTAAACTTTAAGTGTTTAAATAAATGATTGGATTAAATTAGTATGCTATTAATGTTTTGGGATAATAGGAATTACCAATCTAGTTATTAATAATATATAATGATCTAAGTGTGTAAGTCATAATTGACTAGATCACCTATTTAGGAAGTTAGGACATGTTTTAAAATGATGTAAATGTTGTAATAATTTAAATGATGAAAAAGAAGAAGATCTCATTAGTTTGAATAACTATATCAAGATTTAATTGTGTAATGGATTAAAGTTGTCTAGATAGTTTGGTAGGATGGTTTGGGTTTTGATTAGAAGATGGGGAATGTCACGATTAATTTAATGATAAATATGTAATATTTTCAATTGGGTCAAAAAAGGTTATGATAATATCCAAAATTTGATATTAACATGTTATGATAGAGTAACCTTTAAATGTAGAATTAGATTTACCTAAGGATTGATAGTAGTATAGTGATAAAAGGGATAACCTCATAGTTTACTTAAGAAACTTTAAAACCCTAAATATGTATCATGAAATTGATGTCATACCTTTGTAATTTGAACCTAATGTTCAATTGATTGACTCTTTCAACTGGAACTAAGTATTCCCATAATGTTAGGACTTCAAATGTTCGAATCCTATACAATTTGAGGAGATGTAAACTTTGCATCTTAATGATATGTATTTGAAACTCACTTTAATCCTTGGTCAAACTTTCCATAATGGTTTCAGTGTAGCATGTTTTTATATAGAAAATTAATTATCTTTAAAAAAAAAATTATTGGTGTGTTTTTGCCTAGTATTTTGGGCATGACATTTTTGTATTAGAGCCAAGTTTTGTGACAATTGGGCAATAATGGGTCCATGTTGAGTATGGACATTTCAGTATTTACATACAAAGCAAAGAATTCTCCTTGTAGAATTTTAAGAAGCTAATGTATTCTTCCTAAACTATGATACTGATGTCTAAACCTAAGAAAAACCTAAAATTGGTATCAACTATTCTAAGTGGGTAATGATAATCAGATAACCCCATCTTAATGACTAGAAAACAACTAATTAGATGTAAGAATATTTATATTAAAGTAAATTATGATCTCACAAAGAATTCAAAGTTATATTGAATATGATCACCTTGGGAGAAAAAAAAACTAAATTAAGAACCGTAAAACAACTTTGAATCATGAGAGTAGAAACGAGTACATAACCTAGCAATCAATGAAACAATTTTTCTCATCATCTTTAGTAGAAGTCAGATTTTGTCTAACCCAATCACTCATGGGAGAATTTAATATATATTGTTCCAGTAATCCTTAGAAAGAAAAAAAAAGATCTAATTTGGAATTTACAAGTAACATTTGGAAACCTTGAATGATAGGATTACTAATGCAAGAAGTTTTTCAACAAGAGAGAGTTATTTAGGAATGTACAAAGAATATGAATATCTTAGGTTACTATAGGGAATGGAACCCTAATCAGGGAATGAATCTATCTAGAATATATGTTGGTAAGAATTAAATTAAATGGTGATAAGTATATAACCTGTAGTATTGAATCAGTAAGATGGTAAGATGCAAACTTCTGAGTTAGGGTTATGTGAGTCTATTATGTTGGCAGGTTATTCTATAAGAATGAGTAACACTAAATTTTCAACTATCAAGTGAATGCTTGTAGACTCTAGTATGGAAATTTTTGGATCAATTATAGCCCTACAATTCAGAGAAAGTAAAGTCATGATGAGGTCATCAACCTAGTACAAACTAAAGATTTAGGTATCAAAGTTAAGTAATAAGCAGATTATAAGCCATGAGGCATGTTAAGAACAATGATGATGACCTATATCAATAGCAAGGAGATAGTTGTAAGAGTGAATAAGTAAACATTGACGACATCCTAATAATGGTTTTATACCTAAGTAGTTGCAAACCTACAACCTAAGGATGAATTTATAAGTCATTATGACTATGAGACATGGAATATGGAATTATTGATAAGAACAGTAGCATTTAGTACATTATCATATGATAATTAGAACTTGTGTAAAAGATGGAATAACATGGGTAGTAATGTGTGTGTGTGTGTGTGTGTGTGTGTGTGTGTGTGTGTGTGTGTGTGTGTGTGTGTGTGTGTGTGTGTGTGTGTGTGTGCAAGATCATACCAAATTTGGTGAGAATGATAATATGACTTTAGTTGGTATATTGTGGTGAATTTTACCTAAGAAAGATTATGGGTAGGAGCCCTAATATGTAATAGTGAATTAAGGATAAGAAATTTGACATTATAACTGCAACTTGGAGTACAACTCTACTAACACTAATGTCCCCACATGTTTAGATTTTTTGAAAAGAAACTAATGTAACAACAAGAGGATGGAAGGGTACTCATTTTAGTATCCTTGCAATTGCACTTTTTAGAGAGTTTAGATCAAGCCAAACCCCTTTGTACAATAAACACTAACCATAGGTTGTGGTCAATGAAGATAAGTATGTAGTTAGTATGTGGGATCAATTAGAGTTTGAGTAGCATGGTTGTTAGACCACCATATAAATTCAATTCAAGATCCTTGCAATGTATTTGGAAGACCTAAGATCCCTTATTTTCCTCAGTGACCCTAGTACAGCCACATTATGTCATAAATGTAAATTTTGTAAGTAATTGGATTTATGTCCTTATTTGTTTGATTTTAAATTTTGGTACTCTTAATGTCTTTTCTTTTTTCCAACAGTGTGATGTGGGGCTATTTAGCCAACTATATTATTGATGATTCTATTTTGCCTCTTAGTTATGTCTTTATTTCTTGATTAAAATTTTATTATTATGGCCACTCTTTATTTTTTTTATTTTGGACTTTTGCGTTGGAGTTTCATCCTTCATGTCAAATTTAAATTTTGAGGCACTTTCTTTTGAATTTTTTTGGCAAAGTGACATATGATGGGCCTACCAGAAGGATTCCTGACAATCAAGTGGATGTATAACACTAGGGTATGGGGTCATTAGTGAGAGTAGTCATGCCCCACCCTCTCCCAAGACTTCAAGATTAAGACCAATGAATTTTTGTTGACTGTTATGAGTAATAGATTGCACCCAAACATAAATATGGTTAATTTTATGAGTTAACCAAATTGACTTTGAAAAGAAAAGGTGCAGGTGTAGTGATGGATTGTTTAAGTATCCTATCAAGAAATCAGTACATCATGGAAATTCTAAAGTAAAAGTGTTTAAATTTAATAAAGAGACAAGTTGCTTATTATGAAAACCTTTTTTGAGGGATTCTCATACATATGTAACCTCAATGAGTGGGTGTGTAGGATATGGGATATCTATGATATTATTATGATTAGAGACTTTATAAGTATGTTATGCTAGATTTGAATATTGTTTATGTGTGACCAATATGTTTACAGGAGTAATTGACCCTAGAAAATGTAACCATGTCAAAGCTATGGATTGAACTTCACTTTTTACTGAGAATAATTAGGTAAATATGTTACCACCCCTGAGTATTTATATAAATTTTTGACCATTATTTACAAGAGTAAATTTTTGTATAAATCGAGACAAGGTCTAGCATAAGATGAAACATTTTAGTTGCACAACTTCCAGGAGGAAGTCAAAAGCTAGTGGGGGAGGATGTAAGGTCCCTCCTCGTATGTAATTATCAAATATGAATTCTCTGTTAAAACTATTATAATAGATTGAAATGGATATGAAGTAATGTTTTATGTTGTGAATATCCTAATGTAAATTGAGATCAGTTGATACATCCATGTTTTAATACCTAGTTATTTGAAAGCTACTAGATTATCTCGACTGTTTAAACTTTAAAATTCCACTAATGCTAATACGAGGTGTTTTCACCCAATGATGATGAAATTGATTATGGTATGTCAATGATTGGGGTATATGCAATTCAGATGGTTTAGTATTCCCTATTGGTGATGTTATGATGTCTAGGTATATGCATGCTTAGTGATGATTATTCTAGTATTTTAATTTGAATTAATGAATAAGTTATGTTATACTGATTTTTTGATTTCTGATGATTAAATGTGAGTAGAAATGAATTAAATAGTTAGTTATATGAAAAATTCATATTTTAACTTATGTGATTTCCCTAATAACTTATATATAAATCCTTTCACAAGGTAGACTTAACAGTCTTTTGCAAATCCTAACAAGTGGAATAGTTAAATTTTTTCACAAGGTAGACTTAACAGTCTTTTGCAAATCTCTTTACCAAGTGCATAATTCATTGTATGTTTTGTAAATCCTTTAACAAGGTGGACCTAGTAGTCCTTATTGTTGTTAATAGGGAAAATCATCAAAAGTGATCAATTGTAAGCCTTAATCGCCCAATTTTATACTATAGTACTAAATCTCATGGGTATCATCCCTACCCTAATTTTACCTTCTATTTGGAAGGTTTTAGGGTCACCATATCTTGTGTCAAAATGTATGACTATTTTAATGCTTTTATTTTTTCATGCATGCAATGAGATCAGAAGATATATGAAGAATTAATTGGTGAAATAAGAATAATTTTTATTGGTTCCTAATTCACACCTCCCCTCTCAGTAACCTAGCCTGTCCTATATTTCCAACACCTTATATCCTCATTCTTGAACTACAGAATATGAACATGAACCTTATAATTATTCTTTATCAGATCTATATGTCCAAAGCTTTATCATAGTTCCCATGTTAGTCAAATGGTCATTATTCCAACTCACAAAAATTAAGACCAACCTCTATGATGGTAATTTTATATACGTACCTTGGTAGAAAATTCCTAGCTATTGTCCACTATTGTGTAAAATGATAGAATCATACTTGATGGAACAATTTAATCATTGAATCTAGAAACTATAGTATTGTTAGATGTTTCTTTGTAAATTTGATTTGCATGGACACAAGTAGTTTCATGGCATAATAATGATCTATTGAACAAAAAGATGGCATGGATATGATAAATTTTGATTTAATACAAAACCTATAAAAATGTTTTGAAATGATAAAAAATTAAAATTTGACAAAATAAAATATGAGTTTACTTGATAGCATAACTCTATCGAGTCACTTCACATTCTACAGTAAATGTATTATCGTGTGCACCAAGAAAATATAGACTTATGGTGACCAATATTAATATCAAAATGATATAATCTTTCTAGTTCATGTAACACTAGGCTTCATGTTTGTCGATTATCTTACTCATACAAAGAGTTACCTAACTATTAAATTCTAGCACACAAATATTAAAATAATTATACTACCATGGTCTATGTAGGAGGAGATGGCAAGCATCCATTTCCACTATGCTACACATGACTTTTTCTTTGAAGTCCCCAAGAGAAAACTCTATTGTGGTTTGTTTAGTAACTAGTGTTTGTTGTCCTTTAATTATCCATGATACATTGTAAGGAAAAGGATGTGGTGTTTTCTTCAATCCTATTTTTTACACAATTTCCTTAGAAACTAAATTCTCTATAGAGCCAAAATAAACAAGTAAATTGCATACATTTCCTTCACATTTTACCCTTGTTCTAAACAAGTTCTTCCTTTAAGGTGGCTCTTGAAAGTGTGGGACTTGTAAGATAGTTTTCCCCATCATCATAATCGCTCCTTCTTCAACCTCAAGTTCAAAATAGTCTTCATGGACCAATTGTGCCCTCCTTTCACCTTGGTTGTTGGTATTTCTTTTCTTAGGGCATATACCAAGATGATGTCCCAATTGATTGCAATTAAAGCATTTGATAGGGTCATTTCCTCTACCATATCTTCCTCTATTAAAGGATATGCCTCCTCTATAGTTTCCTCTAGAGTTTGACTCATTTTAATCTTTGTCCTTTGGATTTTGATCAGTAGCCTTTCTATTGCTATACTACCCTTTGTTCCAAGAGTTATTATTGAATTTGAAGGATTTATTTTCATTACCTTTTCCTTTGTTCTGATCTTGTTTCCCCTTGTACTTATCATCCACTTTCATTGCCAACTGGTAGCATTTGTTTATACAAGTAGGAGTATGCAAACTCAACTCTTCTTGAATGGGTACTTTCAAACCATTCATGTATCTAGAAAGTTTCTCCTCTTAATCTTCTACTACATTTCTCTTCATGCATAATTTCAAAAATTCTTTAGTATAATAACTTACATCTAACTCCTTCTGCTACAAGCTTTTCTTCCTTCTATGAAGTTGAACTCCATAGTTATCACGTACATAAGTCTCCCTAACTAATGCCACCATTATATCCCATGATGAGATCATATTTCTTCCCTTCTTCACCCTTTCTCTCTAGATCAAGTTCCACCAAGTTAGGGTTGCTCCCTTTAACTTGGATTTAGTCATCTTTACCCTATACTTCTTTGGAATTTCTTCACATTCAAAGAAACTTGTCAGGGCTTCTATCCAATCCAATGCTATTTCACATTCATTTTTCCAATGAAAGTTGGAAATTCCAACTTCCCCTCCATGGTTCCTTTCTCCATGGATTTGAGATTATTCAAGAGAGGCTTTTGTTCAAAAAACACTTCATTTTCTTCATCAAGATCTTCAACCTCTATATTATGGTCTTCTTCAGAGTGTGTGCCTCTTTGTTTGTCCAACTTGCCTTCAACTTCCTTCAACCTCTTTGCAAGAGCAGCATTGGTTTCTCTTTTCTCTCTAACTATTTTTTCCACTTCAACATTTTTTACCCTAGTAGTGATTTCTACTTCTTCTTTAGTAAGAGACATGCTCTAATGCCACTTGATGCAATTGTCACGAGTAGTGGGTTTAGAAACAAGGTTCTTGGGATCCTCTTCACTGAAGCATTAATACAAATGGTGTCCTTTCAAGCCAAAATACCCCAAACACTTATCAAAAGTATTAAAAAGGTGGATGAGGTTATCACAATCACAAACCACTCCTAGGCATCCCAATCATAAGGAAATTCTATCACAAGACAACTAATCACTAGTTTCTCTTAAGGGCATTAAAAAGGCTTATTTTGAAACAAAACTCCCCAAACACAAACAAGGACTAGGGGTGACCCTAAATCATATAAATTTTCTATTTAGGTCCTACAAAACATGAATCAAGTGGTAGATTCAAACATGCAACATTTCTTTAGTAGTTACTTCACAAACTTAAGGCAAGGCTTGTAACCCTTCCAAAACTAAAAAATTGATCTAACTCCAGAAATCTCCACACAACCCAAGGAATGAACCATAGATTAAAACATTATTTTTGGGTTTATGCAACATGTCAAGGCATTGGGATCCTAAATTAAGAATGATGCAAGTGGGACTTGAAATCTCACTTGGTGTAATTAAGCAATTAGGCCTTTGATAACAAATGAAGTAACAATAATTCTGATCAAAACTAAAGTTCAACAATTTGAACATGAGTTTTCTCACATTAAGTGATCACAAACTAGATCCTAGACCTTGGAACCATCCCTGTCTCGAGTTATGGAAGATGTTGCTATAGATTCCTAGCATCCACATGGATCTTGCATGCCTAGGGCATCAAGTTTCTCTCTCCTATCTACCTCTTTTTTCTTGAAACCAAAAGAATCATAAAATAAATTTTCAAAACTTGGAATCCATCCAAGGCCATTAAATTCCCCTAGTGGAATCTTTAGTTATAAGAGAAAACATATGAGACCCTATGTATAGATGAAAAACTTGAATAGTAACTACTAATTTGAGGATATATGGAGTTATACAAAAAACTAGAAACTTGTTCCAACTATAAATGAAATTGTATTCACCAAGATATCCAATCATGTTAGATTTCTATACGCATGTGTCAGAGGGCATCTATACAACTTGCTATAATATTAGATTTGGCAAAAATCTTAGTGTATTTTGTTGACTCAAGGCAAAATTACACATTCTATGCCTACCACCTACTTTAAATTTCTATGTATGCCTTCCCAATGGTTATTAAAACCATTTTAAATACATATGACTATTGGGGATTCAAATTACAACTTTTGTAAAAAGTTGCTAAAAGTTGCTTGACAACTTTTGTGCAACTTTTGCATTTTTGGTGCAACTTTTCCTCCTAACAAATAAAATTGGTTTTAATAGATCCAACATGGATAATAACATTTAAAAACATGAAAACTTATATATCCTAACATTCTAGGCCATTTGACACCTTTGACCATAGTTGACCAAGGGCTTATAGTGCACTAATCTTAGAACTAGGTCTCATAAGTGGGTCAAAATGAATAGCCATCATTCCTAACTAATTTTAAGGATTGAAAAAAAGGTTTCAAAAGAGTCTTGACATTGAATTTTATAGCATTTATTAGGGTGCCCTTGCAACACATTATTTTTTTGATACTGATTTGTCATCTTTACAATGTCAGACTATTGGAAAGTCCACACAAACCTGCCAAAATTTCTCCAAGAGGTGAATCCTATCAGCTTAATTAAATATTGTCAACATGATGAATTCAATGATTGATTTTTCCACTTTATTAATCTCATGTGTATCTTCATGTGGCTACCTCACACAAATTTATTATTCATATACATAACTATATAAATGTTTCTAATTTAATGAACAAACAAGTACCAATTTCCCTAATGGTTAAGTGAGTGAAGTTACATAAAAATACAATTAGAATGTGATGAAGGAATTTAAGACCAAAATCTAATCCCTAAAGCATACAAATAATCAATAGCCTTCCAATATGATCATAGGATTTTTTAAAAATAGTTTTTAAAATAATGTCTTATTATTAAAAGAGAAAATCCAATTGTGTGACTTTGAAAGAATTGATGATGTTACTTTACAAGTATTTGTGCTTCATGAATCCTATTTTATCAAAGACTAGATTATGAAACAAAATAAATGTAAAAATAAAAATGAACTATTTTAGAAATTACTTTTTGTAAAAGGGTATGTGCAAGATCATGGTGTACCAAACTATGGCCTTAAGTGGCAGTGAAAAATTAGCAAATCAGGTTTATGTCAACTTGACACATAATTTTGAAGTGGTTATGGACTTTATATCAAAAAATTGTAAGAAAATAATTTGTAATAAATTGAATGTAGTTTCTAAACTACTAGGCCTTATAAGGAGAAAAAAATAATTAATTGGTCAAAAGTTTGAATTTTAATGCAGCACTAAGAAAATTTTAGGTAAAAAATAAAAAGTAGGTGTATGTCTGACCACCTTAATCAAAATCAAATCATAATATTTTTTAATATAATTATAGATATGAAAATTAGACTCATGCCCAAATGTGACGCATATTTTTCAGTATTTTTATTTCAAATAAATAATTAAATATGAATTTTCTACCAAAACTTTTTCGAAAAAAAAAAAAGTCTCGTGTCTGACCACCCTAACTAATAGAAAATTTTACCAAATTTAAATTTTATTTTTTTTCTTATACTAGCTGAAGTATAGAATGTGACGCAGCTTTTAGATTTAAAAAATGTTATACCGTTTGAAAGTTATAGCTATTTTTCAATCAGTATGTCAATTAGCACTTTACAATTATCTTCATTGATAATTAACTAATAAATACTTATCGAACTTAGAATTTGACAAAAATTATATTGATGGAATCTAGAGAGCGATATTAAAAAACTCTTTTTGTTTTATTCAATTTTGATCAAAATAACATTGTTAGATGGCTACCCGAAGTCTGAATATCACTAAAACCCTCTTCAAACACATCTTTTGAGTTGACTGGGTAGGCTTGGTAAATATCGAGCCTAATCGGATATCCGATTGCGAATCAGATATCCAATTTGAATCGGATATCTGATTATAGATCCGATATCCGATATGTTGCGATTGGAAAATTCAAAATCCCAACCCATTTTGGAAGAAAATTTGGGTTCAAACATCATAGCTTATTATTTATAAATTATTTCACTTATATTACTATGTAAAGACGTATTTTAATACATTATATATATATAAATATATATTAATGTAATGTAAAGATATAAAATATAATCTAGCAATATATAATAATATATTATGTTAATCTTATTACAATTTATAAATATAATTTATATTATTATTATATTTACTAAATATAATAACATAATTTATATATATATATATATATATAATACGTATTATATATTATAATATTAACATGTATGTTATTAATATATATATAATAACGTAATATTTTTATTAAATATAATATGTATTATATTATTATATTAATATGTATAATAATATTATATATATATATATAATAACGTAATATATTAAATATAAATATATAATATGTATTATAATTATATATATAATAAAATAATATTTTTAGTAAATATAATAAAGTAATACATATATATATGTTATTAATATATATAATAACATCATAGGTATATTATATATGTTAATAATATACATATCTATTATATTAAATATGTATATATATATATTAATATATATGAGTCAAAGGGGGTCATACGTCAACCATTTACCCCCTTTGACGCATTAAACGACGACATATGTCTTTAGGGGTCCTAAGAGCTCTAGGGACATATTACAATGGTTAATATGGGTCAAAGGGGGCCATAGGGTGACCTATGACCCCTTTTCACCCATTAAATGATGATATATGTTCCTATGGGTCCTAGGACCCCGAGGGACATATTTGAATCGTTCATATGTGTCAAAGGCACCTATGACCCTCTTTGACCCATTAAACGACGACATATGTCTCTAGGGGTCCTAGAACCCCTAAGGACATATTCGAATGGGTAATATGGGTCAAAGGGGGTCATAAGTCCCTTTGACCCATTAAATGATGACATATGTCTCTAGGGCTCCTAGGACCCCTAGGAACATATTCGAATGGGTAATATAGGTCAAAGGGGGTCATAGGGTGACCTATAGGACCCCTAGAGACATATTCAAATCGTTCATATGGGTCAAGGGGATCATAGGTCACCTATGACCCCCTTTGACCCATTAAACGATGACATATGTCTCTAGGGGTCCTAGAACCCCTAGGGACATAGTTGAATTGTTCATATGCGTCAAAGGGGGTCATAAGGTGATTTATGACCTCCTTTGACCCATTAAATGACGACATATGTCTTTGGAGGTCCTACAACCCCTAGCGACATATTTGAATCGTTCATATGGGTCAAAGGGGGTCATAGGGTGACCTATAACCCCCTTTGACCCATTAAAAATTGACGTATGTCCTCAGGGGTCCTGGGACCCTTAAGGACATATTCGAACCGTTCTTATGGGTCAAAAGAATCATAGGGCACCGTATGACCCCGTTTGATCCATATGAATGATTCAAATATGTCACTATGGGTCTTAGGACCCCTAGACACATATGTCGTCGTTTAATGGGTCAAAGGGGGACATAGGTCACACTATGACCCCATTTGACCCATATGAAAGATTCTAATATGTCCCTAGGGGTCGTAGGACCCCTAAGGACATATTCGAATCGTTCATATGGGTCAAATGGGGTCATAAGTTGACCTATGTCCCCTTTTGACCCATTAAATGTTGACATATGTCCCTAGGGGTCCTAGGACCCATAGAGACATATTTGAATAATTCATATGGGTTAAACGAGGTCACAAGGTGCCCGATGACCCCCTTTGACCTTTTAAACAACAACATATGTCCCTAGAGGTCCTCAGACCCCTAGGGACATAATCAAATCGTTCATATGGGCTCTATGACCCCCTTTGACCCATTAAACGATGACATAAGTCCTTAGGGGTTCTAAGACACCTAAAGACATATTCGAATCGTTCATATAGGTCAAAGGGGGTCATAGGGTGACCTAAGTCCTTCTTTGACCCATTAAATGATGACATATGTCCCTAGGGGTCTTAGGATCCATAAGGACATATTCGAATTGTTCATATGGGTCAAAGGGGGTCATACGGTGCCCTATGACCCCCTTTGACCTATTAAACGATGCATATTCGAATTGTTCATATAGGTCAAAGGGGGTCATAGGGACCAATGACCCCCTTTGACCCATTAAATCATGACATATGTCCCTACGGGTCCTAGGACTCATAGGGACATATTCGAATCGTTCTTATGGGTCAAAGGGGGTCATAGGTCACCCTATGACCCCTTTTGTCCCATTAAACAACGACATATGTCCCTAGGGGTCATAGGACCCCTAAGGACATATTCCAATTGTTCAAATTGGTCAAAGGAGGTCATAGGGTGACTTATGACCCCCTTTGACTCATTAAACGACAAAATATGTCCCTAGGGGTCGTAAGACCCCTAAGGACGTATTTGAATCGTTCATATAAGTCAAAGGGGGTCATAAGTCAGTTGACCCATTAATCGACGACATATGTCTCCAACGGTCCTAGGACCCCTAATGACATAGTCGAATGGTCCAAATGGGTCAAAGGGGGTCATAGTGTGACTTATAACCCCCTTTGACCCATTAAATAACGACATATGTCCCTAAAGGTCCTAGGACCCCTAGTGACATATTTGAATCGTTCCTATGGGTCAAAGGGGGTCATAAGGTGACCTAGGACCCCTTTTGACCCATTAAATGATGACATATGTCCCTAGGGGTCCTACGACCCCTAGGGACATATTCGAATCTTTCATATGGATCAAATGGGGTCAAAGGGTGACCTATGTCCCCCTTTGACCCATTAAACGATGACATATGTCTCTAGGGGTCCTAAGACCCATAGTGACATATTTGAATCATTCATATGGATCAAACGGGGTCATAGGGTGCCCTATGACCCCCTTTGACCCTTTAAATAATGACATATGTCCCTTAAAGTCCTAGGACCGAAAGGGACATATTCGAATCATTCATATGGGTCAAAGGGGGCCATAGGGTGACCTATGACCCCCTTTGACCCATTAAACGACACATATTTGAATCGTTCATATGGGTCAAAGGGGGTCATAGGGTGACCTATGACCCCCTTTGACCCATTAAATGATGACATATGTCCCTAGTGGTCCTAAGACCCCTAGGGACATATTCAAATCATTCTTATGAGTGAAAGGGGGTCACAGGGCACCCTATGACCCCCTTTGACCCATTAAACGACCACATATGTCCCTAAGGGTCCTAGGACCCGTAGGGACATATTTGAATTATTCATATGGGTCAAAGGGGGTCATAGGGTGACCTATGACCCCTTTTGACATATTAAATGACGACATATGTCCCTAGGGGTCCAAGGACCCCTAGGGACATATTTGAATTGTTCATATGGGTCAAAGGGGGTCATAGGGTGACCTGTGACCCCGTTTGACACATTAAATGACGACATATGTCTCTAGGGGTCCTAAGACCCGTACGAACATATTTGAATCGTTCTTATGGTTCAAAGGGGGTCATAGGGTGACCTACACCCCCTTTGACCCATTAAACAACAACATATCTCCCTATGGGTCTTAGGACCCATAAGGACAAATTTGAATCATTCATATGGGTCAAAGGGGGTCATAGGGTGACCTATGACCCCCTTTGACTTATTAAACGATGACATATGTCCCTAGGGGTCCAAAGACCTCTGGTGACATAATTGAATCGTTCATATGGGTCAAAAGGGGTGGTAAGGTGACCTATGACCCCCTTTGACCCATTAAATGATGACATATGTCCCTAGAGGTCTTAAGACCCATAAAGATATATTCGAATCGTTCATATGGGTCAAAGGGGGTCATAGGGTGACCTATGTCCCCCTTTGACCCATTAAAAGATGACATATGTCCCTAGGGGTCCTTGGACCCATAAGTACATATTCGAATGGACCATATGGGTCAAAGGGGGTCATAGGGTGACTTATAACCCAATTTGACTCATTAACCGATGACATATGTTACTAGGGGTCCTAAGACCCTTAGGAAAATATTTGAATGGGCCATATGGGTCAAAGGTGGTCCTAGGGTGACTTATGACCCCCTTTGACCCATTAAACTATAACATATGTCCCTAGGGGCCTTAGGGCCCCTAGGGACATATTCGAATCGTCCCTATGGGTCAAACAGGGTCATAGGGTGACTTACGACCCCCTTCGATCCATTAAATGACAACATATGTCTCTAGGGGTCCTAGGACCCCTAGGGACATATTTGAATCGTTCTTATGGGTAAAAGGGGATAATACTTTGACCTATCACCCCCTTTGATCCAATAAATGATGACATATGTCCCTAGGAGTCAAAGGACCCATAAAGACATATTCAAATCGTTTATATGCGTCAAAGGAGGTCATAGGGTGACTTATGACCCGTTTTGACTTATTAAATGGTGCCACATGTCCCTAGGGGTCTAAGGACCCCTAGCGACATATTTGAATCATTCATATGGGTCAAAGGGGGTCATAGGGTAACTTATAACCGTATTTGACCCATTCAATGATGACATGTCCCCAAGGGTCCTAATACGCATAGGGACATATTCGGATCGTTCATATGGGTCAATGAGGGTCATAGGGTGGCCCGTGTCCTCCTTTAACCCATTAAACGATGACATATGTCTCTAAGGGTCTTAGGACCCATGGGGACATATTCAAATCGTTCATATGGGTCAAAGGGGGTCATAAGGTGACCTATGACCCCCTTTGACTCATTAATCGACGAAATATGTTGCTGAGGGTCCTAAGACACTTAGGAACATATTTGAATCATTCATAGGTCATAGGATGACCTATGACACTATTTCATCCATTAAATGATGACATATGTCTCTAGGGGTCCTAGGACCCCTAAGGACTTATTCAAATCATTTATATGGGTCAAAAGGGGTCATAAGGTGACCTATCACCCACTTTGACCCATTAAACGACAACATATGTAACTACAGGTTCTAAGACCCATAGGGACATATTCGAATCGTTCATATGGGTCAAAGAGGGTCATAGGTCACCCTATGATGCCCTTTGACCCATTAAATGACGACATATCTCACTATGGGTCCAAAGACCCTTAGGGACATATTCAAATTGTTCATATGGGTCAAAGGGGGTCATAGGTCATAGGGTGACCTACGACCCCCCTTTAACCCATTAAACAATGACATATGTCCTTAGGTGTCTTAAGACCCATAGAGACATATTTGAATCATTCATATGGGTCAAAGGGGGTCATAGTGTGACCTATGACCCTCATTGACCAATTAAACGACAACATATGTCCCTGGGGGTCACAAGACCCCTAAGGACATATTAGTCAAAAGAGGTCATATGGTGACTTATAACCCCCTTTGACCCACTAAATGAAGACATGTGAATCGTTCATATGGGTCAAAAGGTGTCATAGGCTGACCTATGACCATATTTGACCTATTATATGCCCGTAGGGGTCATAAAACCCCTACGGAAATGTTAAAATTATTTAAATTGGTCAAAGGGGGTCATAGGGTGACTTATGATCCCGTTTGACCCATTAAATGATGACATATGTCCCATATTAAAATTTTCCTAGGACTCCTAAAGACATATTAGAATGGGTCATATTGGTCAAAGGGCGTAATAGGGTGACTTATGACCCCCTTTGACCTATTAAACAATGACATATGTCCATACGGGTTCTAGTACCCCTAAGGACATATTCGAATCGTTCATATGGGTCAAAAGTGGTCATAGGTCCCATTTGACTCATTAAACGATGACATATGTCCCTAAGGTCCTAAAA
The DNA here is from genome assembly GCA_028749045.1 of Cupressus sempervirens. Classification (NCBI taxonomy): domain Eukaryota; kingdom Viridiplantae; phylum Streptophyta; class Pinopsida; order Cupressales; family Cupressaceae; genus Cupressus; species Cupressus sempervirens. The sequence continues at coordinate 897,408,078 of CM053787.1, forward strand.
GTCATAGAGACATATTCAAATGGTTCCTATGGGTCAAAGGGGGTCATAGGGTGACCTATGACTCCCTTTGACCCATTAAACGATGACATATGTCCCTAGCGGTCAAGGGACCCCCAGGGACATATTTGAATCGTTCATATTGGTCAAAGGAAGACATAGGCTGACCTATGACCCCCTACGACACATTAAACGATAACATATGTCCCTAAGGGTCCTAAGACCGTTAGAGACATATTCGAATGGGCCATATAGGTCAAAGGGGGTCATAAGGTGACCTATGACCCCCTTGACCCATTGAACAACCAAATATGTTAGGACCCCTAAAGACATATTCGAATCGTTCATATGGGTCAAACGGGTCATAGGGTAACCTATGACCCCCTTTGACCCATTAAATGATGACATATGTCCCTAGGGGTCCTAAGACCCCTAGCGACATATTTGAATCGTTCATATAGGTCAAAGGGGGTCATAGGGTGACCTATCACCCCCTTTGACATATTAAAAAATGACATATGTCACTAAGGGTCTTAGGACCCATAGGGACATATTTGAATCGTTCATATGGATCAAAAGGGGTCATACGGTGACCTATGACTCCCTTTGACTTATTAAATGACAACATATGTTCGTAGGAGTCCAACAACCCCTAAGGACATATTCGAATCGTTCATATGGGTCAAAGGGGGTCATAGGTCTTTGACACATTAAACTATGACATATGTCCTTAGGGGTCCTAGGACCCCTAAGACATATTCAAATCGTTCCTATGGGTCAAAGGGGGTCATCGGGTGACCTATGACCCCCTTTGATCTATTAAACAACGACATATGTCCCTAGGGGTCCTAGGACCCTTAGGGACATATTCGTATCGTTCATATGGGTCAAAGCGGGTCATAGGATGACCTATGTCCCCATTTGACCCATTAAATGATGACATATGTTACTAGGGGTCCTAGGACCCATACAGACACTTTTGAATCATTCATATGGGTCAAAGGGGGTCATAAGGTGACTTATGACACCCTTTGACCCATTAAATGATGACATATGTCCCTAGGGGTCCTAGGACCCCTAGGGACATATTGGAATCGTTCCTATAGGTCAAAGGGGGTCATAGGGTGACCTATGACACCCTTTCACCCATTAAAAGATGACATATGTCCCTAGGGGTCCTAGGACCGCTGCGACATATTCGAATTGTTCCTATGAGTCAAAGGGGGTCATAGGGTGACCTAGCACCCACTTTGACCCATTAAATGATGACATATGTCCCTAGGGGTCTTAGGACCCATAGGGACATACTCGAATCGTTCATATGGGTCAAAGGGGGTCATAGGGTGACCTATGACCCCCTTTGACTTATTAAATGATGACATATGTCCTTAAGAGTCCAAGGACCCCTAAGGACATATTCGAATCATTCATATGGGTCAAAGGGGGTTATAGGGTGACTTATGACTCCTTTTGACAAATTAAATGACGACATATGTTCATAAGAGTCTTAGGACCCTTACGAACATATTCGTATCATTCTTATGGGTCAAAGAGGGTCATAGGGTGACCTATGACCACCTTTGACCCATTAAACGATGACATATGTCCCTAGGGGTTTTACTACCCCTAGGGACATATCTGAATCGTTCCTATGGGTCAAAGGGTGTCATAAGGTGACCTATCATCCCCTTTGACCCATTAACCGACGACATATGTCCCTAGGGGTCCTAGGATCCATAGGAACATATTCGAATCATTCATATGGGTCTAAAGAGGTCATAGGGTGACCTATGACCCCCTTTGACATATTAAACGATGACATATGTCCCTAGGGTTCCAAGGACCCCTAAGGACATATTCGAATCGTTCATATGGGTCAAAGGGTGTCATAAGGTGACCTATGACCCCTTTTGACCCATTAAACGACAACATATGTTCTTGGGGGTCCTAAGACTCATAGGGACATTTTCGAATAGTTTATTTGGGTCAAATGGGGTGATAGGGTGACCTATGTCCCCCTTTGGTCCATTAAATGACGACATATGTCCCTAACGGTCTTAGGACCGATAGCGACATATTCGACTGGGCCATATGGCTCAAAGTGGGTCATAGGGTGACTTATGACCCCTTTTGACCCATTAAACGATGACATGTGTCCCAAGGGGTCCTAGGACCCCTAGAGACATATGGGTGAAAGGGGGTCATAGGGTGACTTATGACCCCCTTTGACCCATTAAACGATGACATATGTCTCTAGAGGTCCGACCCCTAGGGACATATTCGAATCGTTCTTATGAGTCAAAAAGTGTCATAGGGTGACCTATGACCCATTTGACCTATTAAACGACGACATATGTCCCTAGGGGTCCTAGGACCCCTAGGGACATATTCGAATCGTTCCTATGGGTCAAAGGGGGTCATAGGGTCACCTATGACTCCCTTTGACCCATTAATTGACGACATATGTCCCTAGGGGTCTTAGGACACCTAGCGTCATTTTTGAATGGGCCATATGGGTCAAAGGGGGTCATAGGGTGACTTATGACCTCTTTTGACCCATTAAATGATGACATATGTCCCTAAGAGTCCTAGGACCCCTAGGGACATATTCGAATCGTTCTTATGGGTCAAAGGGGGTCATAGGTTGACCTATGAACTCCTTTGACCCATTAAACAATGACATATGTCCTTAGGATTCTTAGGACCACAAGGGACATATTTGAATCCTTCATATGGGTAAAAGGGGGACATAGGGTGACCTATGTCCCCCTTTGACCTATTAAATGATGACATATGTCCCTAGGGATCCTAAGACCCATAGGGACATATTCGAATCATTCATATGGGTCAAAGGGGGTCATAGGGTGACTTATAACCCACTTTGACGCATTAAATGATGACACATCTCTCCAACGATCTAATACGCATAGGGACATATTCGAATCGTTCATATGGGTCAAAGAGGGTCATAAGTTGTCCTGTGTCCCCTTTTAAACTATTAAACGATGACATATGTCCCTAAGGGTCCTAAGACCCATACAGACATATTTGAATCGTTCATATGGGTCAAAGGGGGTCATAGGGTGACCTATGACCTCCTTTGACCTATTAAACAATGACATATGTCCCTAGGGGTCCAAAGACTCTTAGGGACATATTCGAATCATTCATATGGGTCAAAGGGGGTCATAGGGTGACCTATGACCCCATTTGACCCATTAAACGATGACATATGTCGTTGGGGGTCCTAGGACTCATAGAGACATATTTGAATCGTTCATATGGGTCAAAGGGGGTCATAGGGTGACCTATGACCCCCTTTGACCCATTTAATGACGACATATGTCACTAGGGGTCATAGGACCGCTAAGGACATATTCAAATTATTCAAATTGGTCAAAGCGGGTCATAGGGTGACTTATGACTCCCTTTGACCCATTAAATGACGACCTATATCCGGACATACTCGAATCGTTCATATAGGTCAAAGTGGGTCATAGGTCAGTTGACCCATTAATCGACGACATATGTCCCCAGCAGTCCTAAGACCCTTGGGGACATATTTGAATGGGCCAAATGGGTCAAAGGGGGTCATAGGGTGACTTATGACCCCCTTTGACCTATTAAATGATGACATATGTTCCTAAGGTTCTTTACGACCCCTAGGGACATATTCGAATCATTTCTAGGGGTCAAAGGGGGTCATAGGGTGACCTATGACCCCCTTTCACCCATTAAATGATGACATATAGCTCTAAGGGTCCTGCGACCCCTAAGGACATATTCAAATCATTCATATGGGTCAAATGGGGTCATAGGGTGACCTATGTCCCCCTTTGACCCATTAAATGCCGACATATGTCCCTAGGGGTCCTAGGACCCACAGGGACATATTTGAATCATTCATATGGGTCAAATGGGGTCATAGGGTGCCTTATGACCCCCTTTGACCCTTTGAATGATGACATATGTCCCTAGGGGTCCTCGAACCCCTAGGGACATATTCAAATCGTTCATATGAGCCTTATGACCCCCTTTGACCCATTAAATGATGACATATGTCCTTAGGGGTTCTATGACACCTAAAGACATATTCGAATCATTCATATGGGTCAAAGGGGTTCATAGGGTGACCTAAGTCCTCTTTTGACCTATTAAATGACGACATATGTCCCTAGGGGTCTTAGGATCCATAGGGACATATTCGAATCGTTCATGTGGGTCAAAGGGGGTCATAGGGTGCCCTATGACCCCCTTTGACCCATTAAACGACGCATATTTGAATTGTTCATATAGGTCAAAGGGGGTCATAGAGTGACCTATGACCCCCTTTGACCAATTAAATATGACATATGTCCCTATGGGTCCTAGGACCCATAGGGACATATTCAAATCGTTCTTATGGGTCAAAGGCGGTCATAGGGTGCCCTCTGACCCCTTTTGACCCTTTAAATGACTGCATATGTCCCTAGGGGTATTACGACCCCTAGGGACATATTTGAATGGGTCATATGGGTCAAAGGGAGTCATCAGGTGACTTATGACCCCCTTTGACCCATTAAATGACAAAATATGTCCCTAGGGGTCCTACGACCCCTAGGGACATATTTCAATCATTAATATGGGTCAAAGGGGCTCATAAGGTGACCTATGTACTCTTTTCACCCATTTAATCGATGACAAATGTCCTTAGGGTTCTTAGAACCCATAGGGACATATTCAAATTTTTCATATCGATCAAAGGGGGTCATCCCTTTGACCTATTAAATGACGACATATGTCCCTAAGGGTCTTAGGACCCGTAGAGACATATTTGAATCATTCATATGGGTCAAAGGGGGTAAAAGGGTGACCTATGACCCCATTTGACACTTTAAATGACAACATATGTCCTTAGGGGTCCTAGGACTGCTAGGGACATATTCAAATCGTTCATATGGGTCAAAGGAGGTCATAGGGTGACCTATGACCCCCTTTGACTCATTAAACAACGACATATGTCACTATGGGTCCTAGGATCCCTAGGTACATATTCGAATCATTCATATGCATCAAAGGGGGTCATAGGGTGACCTATAACCCCATTTGACCCATTAAACTATGACATATGTCTTTGGGAATCCTAAGACACATAGGGACATATTTGAATCGTTCATATGGGTCAAAGGAGGTCATAAGGTGACCTATGATCCCTTTTGACACATTAAATGACGACATATGTCCCTAGGGGTCCTAGGACCCATAGGGACATATTTGAATCATTCATATAGGTCAAAGCGGGTCATAGGTCCCTTTGACCCATTAAACGATGATATATGTCCCTAAGGGTCCTAGGACCCATAGGGACATATTTGAATCGTTGATATGGGTCAAAGGGGGTCATAGGGTGACCTATAACCCCCTTTGACCCATTAAATGATGACATATGTCCCTAGGGGTCCTAGGACCGATAGGGACATATTCGAATCGTTCATATGTATATGAGTTAAAAAATGAAAAGATATATATATGCTATTTATACTATTTTATGATAATAATAAAAATAATATAAGTAAACATTAAATATTAATATTATTATATCTATAGTAATAATAATACTATTATAGCAATAATAATAATATATATATTAATACTATATTGTAGCATAATAATAATAATAATAATATAAATAAACACTAAATATTTACACTATTATATCTATAGTAATAATATTAATACTATTATGGGTATAATAATAATATTGATACTATAGCTATATTAATACTATATATTAATATTTCTATATATTAATACTATTATACTATTGACACTATTATATATAAATATTACTATACTATTAGCTTAGTAATAAACCAAAGTCAGTTTCCCTCCAATGATTTTCATAATAATAATATAATTATGGCAAAGGAGAGAAATTATAGCAAGTTTCCTTCCAAAAATTTATTTTACATAATCGGATATCCAATTTTACTAGCACCGATTCCCAATAATTTCCTGTCACTACAGACTTGACAACATCAGTTTTTCACTTTTTCACTTGATGATGAATTAATCGAAGGTGAAATCATAGAGTCAGATAATGAATATGTACAGTTGGGGAATGAAAATGTACCTATTGAAAATGATAATGCCGAAATTGAAAATTTGGAGAATGAAAATTTTGAAGAAGAAATGCCACCAAGTCATAATCCAAATTGCATAATTGACCATGTCGAAGATGACAATGCACAGGAACCTAATGCACAAGAACCTTACATATCTCCTGATTATAATCGACATGAAGGTTCTAAAACACCAAAATGGATAATTGAAATAGGTGAAATGATTATTACTATTTTGGAAGGAAAAAAATCAGAAAGAACCATTTGGTTATGGGCTTCAAGACTAAATCAAATTTTTTTCGGCAACAAGATAGTGGTAGAGCAATGTCAACTTTTCATGCACTTATTAAAGATGCAAAAGATGAGACCTATGCTTTACAAATTGAAGATTCATGTCAATAAAAAGTTGGAAAGAAATGTCATTATCGTGAAGAATCTTTTCAATGCTCTCAATAGCATTGGAAAAAATAGCAGAGAGAAGGATAATAGAGCTACTCGAAGGGTCATTACAACCTCTTTGGTAAGTCATCATTTGAGAAAGGGTAGATATATGAGACAAACTTGTATTGATTTGAATCTAAATCGTACTACTTTGAAAAGAGCACTTAGTGGACAAGAGAAAATTGATGATCCTCTTCAAAATGAAACATGAGCATTTGGGGGGAGAATTCCACATTTTGATAAGAAGCTGTCCGATGATGTGAAGGAAGAAATTACACAATTTTGGCACTCTAACTCACAAGTATCACCCAATGCTAAAGATGTCTTAAAGTTGAGAATTGGCATCAGAGATCGCACACCACATCCTAAACACCATTTAGAGGTAAGTCAAACTATGTTATTCAAACAATTTAGAGAGAGTCATCCAAGTCTTCATATATCACAAAGGGCTTTTGAATCTTTGAAGCCATTTTATTGTGTGCCACTCAAAATTCAAAATACATGTTGTTGCAAAATCATGTTGAGTTTTTTATGCACCATGAACTATTATGGTCCATCCGTTCTACTTCGCATAGTAAAGAAATGTTGGAGGATTGTGGGGCTAGTGGGCTTCCAAAATCATCAAGAGACTTGCTAGATCAACTCTTATGTCGTAGAGTTGATGGTTGTTCCTTTTATAGAAATGCTTGCTTAAATGAGAAGTGTTCAGAATGTGGTGGCTTATCCAAGTCTGACACATGTTTTCATGAGGGGTGCGAACAAGATCTTGGAAAGACAATATTGAAAAAAAAGGTATATGAAACGGTGAAATACACATTGAAGAGTGGGAGTGAGAGCTCTAGATTTTAATTGGTTGGAAAAAATATTAGTGTGGCTAATTTTATTTTAGATTTCAAGAAAAATCTTTTTTACAAGTATGCAAGACATAGTCACAGGTCTCAGTAGTTGGATCAACAATTTAGAACGTGTAAGGAGACTTTTCCCATTGGCACTATTATATCAGTTGTTGATTTTGCTAAGAACTCCACATTGTAACCTCAAAATGAGACACAATCTCAGTATTAAAACTCCATTTAGATTGAAATTTTTGTTCACATAACATATAGACATTCCCTTGATAGTGCATAAGATAATCGAAAGATTATTAGAGAGTGTCATTTTTTTATGAGTGATGATAGATCTCACTCTCACGAGTTTGTGCAACATTGTTTTGAGAATTTTTTTGATTTATTACATGAGCATGCAATTGCTATGGATAGACATATCATTTGGTCAGAGAATTGTATAAGTCAATTAAAAAATACTTGCATATTTTATTGGTTGTGTAGGATGCACGTAGAGAGAGGGGTGCCTCATATTCAGAGTTTTTTTGAGTCCGTCCATGGAAAAGGGGAACATGATGGAGTAGGGGCATGTGTGAAGAGAGCTCTAGTTAAGGAGCAACTAAAGATTTCAACAACAAAGATTCTTGATCGTCGTAGCATTGTTGATTGGTGTAGTTTAGCATTATCACAAGGGGGGACTCTTGATTCAATGGTACGCAGGTTCTTTTGGTTGGTTGAGGAAGGGTCCATAGGTGATAGATCAGATTGTGCTATAGTGAGAGACTTATCAAAAATGCATTCATTTCGAATCTCTGATTCTAGTACATGGACCATTTGGACACGACAACTAGCTTGTTTTTGTCGTACTTGCTTTCAGTGTGATTGGGATCACTGTGAGTCAAGTGAGTGGGTGGACACATGGGCTCCACATTATCTTACTCCATTGTCTATCATACCCTCTATAAAAAATGATGACATGGAAAGTTCACTTGAGCATAACCATCTATCAGATCTACTTCAGCCAAGACATGTCTTTGCATTGGTTGCACCATAGGGGAATGATGAGAAATATGATTATTGGTTAGTATGTTGTGTAAGAGGCAAACAAAAACTTGCACAACTGATCACAGATGATGATGGATTCACATATCCTACTGGTTCAGTGGTTGTTGCTAGAACATGGCTGTGGACATACATGCTTAGAAGGAACGAAATTCCTGCATTCAAAGACTATCAGAAGCACAAAGTAATTTTTCATATATTCGCATCTTATTATAGCAACAAATGTAAAGTTATTGAAGCATCAAGGAAGACCAAAAGTAAAAGAACTTTTTACTATTGCTAATTCTGATCATGAAGCCCTGTTGGTGACCCTAAAACAGAGAGAGGACCCTATTGGAATACTCAACTAGGTATATATACTTCTTATGTTATTTTCTTCATAATGATTTAATGAATTGATGATTATCTTGTTTAATACAATAAGTTACTAATTTTTTTATGATATTGGAATGTAGGTACATCATGAAGAGTTGGAGGGGGGTGGTATTGGGGAGAATTTCTAAAATTTATGATGTATTATGATGTAAAATGTGTACTTTTTTTGTATATGGTTTTTGTATTTTGGTAGGTTCTTTGTAAGGAATTATAAGAGGAAGATATTGAACAAGTTCTTGCAAATCATATTTGCATGTGATACAAGGCTATAAGGACAATTTTAAGAGCATTTATAACTATATGAAAGATAATTGCATGCGGATATCTTATTACAAATTTGGTTTTTTCCTTATTTGACATAAAGCTAACATTATGATTATTAAAACTATTTTCATCAAACTAATCAAATAAGAAAAATCTTGAAAGTATGGATGAACAATTAGAATACTTTATTTCTTCCATTTTGCAACCAATCATAACATTTGAAAGCATAAAGAGTCATAATATTGTATAATGTTTCGAAAGACTTTCATATTGAAAAGTTGTATGAAGCACATTTGGGATAAGCCATGAAATCCATGAAAGAAGATAGCATGTAGGATACACAATTAAAGCCAATAAGCAAGATAGCACATGCATAATGACATGATATGAAGTTAGATATGAAGGATATGAGTGAATGAGAAAGTAAAATAGGGAATCTCATGGATAAGATAATGGTTTTCACCAAGGCACATTTTTTATCTTCTTTTCTATTTTTAAATGTTTTTTAGAAATAGGTCAACTATTTTCAAGTTAGATAGTGTTCCTAAAGCAAAGATAAGTTATGATAAGCTAAGACCATAGATAAGTATTCTCAATGATGTTGATAGGGTGAAGGAAGTGAAATGATAGTAGGATAAAAGTTCATTCCTTGGAAGGATTGTATGAGTATGGATAGTAGGTAAGTGTAGCTTTGAAAACATTTCATAAGGGTAGGTGACAAAGTGGGGAAGATAAACATTTACACACACCTTGGAGGGTTTTTGAATGATGGAGGAATCATGGAGGAAATGGATCAAGGTTTAGATGTATGAGCTGGTAGGACAATGTTAGAAGAAGATTGAGTGGAATATTTATAAGCTTTTGAGAAATATGTTTGGAAGAAAATGGAGTGGAAGCCTTTGGAATATTGAATGTCAACTTAGATTTATGTTCAATATTAAAGTCTTTTAAGAGAGACTTTGGAGAGCTAGAAGTAGAAAGTGTAGGAGAAGGTTTGAAGACTTTAGATTAGATGGATAAGGACCAAGGATAGAATTACGAAATGCAAAGGGATAGTGACTAGGGATTTCAACATCTTTAGAGTGAGTAGCATGACCAAATTCATCAATAGACTCATGAGTACCTTTTATAGGAGAAAGACCTTTGAAAGGAGTTTTTCAATCTTGAGCATAGTTTTGAAGTGAACATGAGGGGACACTTTGATCTTGACATCTTTCTTTATATAGCATAGAAAGATGACTTTTCCCATAAGTTTTAGTAAGCTCAATGGAGGCAGTGGAAATGGTATCCTCATCATATGTAGGAGGTGGGTAACACATAGGATATAGAAAGGTGAAATTTTGGATAAGCTGAAAAGGTGTTTGATCTTGATCTTTATTTATATATTTTTCCTTTTGAGAGTCATCTTGATATGGAGCACCTTCTAAGGACAAGGGAAAATGTGAGGTGTGTATGATAGAATCTTAAAGAAATAATGCAAGATTAGCTAAAGTGGGCATAGTAATCATAGTATTGCATGAATGTTGAGGATCTTTAGTCTTAGTAGCATGGAAAAGGTTTGCAGACAAGTGAAGGTTAGCTTGATTTTCTTTTAGTTGTAGCCCTTGAGGGTACGCATGGTCTATATGGAAAGAATTAGGTTTTTTGTTTGGTGGAGGCATTTTCAAAAGCTTTGGCTCTTTAGGAGGTTCATTAGTGTTATAAGAAGTGAAGGTGTCAAGGAAATCATCACTTGACATAGGTTCATCAACATGATCTTGTGACACATGAGTCATTAGAGGTATCAACAATCCCATCATAAATGAGATCTTCAATTTTATGTTTCAACACTATGGAATCTTTAGTTTTATGAAATTTTCTTCCATGGAAGTGGCAATAATGATAATTTCTCCACCATGGAGGTTTGATTTTGGGTTCATAAGGTCTAGAGTTGTCTAGTAATGTGATGGATTCATTATCAAGAAGTGTTTGCAAGATGTTATCATGAGAATATTCCAATGGAGTAAAAGTTCTCTCAAAAATTTCTCCATGATAATTTTGTTTTTTCTTAAGTGAATAGAATGCATCCATGTCTTCATAACTATCTTGGTCAAAGATAGGTCCATAATGAAAGTTTGGCATAGGCTCAAAGGAGGTATCACTTGCTTGTTCTCTAAAGAGGTCTTTAGATCTAGAAGATGAAGATATTTGATGTCTTGGCATAGAATATGTAGACCTTGAAGAAGATGACCCGTGTGTATGTAAAGGTCTTAAGGGAGATTAATTTAAGAATGAAATATTCTCCTCTAACCTTTTCTCAAGTTTAGAATTGATTTCTATCATATGCTTAGAGAGATGAAGGTAAGAAAGATTATTTGTCTCTTCTAGCTCTTTGTATTGAACATATAGATCTTGAAACTCTTTAGTGGCATGGAGGATATCATGATCATCTAGATTTGGTTTAGGTTTGGTAGCACAAGGTTTGAATACCATAGTGGTAGATAGATAATAAAGCATGAAGGAGACTAGAGGAAGCTAATAAGGTGACACAAGATAACTTGATCTCCAAACTAGAGAGGTAGAGTGTTCACATGTCAAAGAGAGGTAGAAATGAATGAGTGACTTGTCAAACAAATTTTCCAAGCAGGTTACAACACTAGTGACTCAAGTCAAGAGCTACAAAAAAATCCCAAATAGCAATGTAGATAAAGAAAGAGAGATGACAAGTGAACAAATTTAAGTGTAGTCAATAGATCAAGGAAACCATTTAGTGAAAGAAATTCTTAGTATGCATATCATAGACCATGAAGTTAGAAAATACCAATAACTCTAAGACCAAAGAGCTATTTAAAGCATGTTCAAGCACTAGAGACATAGAAAATCAAAGTCAATTTATGAAACTCCCCTTAGCAAAAAAATGCAAACAAATATTTGCACTTGACATTTTGACTTGGTTGAAAAAGTTTGACAATAATTGATAATATTGCAAGCTTGATGTTCAAAAGCAATTTTTTTTCCAAGAAAGATAGTGACACATGGAGTAGTCTTCAAACAATCAAGCAAGGCACAAAGCAACCTTTCATGATGCAAGTCAAAGGGGTCAACCTTTCTTGATAACTTTTCAAAATCTAACTCCTAACGGCTACAAGTCAGTGCCATTAGCTCTGAGTGGGTGGGTGAATCATAGTGACACCCTTGTTCCAACCATGGAGACCCTCTATCGTCCATGGTCACCCTGTACCAAGGAGTCCCCAAGTTTCTCTAAGTGCACTTTGAGGTCGATCTTCTAAGGGTCATAACTCGAAGCTCATGAGGGCTATTGATAAACTATTGAATACTACAAGATGCTAATGTTGAGGCCTAAAATAACCTATCTCATTTTTGAGAGATCACATTTTGTTTGGATTCGGTACAACGATCTCGTTTGATGCAAAAACTCTAGTGTGCCTCAGTTCATAGGTGCACCACAGCATAACTTTGAAACTGCTGATCTTGGCATCAAATCGCCAATGCCATTAGCTTCGAATAGGCGAGTGAACCCTAGTCACACACTTGTTCTAGCCATGAAGACCGTCCATCATTTGCGGCCACCCCGTACCGAGGAATCCCCAAGGTTCTCTAAGTGCATTTTGAAGTTGATCTTTCGAGGGTCATAACTCAGAGCTCGTGAGGGCTATTGATGAACTGTCAAATGCTAGAGGATGGTGATATTGAGGCCTAAAATAACCTATCTCATTTTCAAGAGATCACATTCTGTTTGGATTCAACACAGCGATCTCGCTCGATGCCAAAACTCATAGTGTGCCTCAGTTCATAGGTGCACCACAACATAACTTTGAAATCGCTGATCTTGGCATCAAATCTTCAGTGCCATTAGCTCTGGATGGGCAGGTGAACCCTAGTCACACCCTTTTTTTGGCCACGAAGACCATCCATCATTTGCAGCCACCCCGTACTGAGGAGTCTCCAAGGTGCTCTAAGTGCATTTTGAAGTCGATCCTTCGAGGGTCATAACTTAGAGCTCGTGAGGGGAATCAATGAACTGTTAGAGGATACAAGTTTGTAAGGATGGAGTGGCTTAGTGTTTTTGCTAAAATAAGTTAGTGGGAAGGCTTTATTAGAGGGTCTTGTCCAAACTAGTGGGGTGTTTTCCCCTCTCTAAATTTTAGAGACAGTTAGGTTTTGGAGGGAGATTAGGGGAGCTCTACTACAACTATCCTTACCCTAGCTTGGACCAAGGTTGGCATCTCAAACTTGCTTCTTTTCCATTTCTTTCTTTTAGCATGGTTAAGAAAATATGCAAGTGTGGAGTTTACCAATGGAGTATGCATTGCATTGCATTGTGGAGTAGCATTCATGTGAGTGCTTGAATGGTGTTCATTCCATGTAGATTAGTGTGACACCATTGTGCATCTTGTTGTATTGTGACTCATTGTCCATATCTTTCAATGTTCATGTTCCTTATGATTTTGAAAAGTCCCTTATGTTACCCCATTGTGATGGAAGGAGATTGTATCATTGTTACCTAATGTACGTGTAGAGGAAATAATTGATAAGGTTGTATATGCATGTTTCATTTGGAGTTTATATTGTTATGAAAGCATTGGTATGAGTCACAGATTTGCTTTGATATCATTGTTATCATTTGAAAATGTGAAAGAAAGTTTTCTCCTTGTGGTATTGTAAATGACTAGCTGATAATAACAATCCATAGATGTTATGTGATACCATTGATTGTATAAATTTAAAACTTAGTAGATTGCTTACAATCTTGTTGTGCACTCAAAATTTGGAAGGAAAAATTTATGTTCATATCACATGCATGGATAACATTGATTTTAATTACCAAGCTTAATGCAATTCTAAGCAAAGAAATCATCAAATTAATTGCATGATATAACAAAATGAAGTTTGTTGTAAGAGAAGACATAATAAAATCTATGAGATACATTGTTGTAGGCATGCATTTTCCTCTTTGGAAAATGTATGGTAAAGGCAAATAAATCCCTTCCTTAATAGAGAGCAATAAAATCTTAAAGAATATTCCCAGATTCTAGACTGCTATCCAATAAAAATAAAAATAATAATAGCATATAGAGACTAATGAGTGTCCTAGACTAATATATTTCCTAAGTGACAGAATGGTACACATTACAATCTTGTGACCTCTAAGTCACATCCAACACTCAAATAATGAATTAGTAATTAAATAAATAAAGGCATATTAGTGTGCATGTTAGAGAATATGAAAAATTTAAATATTTAACTCAAAAATAAAATAAAAGCCAAGATTGATCTTGACCACCCTTCTAGAGTAGCCCCCAACATTTATTAAGCCATCATAATGCAAAAAGTTTTCTCCACTCCCCAAGGCATATTGTTAAATCTGACATTCATTCTGACATGTCATGTCAAAAATTTTATCCTTGAGCTTGCCTCCTTGAAAAGGGGTTTCATCCCCATTAATATACTTGGGTGCATAGGAGAAAGGGTTTATGTCACATCCTTGTCTTATGCACTAGTCGTCCCCTCCTTGCAGTAGTGGTCATGTGCTCCCAAGGATAGGTAGTCAACTTGAAATTTCTTACAGTAGTGGTCACGTGTTCCCAAGCATAGGTAGTCAACTTGAAATTAAGGGGGAGTGGGATAGCAATCCCAAGGGATTTGTACTTAAGAGAATGTCAAGTTGACTTTTAATATGACTTGTTCACATTAGGATTGTTGATTGGAGGAATGAGAAAAAGATGTCCTAAGGCTTGGATTAGTCAAAATTCTACACATGACCCACGTGGGACCTTGTGGGGACCACGTGTAGGAAGAAATGTGGCCTTGGTAAGAGTTAGGGAATGATGATGATTTAAGATAGATAGGAGATTCACCCTTTAGATTTATTTTTATTTTTATCAGATAATTATTTAATCATTTCAAGTCTTGAATAGAGGATAATGACACTTAGTGTATTTGAGCTTCATTTAAGGGTAATGTTTATATCAAGGGGCTCATTTACAAACATGTAACAATTAAACCATATGGTAATGGAAAAGCTCACTATAGGAAAATAAATTAAATGAAATAGATAAGTTTACGAGAATGCATATATAATTTAACATGATGTTAATTATGGAGGGTTTAATTAAATTAGTGTTAAGATTGTAAATTAAGATAGTTGGATGTACATATAATAGGGTTAATATGAAGTAAATTTTCAGAATGATGGGATTGGAGAATCAAGGATAAGGATGGATGATGGATTAAAATAATAACTCAAATCTAGTTTTATCTAGTCAATAAAGCACATTGATAGATAAGAGTTACTAGATAGAATTGAATGCATGACAAACCTGTGTAGATGTTGGATTTAATGTCAAGTGAATTTTATATTTGGCTTGAGGGAATGTTAGTTAGATAATGAATGTTGTGGATTCGATTGAAGATATTAGTAGAATATCAAAGTCAATAGAATATAAATACCAATTTGAAAATGTAGTGCAGGAATAAAGAATTAGTTAGCTAGTATGTAATAAGTGTCAATAGGCATGTCATTAGAGGTAGCTCGTCATCTCATGTATCCTATGTATAATTAATGATAATATGATTCATGTACACCACATTTTACTAAATTAGTTGCATGAAATGATGAATACATATATGTCAAAATGACAAGCGATGTTATATAAAAACCTTATTTATACGCTTGCACCTAATCCTTGCATAAACAATTCATCTAACAAATTTAAATTAACACACTCAATACGATGGTGTAGTAGGATGTGTTTAAATACAGATCGTGAATTATTATTGAGTTAAGTACTTTGAATTGGCCCTTAGACTTACTAAGAGTTCCTCATTTTATGTGCTTACTAATTCATACTATGAAACTACTTTGAATCTTAACATTCTTTGATGATAATAATATTGATAGTGAGAAAGTGAGGTTATGGTGAATAATTAGATGTAATAATGTAAAAAGTAAATGTAATAGTATAGTAATTATAGTAATTAAAATAGTAAATGTAAAAGCATGGACATGTAGCTAGATTAGTTAGTATTTGATGAGCTAGATAGTTAGTAATTGTCTTTTGTTAGAGTGAGTTTAATTTATGTATTGAAATAGTAATTTTTGTGTTTAGGAAACTGTAGTGAGTGCTAGTTTGGTGAGGAAGCAATGTTGATAGAATGCACAAGGATGACTAAATAGAGTAAAGAGGGAGAAAATGACTCAGTATTAGTCCAATCTTCAAGAGGACCTGTAACCAGTAAGATATGGATGCAAGCACATGATACACATTTGGCACATTAAAAAAATTGTTTATTCCATAAGTTGTGTAACTAATGTGTTGAATGATGGATACTATCAATGCAAGTGGCCCCTTCTCCATCATGTAGACTTCAAAGCTACCTTTGGGGCATATCTTTTCTAATTTCCAATGGTTAAATCCGATATAGTGTGGTAGATAAGTGCACATTTTCTTATTTGACTAAGGGTGCTCATGTGATGAGTACTAAATCTAAATTCTCTAGATACATGTGTTTAATCGATTAAGATATACTACACTTCCACACCATATAGTAATTTTCACATTAATATATATTGTAATGATTAATGAATGTGTGTACATTGGTAATGAGGATAATAAGTAATTATGATCCCCTTCCCTTACATGCTAGAATCATGACCTAGTCCATATGATACAATCGATAGACCCTAATAGAATATTAGTATCAAAAGCTTGTTAGGATATGAATTACCTCACTAATTTATGAGTGTTGTATCTTGAACTTGCTCATTTTATTTGTGACGCTAACTTGAACTAGACTGTCATCCAATCTATTTGAAAACCACCTATGACTAAAATGTTACAACTGGATGACACTACCCACATGAGTCTTGAACTCCTATTCAATGATAACCTTGTTTTACAATATGTAATTTCTTATGCGACTTCATAAGCTACAAAAAAAAAAAATTTGTTGTGTTTTTACTAGTAAAATTTAGGGCATGACACATGATCCATGATAAATTGAACAATGCTAGATACTAAATTAATATGTATATCATTGTGCACATAAATGAAAAAAATATATATCAAAATACATATATCCATAGACAAAATTTTACACAAATATATATCAAAGATCATGTATCCATAGACAAAGTACTCAAATATATATCAAAATACATAGATCCATATACAAAATGTGGCTGATCATGCCATCAGAATGTGTATAATATCAATGTTTATGTATACAATGTGGCATATGCCATCTTAAAATGTCTCATGATGCATCCTACGAAAACTATACTATCCTAGGGTGCTAGTGGATGATCAAAATGCAGCCTCTTCTCTGCACTAGGTGGATCGGATGCCTCCTACATAAACAAAAAAGGAAAACCCAAAGTTAGACTACTAAATTTATATGATTCTATGTATCTAACATTGAATTACTCAAATGCATAATGATCTTTTCCATAATGGACATTAATACTATCAAAATTTCATAATAAATACCTCTCTCATCGATCTCCTGCGTCAGTTAGGAGTCCTCTTGTATGCCCTCGGCAATGCTGGTACCTCTCTGATTGTGGGCTATATATGTTCAAATACCTTTGTCAGATGAATCTACAATTTAAACTATAACATTATAATTCATAGCATGCTAAATTTATAACATATTTAATCATGAATTCAAACTACAACTTACTATTTTAGGCTCCTCCTCAGGAGTGAGTGGCCACGTCATCAAATCTACATAACTTTCCCGTCGGACCTCATGTGCACTAGGAGTCTCTTATGAGATACAAAATAGTAGTTGTTAATATCACAAAAATTAGTTTTGAATTTATTTATGAAGATAAGTGATGCAAGAGCATCCCATGCTCATCAGGGGAACATTGAAGATCCAAGGCATTACAGAGGTCATGGAGCATCTCTTGAAGTCAATTGGGCAATCCTTGCACCAATTATGGCTCATGGAAGCATACAAAGTTATAATGTTGGACTCATATGTGGAAAAAAGTTGTAATTGGGCATGAGATAGGATTTTAGGATTTCATATGGTAGATGAGTCATTTGATAGGTTCATTTAGGTTTTCATGATCATATCTTGTCATTAGACAAGTCAAAATGTTCAATAAGCCCATTAAAAGCATAGTTTAATAGTTAGAAATTTGAATAGTAATGGTTATGGGTTTTTTGGAGGGAAACTCCATAATTTAAATTTTATGAAGAGTTAAAAAATGAAAAAAATTGGAGTTTGTTGAGGGGGTTACTAACCATCCCTTGAAACTTATAAATTGTGATTGTACAGCCTGGAGGGTTAGATTTGTACGGACTGTCTCAGAAAATTGAATGAAAGTGCTTGGTTTTGAAGAGCAACTTGAAGAATCCTTTGTTTTGTAAGTGCTTTATGATATTTGAATGAGTGGTAATATCATCTTAGATATGTTAATACATGGAGAATGCTAAAGGAGAAGTTCTAGAATTGAGTTTTGGGGTTTGAACAAGCAGGCCTTGGTTTTTAAGCCATTTTAAGGAGGGTTTTGAAGTTTGGGTGTTTAGGAGTGTGACCAAGACCTATAATCTTGAAAATACTTTGATTTAGATAATTAATAAATACTATGAAAAAGTATTAAGTCATATTGCAAGTTTGAAGGGTACTTTCTTTGTAAAAGTGGTCTAATTAGGCCTAATTTTGAGACAAACTGCCCTGTTCCATACAATCTTTCCAAAGGAGTGATATCTAATTTTTGGATATGTTATAAAAATCAAAAAAGGGTATCTGAAAAGCTAGTTTATTTTCTTGGTTTTTTGGATATTTTGGGAGAAAAATTAAGAAAATAGGGTCTGTTGATCCAAAGAAGAGAATAGCCTAGTAAAGGGCAAAACTGGTCTCTTTTGTATCTACTAAAGATTTGTGGGTTTGGAAACCTTAGAATCATGTTGGTTGAAGTTTTTTAGGGTGTGTAGAGGAGGAGGGAACACTTGGTGAATGTAAATCCAAGTTTGGAGTCTTTGGTGGCATTATGTGCATTTGGGAACACCATTGAAACATAGGGGTTGGGTCCATATTGTACTTGAATTCGCAAGTTTGTGGTTAGATCCTCCATCCTCTACATCAAATGGTATTATAGCATCAACAAGGTCTTTTGGGAGTAGATAAGTTGTAGGTTTCGTCATCATAGGAGTCTTTGTCATCCTTAGTGTGTTGGTCCCTTTATTGAAGCCTTGGCGTGTCTAATTCCTCCTTGTGTGTCCTAGAGTTGAAAGGTACATAAGTGGTGTCCAGAGATTTCTTGGTGAGGAAAGAAAGAGAATCAGTGAGTTGGCCCTTGGGAAGGAATAAAACTTGTTGTGAAAATGCCTCTTAAAAATCAAATGGCTAGAGAACTTGAAGAATTGAGAGAAGAGTTGGCAAGAGAGAAAAGAGAGAGGAGAGAACTTGAAGCATCTAGAGTGAGGGAAGAAAGATAGATGAGAAGAGAGAGGCTGAAGATTATTTCAAGGATAGAATCCTTAGAAAAAGAAAGCCAAGAACCTAGAGGAGAAGAGGTTAGAGGAAGAAATCATGGAGAGAACCATGAAGAAGAAGAGGTTGGTAATGCAAGGCAAGAGCATGAGACAACAAATGATCTGAAGAAAGGAGATTTATGAGAATCATTAAGGTAGTACAAGGTAATGGTGGGAAGAACCATATTGATTTTCCAATATACCAGGGTAAAATGGATAGTGAAGAAGTGCTAGCGTGGATAAAGGCCCTTCAGAACTACTTTGATCTTGAAGACATAGAGGCAGATAAGAAGGTAAAAGTAGAAAAAGCAAGACTGAGAGGAACAACACTCACTTGGTGGACTAGTGTTCAAAATGAGAGAGAGGAAAGGAGGTGCAGGGCACGTAACCTATGTGGCAGGGGGGAACAAGTATCTATGTTGCCGGACACCTTACCACTCCATGAAAGCGAGGATTCAAGTAGATTAGGAAGTTGGAATAAAGGTTTGGTCCATATTTTACAAGTTTGTCTATGTTTTTTAATAAAGGAACATGTAATGTCCACAAGAATTTTGGTGTGGTTATAAACCAAGTGACTCCATGGGACCAAAAGGCCTTAGAATAGGGTATTTAGAGTCTAAATAGTATTAGCAAAAAGTGGTTGTTTTTTTGTTTTATGGTTGGGAATGCCTATATGGTTGTTCCAATGGTCATATAGACCTTTATATATGTCATATGTGATCTCATTTGAAAGGGGGAGATCAAAGTGTATGGTGGTTTGGAGAAAAAATAATAAAAACTTCAATTTTCTAGAAATTTACTAGTAATTGCTTGGTTGTTATATCTGTATGGATCTGTATGGAACTTATATGATTGATAAGTGTATGAAATAGTTGCAAGGGTGAGTTAGGAAACTTTTGGTTTTGGTTTGACTAAAAAAGGAGTTGGGGTTTAAAAGTTATCTGCATTTTAGTAGAAGGTGGTTTGAAAAGTCTTGTTTCCTAGACCCTTCCACAAATGCATCCCTAACTTGCATTCCCACCAGTGGCACCCTCTAAAACTGAGGGATATGCAAGTTAAGAGACTACGCAATATAATGCCAGAGGTTGAAGGCCTGGAGAGAAGGGAAACTATTTTTCCAAGTCGGCCCTAGGTCAAGCAAGCCCATGTGCTTGACCGATTTTTGCAATGTAATTGGTGACAATCATGGTTGCAGGCACTTATGATTAGTTTGAGTGCTGGAGTTGGATGCATTGACTATGTTGGAGATTTCCTTAAGTGTTTTGATTCTTGGGAACCCACCTTGCCCATTCTTCCTTGAAGCCCTAGCCTAACTTGATCAACTAGGCCTAGGTACCAAGAAGCAGTTTGGAGGGTGCTGGAGCAAGATCAGCCCAATAGCTTTTGGATTCTTAGTAGGTGCCAAGAAGGGTATTTGGACCTATGGAGAAGTCCCTATGCTATTAAGGGATACTAGGAGAAAAGTGCAAAGAAGCTAATTGGAAGGCTACAAGGTTTGTAGGCCTAGAAGTGCAAAGGTGTGTTGAGAGTTTGGTGGAACCAAACAAATTGATGATTTTGGGTTGGAATAGTATGTCAATGATTGTCTCCATTTTTGGTGACAGTTGGTGAGGCTTTTGAAGTGGGATTTCCTTGTTTGGCTTGGAGGTTGAGTATACCTAGAGTGGGTAAGAGGACTTGTGAGCAGTCCTAGAATCCTAAGTTGGATTGTGACAGCCATTGATTGGCTTGTGGAAGGTAGTTGTTGCAGACTCTGCATCAAAAGGGGATTGAATAAGATTTCAGATTGGGAGAGAATGAAGACCATGGTGAGAAATCAATTCTTGCCATCTGATTTAGCAATCTAAATAAAGATAAGAAGGAACAATTTGAAACAGAGGGATATGGATGTCATGTCCTATAATGAGAAATTCCATACCCTGAGTATTAGGGGAGGACTGGAAGATGAAGATGAGAAGGTGGCTAGATACATTAATGGCCTCAAGTACAATATTCAAGATGAAATAGGATTGAATGCACCAAGGACACTTGGAGAATGTTTTCAGTTGGCAATCCGAGCACAGGAGAAGTTGAAAAGAAAGAATGAAAGGCAAGCAAATCAGAGAGGAGGTGGAACAATGAGAGGAAGAGGTGTAAGAAGTTAGTTTGACACTTCAAACAATCAAGACAAATATAAAGGAAAAGAGATTACATCTGAGACAAGAGGAAGTTTCAGGGGAGGAAGATTTGGAAGTGGAAGAGGTAATAGTGTTTTCACAGGTAAATGCTTCACATTGGAGGAGTAGGCAATCAATCCTACAAGTGCCCTGAGAAAGGTGTGGATTTCGGGAAGGAGGAGAGGAGAGTCACCTTGACCCAAGGAGAAGAGGAAGAAAAGAAGTATGATAATGCAGACCCTGAACTTGAAGGAGAATCTTTGATGGTGAGAAGAGGACCTCAAATGCAGCAGCAAAAGGAGACCAGACCATCCATTTTCAGGACAAATTGCATGAGCCATGGTAAGATTTGTAAGATGATAATAGACTCTGGTTCCTTTGATGATTTAGTGTCTTATGAAATGGTAAATAAACTAGGATTGAAGAAGTATCCTATTGATAGACCATATAGGGCATCTTCGGTTAGTGATGCACAAAATATTGTTGTAAGGGAGCAAGCAATAATGGATTTCTCTATAGGAGAATATAAAGATCAAGTTATATGTGATGTCATTCTAATGACATGTTTCCATGTAATCCTTGGAAGGCCTTGGCAAGCCTCAAGGAACACTATTCATTTTGGCTCATCAAATGTTTATATAGTACACAAAGAAGGTGTGAAGTTTAAGCTAAATCCTTTCACTGGTCATGATGAGGAAAGAGTTATTTGTTTTGGCAAGAAAGAGTTTATGGACTTGTAGGAGTAGAAGGAGAGTAAACATGATATGATAGATCTGCCACTGAAGCCATCTCTTTTGGTTATGAAGGATGAGATTGTTCAAGAAAAAACTCAAAATTCTGCTTACAAGCAGATAGTGACAGCAAAAGGAGTGATGATAGGAATAGTATGGTGTCCTTTGATGATGAGAGTGAACAAAGAAGTGAACATATCCATGGAGGATAAGAGACAGGGTCAGCATGACCTCAGACAACAAGTTATTCAGCCTTTGTCAAGGATAAAACATGACTGTTCACAACCAGCAGGCAGTAAGGTTACCATGACTGGTAACAAGGATCCAATTCTTTTTGTTTCTAATGATTTGTAAGTAGGTGTGTAGGGTAATACATTGCAGGTGCAAAGTTGCAAACATCCCTCTAGAAGGATGGGAGGAAAGAAGATAGTACCCCTTAACTCTTGGGACAAGAGTTTCTTTGAAGGTGGGGTGTTTAGTGTAGGGGAACCTATTAAATCATCTAAGAGAGCCTTGGTACTAGATGAAGATAGAGGATCAAAGACATCATTGATTGTTAATTGGGATATATTAAAACAATTAATGGAATTATGTAATAAACAATGTACTTTGAAAGACAAAAGTCATAAAAGTCCTAGTAAGGACCTAAGGGCAACATGATGTAAAATGGCCAAAAGAGCCATATGGGGTAGTCTTAGGATAGTTTCATACTTAGTTGCATTTAATAATTCCATATGACCAATTTTGAGTCAATGGAATAGTTTAGAAAGTTAGGGAATGCATAAAAACTATAGTTTGAAATTTGAATTTCAAATTCAAACAGTCATATTATTTTTGGAGGGAAAGTAGTAATTTGGTATTTGTTTGATTAAATGAACCTTTGTAACCAACTTGGTCGGTTGGACAGGTGCATATAAGCCTATTTAAGTTGTAATTAACATATGCAAGACATGAATCATTATTGGTATGGAAAAAATCACAGAAATTGTATAGAACAACAATCATACTTTCCTCTGCATCAATAAGAAAAATAAAAAATAAATGATACTTATACATACAATGGGGCTCTCTATGTGAATGGAAATCCCTAATGATCTAGGACACCGAATCTGTACAGGTTCATTGCCAGTAGCCACACTCTATATACAATAAAGAATGTAATTAAATGAGATTACCACAAACATTTTACAAGAATGCATCTATATTTAATCAATTAGAAAACATCTAATTACCTTTCCTTTGTCAGTGCATGTTGGCTCACCCTTCGCACTTTGTCCCCTCGGGGCAGGTGGTATCTGCAAGATAAAAGAAAGATTAGCAACCATATATGCTACAATATCAAATAGAAAAAAAATGTGAACACAATATAATGTACCGTAGATGTCTCAAGACCAAATGAAATGGCCGAGACTATAACATCATCTATCTGTCTAAGCTCCTCCTCGATCATCAACTAAACATGAATGAAGATCACATACATGTAAAATTCAGTATTGCTTAAAAATTAAAATTACTCTATTATAAAAATTAAATTTAAATCACATATGTCATAACAAAAAAATGTATACACGTACCGACACCGAAGGAGTCCATGCCTCTACATTCCCCTCCTCTCTCGCATCAGGGTCTGTAGCCTCTGCACATGCATCTGGTGTATCCTCGTCTAATACAAAATGATACTCAGGAAGATCACCTATGGGACCCAAGAAAATATTATTGCATGTAATGAAAGTGTGAGGCAGACAAACATGTGATGAGCTAGCTGATGATGAACTAGCACCAACATCATCAACACGAGGAGGCATGACTGACCTAGCCTGAGATATCATTAGGCTACTCAGCCTATGAATGGCTTTGATGGTTTGAGAGCTAGCCTCTGCCATAATATCTAGATGTTGCACTCGAGGAAGGGGGGAGATATCAGGGGGGGGGGGGGGGGGGGGGGGGTGACAAAAGTGCCAAGTTTCTTCCGCTGGGAAGAGGGTCTATCTTGAGGAGCTCCAAGTCCTAAGCCAATGTTGGGCTTCATGCTCCAATAGTTCACTTTAAGTTTCAACACAAATTTTTCATATAATTTTCCTAGGAAATAAAATGGTATGTCTAAATTTCCATGTGGAGGGATATCAAAGACCATCCACCAATGATCCCAAAAATTTGCACGTATGGCATCATTTGTGCACCATTTAATCGATAGTTTGGTTTTTTTTGGGTCAACCGGTATACCCATTTTTGGGTTAGCAAAAAGGCTAGCCAAATCGTCTTTGGTTATGTTGAGGGCCGCGACCTCATCATACTACAAACCATCATCAAACATCTGGTGCATTTCATCACACCAACGAAGAGTGGCATTTTTTTGGTTCATAAGGGTTTCAATGTTATCCACTATGGTGTTTAACGTGGATAACACAGGAGCCAGTGTAGGTACATTATTATATGTTCTATGCAAACCTCTCAACTCGGTGAGATTTTCATTTATAAAATCCTCGATTCGAGGAGGGTTTTGAGGAGGTAGAGGATCATTTGGTGGATGGTTTTGTGGGGATACTAGATCGTTTGGTGGTGGGTTACGAGGAATATTATTCCCTGCCTCAGTGTCATCATTTTGATCAGCCATTCCTATTAAATTGCAAAACGTAATATATATTAAAAAAAATCTAAATTTTAACCACTTTTGTCAAAAAAACCCTACATTCAACTAAAACAAGTAAAATCATCCTAAAATCTATTAAATTTATGTTAAAAATGAGTTGGGGGAAAAAAAACATACCTGAATATCTAATACCCGATCTCGTATCCGATATCCGATCCACAATGGTAATACTGGCCCCAAATTCGCATAAAATGAGGGGCCGCAGATTTGTGATTTTATTTATGCAATGCCCAAGTATCAGATATCTGATACTATATCAGATATCTGATATAACATCGGATATCCGATAAGTCCCAAACATATAACATATGATATATATTACATTATGTTACATTTTATATATATTTTTATTATATTATATATATATAATATTAATTTACTATATATTATAATATAAAATATTATATTATATAATAATATTATTATTATATTATATTATTATAATTTATAATATATTATACTTTTTTATTATATATTATATTATAAGATATTACTTTTTATTATTATATTATATCTTATATATATAATATTACATTACTATATATTATAATATTATACAATTATAATATAATAACAATAATATTGTATTATAGTATAATAATTATTATAATACTAATATTAAATAATAATAATTATAATAATATTAAATAATAATAATAGTAGTGGCATAATAATAGTGTCACATGTTGGTTATTCGATTTAAAATCGGATATCCGATAAGGCCCGGCCTTACCTTCCAGGTTTCGTTCCTAGATAGGTGAAAAAAAGTCAGAGCAGATTTTGAAGCACTTTTAGGCGTCTTCAAACTCTTTTTTTTTCACATCGCCACTTTTTGGCACACCATGATCCTGCACATACCCGAAACCTTCATAGTGTGATGTCCTACTAGAATTGATATCGTCTTTTCAATTAATGGAGTTAAATGTTCTATTGAATTAATTGTTGATATTTTTTTAATTATATAAAGTTATAAACTTTTTAAATAAGTATGAAATAACTAGTCACAAGTGTTTCCTAGAGGTTTTTATAGAAAATTGTCATGCTTCGTAAAAAAAGGGTGAGTAGATAGTGAATTGTTGCGAAACGGAGAGCCAAAAATGATCATATGTGCATTCTTGGAGGACATGGTCTCTCTTGAAGAATTTTTTAAATCCTTGATAATTTATTGATAATGGGAAGGAAATAATATGTTGAGGAATAGTAATAGTTTTTATGAAAATGATATTAGCCATCTCTAAAGTGCTAAAATTATTATTTTTTAGAACCTTATATCCTCATTCTTGAACTACAGAACAGTAGCTTGAATCTTATAATTATTCTTTATCAGAGCATGTGTCCAAAGTTTTACCATAGTTCCCATGTTAGTGAAATGGTCATTATTCCAACTCACAAAAATTATGACCAACCTCTATGATGGTAATTTTATATATGTACGTTGGTAGAAAATTCCTAGCTACTGTCCACTATTGTGTAAAAGATAGAATCACACTTGAGGGATTAATTTGATCATGGAATCTAGAAACTATAGTATTATCAAGATGTTTCTTCGAGTAAATTTGATTCGCATGGACAAGAGTAGTTTCATAGCATAATAATAATCAATTGGACAAAAAGATGAGACAGATATGATAAATTGTGATTTAGTACAAAACCTATAAAAATGGTTGAAAATGATAAAAAATAATTAACAAAATAAAATATGGTTTTACTTGATAGAATAACTCTATCAAGCCACTTTACATTCTATAGTAAATGTTTTATTGTGTGCACCAAGAAAATCTAGAATTATTGTGATTGATATTAAAATCAAAATGATATAATCTTTCTAGTTCATGTAACACTAAGCTTCATGTCTATTGGTTATCTTACTCATGGAGAGAGTTACCTAACTATTAAATGCTAGCACACAAATATTAAAATAATTATACATGAATCAGAAAATATTTGACAATGATTTTAAGATTTATTGTGAAAGATTATCTGTTCCAACATCATTCTAAGCAGGAATGTCATTTGAAATCACAGAGGAACTAGTTACCAAGGTTGGAGGGTTTCCCATGGAAGGCAAGAATTGGTGTAAGAAGACCAAGGCGGCTGATGAAACCAATCTGAGAAAGTTTTTCAGACCTAATGAGCAGTTGGTTCACACGTGTGGTGGGTTTTCCAAGGAGGATCTTACAGTGCCCTAGGATGTCATCTACTACACCATTATGAGGTATATTACCTTGAATATTAGTTCCAAGTGTTGTATTACTACCATTTCCCCATTCTCAACAATTTTAGGAACCATGATCTAATTTCTTTTCCATACCCATTTATGTATTCCATGGAGGACTAATCTTTAATGATAGGAAAAAGAGAGAGAATGAGAGACCCTTTTATATTATCCACCAAGGTTTTATGCAAAAATTTACAAATACCACCTTGCCTTAAAGCCACCGCTTCTAGTTAACCCAATGGCTACTTCTACCCCCCAAATATCCACATACCCTACCCCGGTCTCTAGCCATAGAAAAGCCAAGAATTCCCCTAGTTTAGAGGTAAAAATTAGCATTATTGAGTCTGATACCAACATAGTAAGGAGAAATAAAACTGCTTGGAGGGCTAGCAAATGACTGCAAATGGAGAAATTCAATTCCCACCCTAAATAGAACTTTAGCTCTTAGTCAATCAAGAATGTGAAGTAACCCATCAAGAGGAAGAGGCCTCACTAGGACACTAGAAAGAAGGTTTTCTATAGACCTCCTAGCCCTTAACACATCTCAGACACCCTAGAAGCTATCCATTCTGCACAAAATGGTGAGAGGAAGGACATCAACTCCCCCCATGAAACACACTCCCAAAGGTGGAGAGGAAAAAGAAAAACATAGCCATGGTCAAAGCCATAGCAAGGTGAGGTTGGAGAGCTAGAGAATTCAATGAAACAACACACAAATAACCACATTGGAATCTACCAAAAAATTGAAACCTCGATGGAATTCTCCATGAAGGTCATGCACTCTAGTGCCGCCACTCTCTATTTCATGTAGATGAATGATCCAAGTGGATCTAGAAGGCCTAAAATTTTCACAATCTTAGAATCTCATGGAATCAACATTAGTGAGTAGAGATTCTTGATATGATTTTGACGTATTTTGAATCATGTCAAAAGGAGCTCATGGTGAAAAGTTATGCTTGGTCAAAGTCTTGGGCAAGAATTTAGACTTTGGAGAAGAACTTCTTGTGGGGAATTAGCCCTTGGGAAAGAAATTAGTCTTGGAGGATAAATATTGTATAAAATTCTTGGAGAGAATTGTTTTTGTGAGAGAATTTGCAAGGTGTTACTTTACACTAACAATTGTAAAAGAAGAAAGAAACTATGAAGGCTCAAAGCTTAGATTCTGTAACAAAGTGTTTTTCTTGGAAAAATTAATAAAGTAGTCACCAAATTGAGAAGTGGACCCAAAGCTATAGTCCTACCTAGATAAACTCCATATCAAATTATTTATGTCTCTTTATTCACTTTCTTATTCTCTCATTTCTTTCAATTTATTTATTTTATGTAAGTAAACACATTGTTAAATTAAGTGTTTAAGCTTTAATCTTCTTGTAATTTCAATGGTTTAAAATACATATCACACAATCAATGCATAGATTAGGGATTACATATTTATTTGGATTAAGTTATAAAACTTGTAAATCCTAGTTTACAGGTCAATTGATGTAGTGCAAGGCAAGAGAATCCCCAAAGGAGATGTCCTAGCCCTCAGCAAGTAACCACAGAATGGAAGATAAACAAAAATGCAAGATTTGAAGCCAAGTCATAATAATTTATTCATAAAATATAACTGATTACATGCAATGTGCCAGGCTATAAGGCCTTCTCAATCATATCCAAATACAAAGCAAGCAATAGTTCTACAAGATCCCTCAAGATCCAATCCAAACCCTAGCTAGTCTAGATCCATACTCTAGTAGAAACCTCCAAGGAAGATCTCAACTTGCACTCACAAGCCCACTAAGTAATCTCCTTATTTTCCAAGCCATAACTACTAGGTCTTCTCAAACTTTATCCAAGATCCAAGTGTAAACTACCTCACATGTGGTGCTCTGTCCACACACTCACAACTCCACCACAATCCTATTGTAAACTGCCTCACATTTGACACTCTATCTATAGACTTAGAAAAAAATTCACTCTCTAACTACTCTCCATACTCAATCCTCTTCTGAATGAATGAATAATAACAAGACAAAGCCCTCTAATTATACCAAACCAAGCCACAAGTTAGCCAATAGCAAGTTACATTAAATAAACCCTCAAGCCACAAGATGGTTTAGCAAGTTACATTAAATAAACCCTCTAGCCACAAGTTACATTTAATAATACCACCTATTCAATGCCTTTTCCCTCTTTTCTCCATTTTTATTAATTTTAATTTATTTTTCTTCTAATTTTTGTCACCTTCCCTCTCCTCCACAATTTTTTAAATTTTTTTCCCTTTTTCTAAAAAATAAACAAAAATAAAATTATTTCCCAATTTATTTTTTGATGCAAGATGCTCTTGCATCAGACTCACCAGCACAATAGAAAAGTTTGTCCAACATTTTGATGACAAAAGAAATATATGTAACCATCTTCATCCTCTCTAAAGGCTTCCACTCCAATAGAGGTAAGAAAACCAACATGCAAATCATCCACATCTACATCACTCTATCAAACACCAGAATCTCAACCATCCAATTAGCATGCTCATTCCTAGGACCAAACTATACATAATACTTCATCAACAAACCCTCATCCACATAAGAAACTAGTGAATCCACACCAGCAACAAAAAACTCCATATCAGTAATAATATGTAGATCTCCATCAACACATTCCAAACTCTCAATACCAACCATCTCATTGCTCACAACAAGATGCTCTACAACATATAGGTCACTACTAATAGCAACTAGATCATCCATGACTGAGCGCTCTACAATATCCATGTCAAACTCAACCAATTGATCATGAAAACCAATCTCCATCCCAACATCAACAAGGTTAGGAATATCCTCAGCAACAACCTCCAATTGCTCTATAGGTTTTGCATCAAAATCCACCAATTGATCACCAAAACTAACCTCTTCCACCTCGACCTTGCTATGCCATCTTCTATCTTGAACAGGTCTTTTAATTGGCTAGAAAATTCTCTTTTGGATCGATAGACTCTAGCTTTAGTAGCATATAATTTTTTTCTTTGGTTCCTCAACTCTTTTAGAGAAAGAATCATCCACAATAGCATCCACTCAAGCTATTGTCTCATTAATCCTCCTTTGCATAATATCATGAAGATTCACAATCATCCCAAGGTCCAACCCTCTCATAGCCATCTTCCAAGACATTCACAAATCCTCTGCAAAAAATCACCAACAAATCAATCTTCCTGAACAAGATCAACCTTCTATCTTCACAACCATAGATCCATTTGCATGTCCTCCCAAGGTCCTACTGCAAACTGCCTCAACTTCAGTGATTTTTATACACAATCAAGAACAACCTTCACTTTGGTGCCACCGAATGTATTGCAAGGTAGGAGAATCCCCAAAGGAGATGTCCTAGTCCCCAACAAATAACCATGCAACTAAAATACAATAGCAATGTAGGATCTGATATCAATTCACAATAATTTATTCATCAACTTGTGCTCACAAGCCCACTAAGCAATCTTGTTATTTTCTAAGCCACAACTACTAGCTCTTCTCAAACTTTATCCAAGATCCAACTATAAACTACCTCACATTCGACACTATTCACGCACTCTAGAAATCTTCTCTCACTCAGCTACTCCATCTTCCATGCTCTTCTCCGAGCTAGATGGTTAATTAAAATCTTGATGTAAACTACCTCACATTTAGTGCTCTGTCAATAGACTTAGGAAAAAATTTCTTGTCAGCTACTCTCCATACTCACTCCTCATCCAAATGAATCAATAATCACAAGACAAAGCCCTCTACTTATACCAAATCAAGGCACAAGTCAGCTACTAGCAAGTTACATTAAATAAACCCTCAAGCCACAAGTTGACATAGTAAGTAACATTAAAAAAACCTTCTAGCCCCAAGTTACATTTAATAATGCCACCTATTAATGTCTTTTCCCTCTTTTCTCCATTTTTTATTAATTTTAATTTATTTTTCTTCTAATTTTTGTCACTTTTTCTCTCTTAGCATTTTTCTTTTTGAAAAACAAACAAAAGAAAAATTATTTCTGACTTTTTTTCTTCATGCAAGATGCTCTTGCATCATCAATGAACAAGGATGAGAATGACTTGGACAAGGAGAGAGAAACCACTTGCTCCATTTATAGCATCCTGGTGGAGGACTGGGTCAAAAATATCCTTGAGAACCTATCAAAGAGGAGGGGGTGGACATAAATAGGATAGAGCCTAAGGATAAGAGGAATAATGAAGGTGGAAAGAAAGTGGGCAACCAGCTCTAGTTCTATTTTTTATTGTTGTTTTATGTTTTGTTCCCTGGTGAACTTGGTTCCCTACAGGGTTTTGATATGTATGCATTTTATCAAGTGCTAGACTAATAGAAGCAATAAGTCCATTAGCTATTGGTATGCTTTTCCTTTTTATATGCTTGCTAGGAATAGGGTTGATGGTAAGAACTGCTCTACTTTGGATCTTTTCTATATTTGTTTTTAAAGTTTAAAACTATTTTCAGTTACATAGGTGGGTGGTAACCTTCAGTTGTTTTTTGTAAGCCTTTTTTGTACTTCAGGTTTAGGCCCCCTTTCTTTTGTTTGCTATCCTATACTTCAAAAATATCATTCTAAGAATAAATATTAGTAATCCAAAGGAATAGTTATTTGTATTAAAAATATCCCATAAAATCATAATATGTGAGTTGATAACCTTATCAATAAAATGTTGTTGCCATTTAGGGTATGAGATAACACTATCATGCTAACCCTTTTCATGATCACTATGAACAAAATAGCTAGTAGTCCATATGGTATTACATAAAACAAAAAAACATCCTTACATCACCTATTCTTCCTTGAAAATTAATAGCATTATTAGGAAATATATGTGTAGTATCCTACATAATATACTCACTTTTTAGGTCTATAAAACCTTCTACATTTCATGAAAGAAAACTCAAAGAAATTAGTATATAGCTCATTAGGACCTTTTTAATTATTCTTATAACATTTTTCTATAGATGACTCACCTGCCTTAACCCTAAAACCTAGAATCTTAGACCTCCTACATTTTTAAGAAGTAGCTGGATGAGAAACTAAATAACTACTTATTTGACAAAAAAAATAGTATAATTATATATATATATAAGTTTCTCTATTAATTCAAGTCTTTATTACCTCTTTAAAAAATTCAATAATATGATTTTAAACACCAACCTTTCTCACCTTGTGAATAAAATAATAAAATTGTGAATTCTACAAGTTTGGTTGTGAGGTCCACCACTATCTAGACCCTTTATTCCATCATTGTGATTTTTCTTCCTAATAACTTCTATGATATACCATTTCTCAATATTTTAAAAGAGGATTCAGATTGTTTAGTATTTGGATTTTGTTCAACTCGCTAAGTGAGGATGATAAAATCCATGATTTTGGTTGCAAAGGTTCAACACCTATAACATGTGTAGAGAGTTCTAGATACATGAGTATCTGAGTTAAGCATGACTTAAAAATGTTATATTTTAATAGAGATATTATGGTCCTACCCCTTTTGGGTGAATTTTTTTAAATTTTTCTAGTGTAGAGGTGAGTGACAAAGATTATGTCAACTTCACATTTTCTTTTGTTGGAGGTTCAATGTCTACATTAAACCTTCTATCTATATTTCATTTTTTATGGTATATTTTCCACTTCTTTGTGTGCATGTGTGTTTTTATCTAGATTCTTGAGCTTTTGCATCTTGTTCAAGTTCATGTATAATGTTGTTTGTTGATTTTTCTTCACTATTCTTTGTGTGGATGAGGGTTACATCACTATGGTGTGATTGGTGGAGTGTTTGAGGATTTTGGTTTTCCTATGACTACCTATGACCTAGGCAACATGCTTTTCTAGTTGTGGGCTTCATTTCATGATGGTTATGTCTCAATTTGTCCTTTCATGAGAGAGCCTTGGTCTAGTTCAGATATAATTGGTGTGCTAAGAAAGAACTAGTTCATGTTTCTTTCATTTATCTTTATTCAACCATTTGATTGTGCCTCCTACTATTTTGAGGGGTGTTGGTTGAGCAATTTAAGGTAGACTTTTCCTATTTGGTGGTTATTTGGAATTATCCTTTTGTTTTTATCTGTGTATTCTTATTATTTCTATATTTCTTGCTCAATATTTGAAGAGATAGTGCAATTCTCTATGTTGAGACTTTTATGGTGGATTGAGCTTTTGGTATGGGTGTCTTATTTCAATCAATGTCTATATCTCAATTTTCTTCAAAATTATGTCATCCTCATTCTTTGGTCAAAAAGTGGTTTTGGTTTTTCTATTGTATAACCATTTTTATCATGTGCCTCTATTATTTCTCTACAAGGGTTCAATTGTCCTTTCCTGAGATGGGTGTTCATTGTAGCTTATGAGACAAAAGCTTCAACTGTGCTATTTAAAATCATGGATTTATGGTGACCATATTTAAACTCATGGATTTATGGTGACCAAAGATGTGGTGGACCATGATAATAGAATGTGGAATTGGAGGGTTATTTCCCCATCATGAGGATTTAATTTATACCTCTATAATTTTCATAGGTTCATGAAATGAGAGGTCTTAAGGTGGTCTATATTAAGGAATTTTTCCTAATTCTAATGAATGCTAAAGATTTTATTTTGCATCACCATATCATGTATTTAAGCCTTCGCATTTGCCAATGTTGTTTGGTAGTTTTCTTATGATTGTTAGTCAAACTATGACGCTTGTATGCATTTTATATGATGGGAATTTTTTCTCATTTGGGCTTGGACTATGTCATAGCTTCTTACATTATTAGGTTACATTATATATTTTTTGTTAGATTATTCGTATTTGTTGTTAAGGATATTGGTTTTTTCTATTCACAAAGGCAAAACTTGTACTATTAGTTTTGAAGGGAATATTCTAGCTTATGGTTTTTCTTATTAAGAATTGGTGCTAGTTTTGGGGATTTGCTCTCCCTTCTTGAAGCCCATGTCTACTTTCTCTCTTTTGGTATCTTGGCTTCATATCTTATTTTTGGGTTACTCTCATTTAAGCTCCAATGGAGGTTGATATTTTCCCTTTTTGAGATGTGGTGTGTTTTGATAGCTATGGAGAGGGTTAAGGTCTCATTCTATTCCCTTATTTCTCTTTTTGAAGTTTTATTGAGGTCAAAGTGACCCATATGGAGGTAGTGACTTGCTTCATGAAAGGGCTTAAGTAACCTTACCTGGTCTTCTCTTTTTTCTACTTGTTTGGATGAGGGATGGAATAGCATTGAGCTCTTTGGTTTACCAATCTTTTTTTTTTTACTCCTATATTGTTGAACACTTTTTTTTATGGGGTGAAGAGTATTC
Source organism: Cupressus sempervirens (assembly GCA_028749045.1). NCBI lineage: Eukaryota > Viridiplantae > Streptophyta > Pinopsida > Cupressales > Cupressaceae > Cupressus > Cupressus sempervirens. Next base: position 897,442,698 of record CM053787.1, read on the forward strand.
TTTTCAAGAAAGGGGGTTGATATTATTGTAAGGTGATGTCATTCTAAAATGTTGGATGGTTTTAGTAATCTTATGAAAAAGATAATATCTGGATTGGAAACTCTTTTAAAAGCCCCTTACAATTTTTCCCCACTTTTGTTGTTCAATTGATATTTTCTTTTGGTTTTGTAAATAATCTTTAGGTTATATGTTGTTAATGGCCTTTTTTTATTGTGGGGTATATGCACCAAGTTGTGGTGCCAAAAAGGTGACAACCTTTTTTTTTTTTTTTCAATTTTCAATAGAGTGTATGCACTATGGCATGGGTAACCCATGCCATAGTGCATACATGCTTTTAAAAAAAGAAAAATGTTATAAATGGGCTGCATACCCATAGCCCATTCATTTTAACTCCTTTTTTAACCTCTTCTCATACCAACACATATGCGAATTGGAGAAAATCAAACTTTTCACCACCCACCTTGCCAATATGCCTCCTTATCGGTGAAATGTGAGATCATGAGGATGTTGTATGTGATCTAAATTTTATTTTGCATTTTTTGATATTTTTTTAATATTGTTTTGTAGGGTTTTTACAATTTTTCTTAAGATTTGTTTATTTATTTAGATTTCAATTGATTTTTTATCAGGAAATCTCAATAATCAACCAGCAAATCCCCAAGAAGCTCAAAACCCTCAAGAAAATCAAAACCAAAACCCTCTCTAAGAACAACAACAAATTTTGCAACTTGAACCAATTGCAAGACCTCTACCTAGCACATAAGAAAATATAATAAATGAAATAGAAAGAGGAAAAATTGAATTAGAAAGATTCATTGGTTGGTTGAAAGAATCTGGACAAACCAATCCAGTGAGGGCTCAATTGGCATCGTCCCTTGAATCAATTAAGAACTAGATAGCTTTAGTTAGTGGTCACTTAGATTTTTGGCTGGTTAAGAGCGATGAACAAAAAATATTTTATTCAAATAAATTGTCATATCAAGATGTTAAAAAAAAAGAAATACCAAAAGGTAGAATATGTGCATTATTTAGAAAACCTAGTGAAGAAAATATTGTTAGAGAGGGTACTAAAATGGTTCCCCATCCATTGGTGCATACATGATGCTATTAGAAATAATTTTTCGGATAGATGGTGGATGGTTTTTGATGCCCCTCCTTTCAACAATCATGAGGTCCCCATGTATTTTATAAAGAAATTGTATTGTGACTTTGTCCATGGAGAGATCCCCAATTATTTTGATATATTAGACTCCCAAGGTAGTGGTGGGGGGTCATCATTTGAGAGGCTAAGGGTACGTCATGACCCTAATGTAATTAGGGCACCTGTGGTCAAGCCACAAGGTGAGCATGTGACTATTCCTTTAGTTGTGAAGGAACATGTAGAGGCCAACGCTCTAGGGACCATTAATGCTTTGACACAGACCCTCATCCATTGCATGAGTCCATTAGTTGAGGGAGGGCCTTCAGTGCACCATGGTCACATGTGCACATCATGTGGATCCTTATGCACGTTTGGCACTTATGATGGAAATGGTGCAAATGATGAGCTCATCACTAATCAATTTTTGAATGACACATTTGGCATTGACACAGAAGTAAATTACAATTATAATTTACTAATTTGATCACATTTCATAAGTATAGTGAATGATTAATTAATTAGCATCTATTGACATTATTCAAAATTCAAGGTCAGAGTGTTGGTAGGCCTAGTAGCAATCCCCCAACCCCATTTTTTGCCTCATCCATGAGTCCAAAGGTATGTATCAATTTAATCATTTAAATTTATACATATATTTATTAAGTAATCATGTTAAGGATTGACAAAAAATATTATGCATGTGCATCAATTCTCTACAAGACCGTCAACATTTACTATGAACTCAAAGCATAGAAATCATACGAGCTTCTTAGAAGTACATTTGTTTCATGTTAATTTAATTCATTTGATTATATTTGTTTCATTTTTCATGTTACATGTAATGTGTATTGTATGACATGCAACTCATGACATCAGACACTCCTCATCTCCAACAGTCTGTCAATCGTGGAGTGGCTGCAACTATGGCTAGTTCATAGCCATTGACTGAGGTATGAAAGAATTTTCTTGGTTTTAGTTGTTGTTTATAATAGTTAGTATGGAAATTTCTAATTTTATTTCTAATTGATTATATTGATTCAATTGTTGTAGGATCTTGTCACACTTGATCATCCATGAGCATTCGAGGTGGACTTGCAGAGAGACTATTTGATGGCGGTAAGAAAATAATTGATTTTGTGTGTACATATTTTTTATTTTAATGTATAATAATTATTCATTCATTTGTACTTTGTTTGTATCAGCTCAAGTTAGAGAAGAGCCTCAACAACAGGACAAGCGAGCATGTAAGGTGGACCCCATCATCGCCACCATCTCCCTCCACACAATGACTGAAGGTCTCTAGAGATTTGTTTCCTTCCCCCCATGGGAAGGAGAAGATATAGTTGATAGACATGTACATGTATAGGCATCAACATACATATATATATATATTGGATTTTATGTTAATGGACATATTTGATATACATTTGATGTATATATGACATTTAAAATTTGATGTATGACATTTATTTGATGCATGACATTATTAGACTTATGAAATTATTGGTTAATATATGATATCTTTGTTCATGTATGACATTAAATTAGATATGTTCATGTATGACATTAAATTCAATACCTAATCAGTTTGAAACTTTGATAGAATATTGATTAACAATAAACTTTATCACTATTTAAGCATAATTTTATCATTTCCAATATGTCATCATCATATAATTTATGATCTTATTCATGTTTAAAGTTTTCCTTCTCTATCATTTGTTTATCAATTTTAATTCAATACCTAATCAGTTTAAATTTTTGATAGAATATTGATCAGCAATAAACTTTATCAGTGTTAAAATAGCTATTTTATCCCCTTGCTTATGTTTGAACTTGATGTGGGGCCTTGTGTTATCTCCTAGCTTAGGGCAGCAGGGTAGTAAGGTTCCATGGTTGGGTGGAAAGTCTTTTATCCACTGAGTATTTTTCCAGAGTTTTTCAAGAACCTTGGATAATCTTTCTTCACACATTCCAATTTTGCATCTTTTTTTGTGTGTGACTAGATGTTACAACATCATAATTTTGTATCATGACTATGATATAATACTTATGTATCCATTTTGTATAGAGATCATGTTGAAGGAGAAAAATGTTAGAAGTATATGAAAAAATGATATATAATGATTACTTGCTCCTTGTAATATGTATATATACACATGCTTAGTTGCAATAAAGAAGAATGGGTATATCAAGATGATTGTCCTTGGTATGCTTATGTGACTTTTATGCTATCTAATTGTAATAATGGATTCAATTATTTATAGTGAAATCTTTTTCATATATTTGTGATGGCTTTTACATATGGGAACTTATGTATGCATTTCTAGTAGTGATGTTTGGGAACCTATAAAAACTTCATTGTTGAGTTAATATAGAATATTTATATATTGAATCAATGAGATATATCAAAATATTTAATGTTAGAAGAATTGAAAATGAAATGTGTGAGCTTCAATTTTGTGTTAAAAATAGAATAAAATTTATTCCACTTTTACCCTTATTAGTTATGTGATCTCTTAGGTTCCTTGTCAGGGGGATACAAGGAAGAATTACTCTCTAGGTTTCTTAGATTACTGGATGGATTTCTTGTAATATTGTTGTTATTGAAATTGAGACTTGTGATGCCTTTGATTTTTTAACTGTAGATAGGCCACAAAACTTACAAGCAAGTTAAATTTACTACTAGTCTATTTTACTTTTTAAATCCTTAGAGACATATAAGGGAAAAAATAGGTTTAGAATAAGGAATATACTCCAAAGAAGGTTGAAAAGATGTTAGAATAGGTTTAGGTAAGTCTTAGTTAGGTTTGAAAGTCTTAGGACTTCTTGGTTTGAAAATTGCAAAAATGCAACAAAAGTTGCTAAGCAATTTTTTGTCAAAAGTTACTAATTAGGGAGGAAGAATTTTAAACCAATTCCAACTATTTCTATGGTATTTAATTGGTCAATAAATCATATAAATGTAACACCCAATGTTCCCAAAAGAACAGGTTGGTCTGATGTACGGATTTTTGCAAGTTTTAATAAAATTTACTAGTTTTTTTGGCTCAGAATTACTACATTCTTGCTTCCACATGTGTTGTATAGATTGGGTTAGGAGGTTTAATGGTCAAAGGAGAAACTTTATTGAGTCCTCTATCATATGCACTTGATTTGAGAATTATTGGTGATTTCTAAGCAAAGTTAGAGCATTTTTTCTAAAATTAGTCCAGAAACCCTAGGTTCAGGAGGATTTTGTGCAAATGGACCTATAGCTTTAAACTGTATAGTTCAAATGGCACAAAACCCAATGGAAATGAAAGCCCTAGGAGTATTCTTATAGATTCAAAAAGTTGGAGTTGAAAAACCAAGGGAAGGTAATTTTACTTGCAAGCCCTAGGCCAAATATATGCATGTATTTGGTCCTAAATTGTAGGAATTTTATTTGGTAGAGTTGTAGGCAAAGGAAATAAACTAAGTAAAAGTTTATTTTGTCTTTAAATAGTCCCAAGAAGAGATCCTAAGCCCTACCCCTGATGTAAAGCCTCCCACTATTCCCTTAAGAATCACAACTCAACTATGGGATTCCTTTGTACTCTTGGAGTCTAATCAAGGAATCTAACTCTACAAGGGTTTAAGAGGAGAGCTCTAACTTGGTAATACCTTTCCACAACCATATCTAAGAGGTTATAACTTAGCTCTTCAGTTTGTCTTCAAAACACCCACATTGCTACCTATGCACTTAGTGTACCATGGTGCCTCCAACATACCAAAACCCATCCTAGGCTCCACACCATGACCCCAACACCTTGGTTCATCTCAAAACATCCCATCTAATATATTCCAACTCCTTTCAACCTCTCAACAACTCATCTCTTACACTTTCCCAATTTTTCCTATTTTAGGCTTGACTCAACTAGCCCTTGCCAGATAGTAGCTCTCATTTTTCTCCAAACATTTCCATTGACCTTCCCAAACCCTTTGGTGTTCTAGATAACCTATATAACCTTCTAAAACATACCAAAATTTCAACTATAGTTTTTTTGGAAAGTATCTCTCAAATCTTGCTATCTCAATTACACAACTAGGCCTAATTAGTGGTCATTTATAAAGGAACTCATATCCCCTTATTTTTTGGAACCTTAATAACCTCAAATAGTCTTTTAATATGACTCAAATGATTTTTTTTGTAACTCTAGCATCTCTAGACCCCCTTTCATCAAACCCTCACTTTTAGGTCCTTTACCCTAGGGCTTTCCCAAAAACTCATCTCTCAATCTTTCTAGATCTTGTAAATGGATCAAAAATACTTAAAATCATCACAATAGATGATATCAAACATAAAACTTATCCTTGTTTGGAGAAAACTCTTACTTCTCTACTTGGGGCAGTCACCCCATGCCAATGCTCTTCACTGCCCAGCTAGTTTTAGGTTCTTTCTCTCTGTCAAAACTCTTACCCTAAACAAAAAACCATCATATATACATTCATTAAAATTGTAACACCCTCTCCCACAAGTTACATCTACATCATAGATAGTGGGAGGGGAAAATCCATTAATCTAGCCTCAAAATAATGAAGGATTGTCATGTGACTGAGATAGATAGTGATGTATTATGTACTATTACAAAGAACTCTACGAGCTGACTTGGTTCTAATGGAAAAGATATACTAGGAGAAAATAAAAAAGTCCTTCTAAATCATTAAGATTTCAATACCAAATCTTAAGAGGCAAATTAACTTGTTTAAACTTTAAAACCACAAAAAATGCAATAGTCACTATTATGTGACAATCGGAAATGACAAAAAAAAATATGAAATGTTATTGATTCTTAAAAATTATCTTGAGATCTTCAACCACCTCCCAAAACAATCAAAAGACCTTCCTTTTATCAACTTTTCTCTTCCCCAAAACTACTACAACTTCCCTTGGATTGACTAAAACAGTCTAACTATTATGTGACAGTTTTAATAACTTTTTATTAACAAAGCTTTACTAATTTGTTTCTCATTTTGACCTTTTATGATATGATTTTTAATACCTTTAAGATCACCACTAATTGACTTACTAATGCCTAAAAGACTTATAGAGCTCAACTTAACCTCTTAGACTCCACTAGATTCCCATTTTTGGCTTATTAGTAAGATTATGACAACTTCACATATTTTGGCAATTACTTTGACTTTCTTACATTTACTATGCAACTTATGACCTAATGACCTCATTAAACCTTCCTAGGAACCAAATACACCCAATGGACTATTTCATTACATGAAATGACTTTTTTATTCCATATTTTAACTTTTTAGCCATTTAGGCCTCTTTATGGCAATTTATTACATTAATTGTACTTTTTAACATTCTGAGTACATTTCAATGGCTCAAAGGCCATGATACAACATTAAATTCCTTCATGGATCCTTATTAGGTCTTCATTCCTCCTTTGTATGCATATGTCACTTCCTTGGGTCCTGGTAGGGACCTTGTGTCCTTCATCATCATCATCCTTTAAACCTAGTTGCCTAAAGGGTAAAGGAATTGTATCCTTCCACTATGCCACTTTGCATATATATATATATATATATCTTAGAAATAATCATACTTCAAGAGTCAAAACAAAATGTCAATTCAAAACATAAATTATTACATATAGCCAAAAATTTATCATTTGCAATTTATGTCATTGTGATATTGATTTATGATCTTCTTGTTCATGTTTAAAGTTTTCCTTCCATGTTATGCATCTAAACATTTATCATAAATTATTACTACAAACATATAAAAAATCTGAAACTGAAAACAATACATTACATTAATTCCAAGGTTTAGTTATGATGTAGAGCCAGAATAGGATTCTCAAGGTTTAGTTATGATGTAGAGCCTAATAGGATTCTCAAGTTTTAGTTATGATGTAGAGCCTAATAGGATTCTCAAGGTTTCATTAATTCCATATGTTAGATATGCCATCATAGAATACCAATTGTAATGGGCACTCACATGTATTCCAATGCATATATTTCCTTATATGAACAATTGGTCAATGTTGTACCTTATAGAAGATAACATTTTATAGGTAGAATGATGTAGAGGTTAGGGTACAATAAGCACAATGCTTATGTCAATCCAACATGATAGATTATACACCCAAACTTCTACACCTTGACACAATAATAACACTAAGGGATCATCATTAATCCATACAATTTTACACTAGAAAACTTGGTTTCACACCCATTAATGGTGGATTCTAACAAATAAGATTGACCAGCATGTTAAGGGATTCATCCCAACACTAAAACTAAGGAACCATGGCCAAGCAACAACCCAAACATGAATTTCATAACTCTATCCTCATAATGCAGCATTTAAGCTACTAGCCCTTCCAAAGAAAAACTAGGTAACAATTACCATATCTTCCAAAAGACCTAAGAAACTAATTAGCATTCCAAGTACCCTTTATTTAGTTTGTTATATCCCCAAAAGGGAAAGTGTTGAAGCCATTTACAAGCCTTCCAAAACTGGACTATTATACAGGCCTAATTGCCCCAATTAGGTCACCTTAACAAAGGAAGTACCAAAAATCTAGTGAGAAAGACCAAACCAATGCATCCAACAATTAGGTTAGGACAAGTAAGGTAGATTCAAAAGTTTCACTTACTGGTTCAAACCTTGAGGCATGCAAATTAGGAAATTCCATAATGCAATAGAGTTGTCACATGGTAATGCCAACTCATTTGTGCAAATTCCGTAAAGTAGATCAAATGCATAAGATAATCTTGTCAAAACTTAAGAGACAATAAAAAAATCAAACCCCCCATAGACTTGAGTCCTTATCAATCCAAAATCATGACAAGAGGAACACCATTAACAAAACAAAAAACAAAAAGGTGTATGATTTCCTTAGTAATATTTGTGTGTTTCAATATGAACTAGAAAAAGGATATAATTGAATGGTTTAGGAGGTTTGTCTAGAAGCCTAGTCAATCCTATTAAAAAATACTTTGCTTCTTCTCATAGATTTTCCTATTTGTGTATGTGTGCACCTCATAAATCAATCAATCTATCAACATGGAGACTGGATATCTATGTATATGCCAAGATAGGTCAAATGATCTACAAAATTGTGTTATTGATAAGTAGGCTTAGATCTTATTTCACCAGTCAAATTGTGATAGTACTAATGGAATTCAAGTGTGTAATTTTTTAGTCAATCTCATTATCCCATGTTTCATGAGTAGTGGGACACAAGAACCCATCTCTCATGAGATTAAATAGAACACTTAGCACTCATTGGATCTAGGTGATTCTCATAGAGTTGAGGTACATGGACTTCCTAAGATGTCACCCACCCCAATAATACTCTTGCTTGAGCACACTTAACTATAAATTTTCCACTATCATTAAACCCACTCTTCCTACAACACAATTTGCTAAACCTTCACCAAGTGTTGTACCTTATGAACCGTTCATTAGAATTCCCCTTAAGCTCATTAATTGATAAGTAGGAGACATTCCTACAAGAAGTCAAATTGTGATATTGCTATCAAAATTCAACTATGTAGTATTTGAGAAAAATTCATTGACCCATGTTTCATGAGTAGTGGTTACACAAACTAATCTCTCATGATAATGAATAGAATAATTAGCAATAATTGAATCTAATTGATGCTTCGAGAGGTGAAGTATGAATACTTCTTAGGAGGTCACCCATCCTAGTATTACTCCAACTCAAGTACACTTAACTAAAAAATTTCCCCCATGGTTAAAACCACTCTTGTTGCAACTTCATTTGTAAAAGCTTCATCAACTAGTGTGCCTTATGAACCATTCATTAGTAATCCCCTTAAGCTTGCTAATTGATAAGTAACATATATATTCCACAACATGTCAAATTGTGATACTTCTATCAAGATTCAACTATGTTGTTTGTAAGTCAAATTAATTGACCCATGTTGCATGAGTAGCAGTTTGCATGAACCCATCTCTCATGAGAATGAATAGAACACTCATGACTCATTGGATTCCTACTTATCAAACTTGCCAATCCAAACAATACACTACACCATCCCCTTAGCTCCTAGAAGTAGTAATCTATATGCCACACACTAGCAATCATCACAACACAATCCAAATGAATTGAAAATCCAAAATCATGCACTATTCGAAGTCTTCTACCATGCTTTATGCTCCCAAACCTTAATTCTAGGTCACCAACAAGTTATAACCAAAATATATTAACAATACCTGACATATTTCTCTATCACTAGCCTGCAACTAGTCTTTACTAAAACATTTATAACTTACTCAAATCATTACATAAAGTATTGCAATTATAGACATAAGGTCTATACTCATCTTGCAACACATATCCAAGCTCACATATCCTTGAATGTTGTGCACTATTTGTATTTTTCTAATCATTGACCTTAAAACTATTCATTTTGATAGGGTTTACCTAGCCAATAGGAGGTAATGGAGTAGAAAATTCAATCCCATGATGAAAGGTGAGAGAGATTTGGTAGTTGGAAACTTTGTACTAGCCAACACTACAAGTTTCAGCATCACTTGAGATAGCATCACAAAATCAAAATGGAGTATGATCTCCAAAAATAAAGAGAGGTTATTGTAGGTCTCCACAATATGGTCCTATAGGAACTAGAATCACATCTATACCTCACACAAGCTCTAAGATATGCCCCATCAAAGATCACATCCTTATGGAAATTAGTGACCCATAGGGATGTTCCAATTTGGCATGCCCAAAAACATTTGAGTGCTCAATGAGATGGGACAAGTTTGGGGATAGGGTTTACCTGGCAACCCAAAGCTAACAAAGTAGACAATTTGATCCCACGACAAAAGGTGAGAGAGATTTGGAAGTTGGAAACTTTGTACTGGCAACCACTACAAGTTTCAGCATCACTTGAGATGGCATTGCAAAATCAAAATGGAGTATGATCTCTAAAAATTGAGAGAGATTATTGTAAGTATCTAAAACAAAGTCCTATAGGAACTAGAATTGCATCCATACCTCACATGAGCTATGAGATATGCCCCGTCAAAGACCATAGCTCTATGGCATTTAGTGACCCTTAGGGAAATTTTGGTTTGGCATGCCTGAGAATGTTTGAGTGCTGAATGGGATGAGACAAGGCTGGGGATAGGGATTGCCTTGAAATCTAAAGCTAATAGAGTAGACAGTTCAATCCCATGACAAAAGGTGAGAGAGATTTGGCAGTTGGCAACTTTGTATTGGCCAACACTAAAAGTTTTAGCATCACCCGAGATAGCATCAAAAAATCAAAATGGAGCATGATCTCTAAAATACAAGAGAAGTTATTTTAGATCTCTACAACATGTTCCCATAGGAATTGGAATTGCATCCATACCTAGCACAAGCTCCAAGATATGCCCTGTCAAATATCATAGCCCTATGGCATTTAGTGACACTTAGGGACGTTCTGGTTCGGCATGCACAAGAATGTTCAAGCACTCAATGGGATGGGATGAGGTTGGAGATAGGGTTTACCTAGCCACCTAAAGCTAACAAAATAGAGAGTTTGATCCCACAACCCTTTTTCCAATAAGTTGCATATTTGAGCAACTTTTACAACTTTTAGCAATGCAACTTTGCACAAAAAGTGCAATTTTTACATTTTTCACTTGATTCCAATTCTAAAACTTCAAAAAATTTTGGAAATAGTAAAATCACTTATTTTCAAATTCTCAGACCTTCACCAATTCCCAAACTCCTGCAAAGTTGTCAGCATTTTTGCAATTTTGCTTTGACAACTTTTACAATTTTTTGTAATTTTTGACATCTTAACTCCTAGATGCCTAAAAATTAACCTAATGACCCTAAGGACCTTTATAACCTTCTAAGAAACCCAAAAAATCCTAGGAATCCCCAATCACAAGGAAAACCTATCACAGAGACAACTAATCACTAGTTGCTCTTAAGGGCATCATAAGGCTTATTTGACACAAAACCCCACAAATAAAAATAACAACTAGGGGTGAATTCTAAGAATGGAAAGGGTCAATTTAGGTCAAAATTAACATGAATCCAACATTAGATTCAAACTATGCAACTTTCATTGGCTAGTTGCTTCATAAACTCAAGACTAGGCTTGTAGCCTTGAACATGGAAAATCACAAATATCTCCTCACAACCTAAATAAAATAATCATTGATTTAGATAGCCTTTTTTTTTATATGACATACTATAGCCTTGCAATCTCAAGAGAAGTATGCAGCAACTAAGCTTTTTAAGGCTCACTTAGGAATGTAGGCAATTAGGCATCCATTAATAAAGGAAGTACCCTATCCCTTTAGAAAAACTTCAATCTAGAAATTGGAACATGAGGGGGATCATGTCAAATAATCACATACCAATTTTTAAGCCTCAAAACCTTCTCTGTAGTGAGTTATGGAAGATGTTGCTACGAATTTGATCTTGCATGCCTAGGGCATCAAGTTTTTCTCTCCAGCCTCATTCTATTGACCTAAAACCAAAAGGAACATAAGAAAAGTTGTCATAACTTGGATTACACCAAGGGTTGTTAATTTTCCATGGTGGAATCTCAAGATATGAGGGAAAATAGATGAAACCCCAGGTAATGGCACAAAGTGGGGACGATAGTTAGTAAAATGGGAATATCTTGAGTTGTAAAGTGAATTAGAACCTCATTCCAAGTGCAACAGAAAGAAGATTCACAAGGCTATCCAACCATATTAGATATGTGTACTTATATGTGATTAACTTGACCAATGAGCTAGTGTTTTTCATGAGTTCGAGTATAATAGTCTATCTTTTGTTGTGATTGAGTTCAATATTTGTGTGTTCTTGTTCATTAGTGTTGAAAATGATTAGTGCTAGTGTTTATAAGTGGTTGTGACCATTGGAGGAAATATATTTAAGGTATTCACAAGAGGAGAAACCCATTGTATAGATAGGTGAATAGAAAACATTGAATTTAAGGTGTTTAGTAGGTTAGAATCAGTAGGAAATAAGTTTGATCCATACTTGTAATAAAAGACTCAATTGTAAGGTACAATGGCACATTGGTGTGGTTATAAGCCAAGTGACCATTTGTAACCAAGGAATCATAATAGATATGATTTTGAGTATTTTTATGTTTTTAGGATGTTTTAGGTGGATTTGAGTCATTAAGACACCTCTGGATTAAAGGTTTGTAAAAAAGTGCAAAAGTGCAAGAAAGTTGCAGAATGCAAAAAGTTGCTAAAGAGCAATTTTTGCAATTGTTGTTGTCAAACTAAAAAAATGAAGTTTTAAAATCTTCCAACCATACAAATGGAAGTTGTAACCATTGGAAGGCACTTATTTAAGGTCTCCACATGTGGGGAAGGTCATTGTATGGATGGGTGGACATCATTTGGGGAATAAAACTCAGAATTTTTTCCTTCTTTACTATTTTTTCAATTTTGTATGGCTTGTATGGATTGGGAGTGGCACAAGTTTCATATGTTTGGATAGAGTCTGAGTCAAGATTCCATAACATTTGGTTTTAAGTGTTTATCTTATCTCAAATAAAAGTTATAGCAGATTTTGTGAAGGTTACTTGGATTTACCCTAAATCTGAGGATTTCAGCAAGATGGCCTCCTAACTTGCAAACCCAATGCTGGAGAGGGGTCTTTAAGATGGCAGATTTTTAGGGTTATAGGAGTAGGGTACCTATTTGTACTAGCAAGCCCTAGACTAAACATAGTCTTATGTCTAGTCTAGTTTTGAAGGAAAAAGAAGGATCAGAATCCCAAGTTGATTTATATGACCTAGGTGAAGGGTGTAGAAGGAAAAATTAAAGATGTAGAAGAGATCCAAGGGGTTGAACCAAGTCTATGAACCCATTTTTTTATGTTTTCCTTGTAACCCAGCCTAAACTGGCCATTTAGGACTATGACACAAAGTGGGCATAACTTGATGCTAAAGTAGATTTTGTGATTGATCTTTTGGAATATCTTAGGATTTTTTGAATTTTTTTTAGTGATATAAAAACAATTTATGGTCCTTTATATGGTTTGGGAGTTTGACCATTGAAACTAGGAATTGTCCTAATAAGAAGTGGTGGTAATAGTTTTTGCAATTTGATTGTTGAGTGTGAGAAACTTAAAAGTTGGGTTTTAATTATTGGTTTGATTCTATAAAAAAAAAATTCCAATAGAAAATTTGAATGTTGGAACCATTTAAGAAGTATTTGTCATTTTAAGCCTATTGGTGATAGGTAGTCCCTAAGTGTTGTGGTTGGTCGAAGTTGTTTGAGCACCCTAGGTTTGAGGTTTGGGCTTGTGAAGTGGAGTCAACATAGAGGTAGAGTCTACCTATGTTAGAGGTCTAGTGGATCAGTCATTAACCTTGGAAGAAGGCCTAGTTTCTATTTGATGTAGGGTAAGCACAAGGAAGCACCAAACAATCAACCTTCCACCCCCCAAACCTCCAAACTCCACAAGGGTAAAGAAAAGGCTATGAATCACTTTCAAATGGATACTACTCTAATATTACAACTTTCCAATAGGTTTACAAACCCAACTCTCCAAAGAAGACAAGAATCCAACTTCTTACTACTTGGATCAACAGTGGCCTACTACCCCCCAACTTGGAAAAGGTGGGTTTATGGTGTTCCCAAGCTTTCTAACACCAATGATGGCTTGAGGCAACCTTAACATGACCAAAATAAGAAAAATCATTGATTAGACCTACTACAAACAACCCACAAAATAGAATGCAACATTTGACCTACTAGGAAATTAGGCCTCCTACTTTAGTTTTTCAGCAATAACTCATAACGCTTCCAAAGGACTTGGCCAACAAAGTATAGTTTTAGATACCCTTTTGTAAGGATTAAAATACTCCAAATTTTGAAAACTTTACTCCACTCTAGCATGCCTTAACCCCAACCATGCACTCAGACCTAATTAGTAACTTTAGGCATGGTATACAAGGCAATGGCCAAGAAATGGGTTCATGGAATCAATCTTCCAACTCTAGAGTGTTCTCCTAACCTAGATAAAAGTGTTTTGTTGATTCACCAAGTCCTCAACTCTTTTTCTTCACATTACTCAAGTAAATTGCACAAACAAGGTCTAATACATGGGTAATATTAGACCTAGGGCTTTCTCCCATAAATCTCTACTGAAGCCTCCTATCTCAAGACCTTTAAAATATGATAATGAATTGCCCTAACTTTCTCCATACAAATTTGGAAAAATTTCCAACAATGGAGTTTCAAGTTAGGGCCATTTCTTTGGCCAAACCCTTGTTTTGAGGGTTTCACAAGATAGTGACTAAGAAAAACAAATAAATTGATTATCTTGACTAATGAACACTTGAAATCAAAACCAAAACTTCATAAATAAGTAGGGCTATCAAATCAGTATAGAAGTTTTGATTTCTCAATCACTGTAGGTTGTAATGTACAAAAAAACTAGTCAAAATAGTCTATAAACAATAGATTTTATTGATTCTAAAGAGCAAGTACATATATTTGTTCATGTTATCTCTCCCCTTGGGTGTCTAGAGCCTTTATAGGACATTACAAAAGGGTAGAACAACCCCATAGTAGTTTTAGCTATTGGGAGTGGTTTTTTGAAAAAGTTGTCAAATTATTGCAAAAGTTGTTAATGCAATTTTTTCCATTTTGACAAACTTTCTTCTTAATTCAATTCTAACCATTCCTAAATGTTACTCTAAGACTCAACATAGCTAAACTATCCTAAAAAACATAAAATAGACCAAAATTCCACCTTTTGGACCAAATGATGCCTAGGTTCATATTAACACCTTGGGGTCTTGTATCCATTATATGGGTGGATGTCCTTGAGGATATTTTTTTAATCAATCCTAAGGCCTTATTACATTGAACAAAAAAAACATTTTTATTAGGTGCTCTGCACCACTATTTAGAGGTTGAAAGCAAGTTAAGGTGTTGATTGGAGTTTGGAAGTTCCATATGACAATTCAGTTTTGGAGGACTTATATTTGGTTCCAACACTTATCCTTTTGAAGGTTTAACAAACTCCATAAAAGGTATCTAGAATGCCAACTAGTTGAGGAGGTTCTTTGGAAGTTTTATATCTATTGCACATTTTTTCTTGGATAGGCTAGTAGCCTCAATTGTTGCATTCTCGAACAATGCCATGAAACCCATGTTGAACATGTTGTTTGTTCTTGATTCTTGGGTCTTGTTGACATATTTAATCCCTTATTATGCTATTCAAATTTTCTTGTAAGGATCCACCATTTTTGGAGCATTGATTCAAGTTTGAAGTTGCATGGATTAATGCTAAGTGCTGCATTATTTGGATAGAACTATGGAATGCATGTTCAAGTTGTTGTATGGCATTTTTTTTTTGGTTTTGCTAATATATGGAACCCCCTTTACATGTTGAGAGTCTTAATTTGTGAATATCCACCATTTCTTGGGTGTTGAATGACATTTCTAGGTGTCAATTTTATGGATTAATGCTGATCCATTTGCGTTATTGTTGTGTCAAGGTGTAGAGATTTAGGTGTAAGACCTATCCTATTGGGTTGATATCAGCATTGTGCTTAGGATTACTTAATCTATGATGTAGTCTTAAGGACTCAAGGTTTATAGAAACACCAATGAGTCTCAAGCCTTTACAACTAGGCTGATATCAACTTGAAACTAGTCCTAACATTCTAAAACATTATAACCTCCATCATGAGCCTCTTAGGAAGGTAGTGCTATGAAGGGTCGCTGCAATGTCTTGTGAAATGCCTTGTATTGTCTTTGTAGAAACTATTTTTAAAGGTGATGGGTATGTTAAGCAATCTAAGAAGTTTCCAATACCTATGCATGTTCTTCATATATTTTTGAAGTGAAGCCCAATTCCCAAAGTCTACTAACCAGTCTGTGCACATGATCTCCATGCATTCTACATTTTCAAGATAAATAAGTAAAATACATAGTCAAGTTTAGTTTAAAACCAGAAATAGTATTTTGGATTTTACATACCAAAGGTTCATCATTTGAACTCCTTGCACATGTCTTTGATGATATCCCTATTTGGTCCTGATATGTTATAGTTTTTACTTCCTTAGCTCCCTTAAATTTTCTTCCAATTCCATTTGTAGGTGTGTTTAATCTTTTTGCAAGCGATCATGGGCAATTAAAAGCAACATTAAGTACATAATAATAACAATAATAATGAATTATTTAATCAATGCAAATACATTAAAAGAGCACACATTTGGAGTGTGAAAAAAGTAAAGGAACAGACCGTGGTCACATGGAAGGTGAAGAGGCGCTTAAAAGAGGGTACTCACAAGGTGGCAATATATATATATATATATATATATATATATATATATATATATATATATATATATATATATATATATAAGTTTTTGGCAAAGTATATAAAGGTCCCACGTGGCTAAGTTCCCTTGATTATTTCAACTATTTTTATTTTACTTCCTATTGGATTACTTTTATTTTTCCATCTCTTTCTTAGAAATAATAATAATAGTTGGCATGAGTAGATTTGTACTGTGCATTATCTTTAGTGTTGAGATTGAGATCGCTATTAGAGGAATGAAGATAACTCGGAGAAAAAGATGTGTCATTTCTAGGTTCTCTTACTTGTTTTAGAATATACTAACTATATTTCATATTAACCAACTCTAGAAAGAAACTAATTTGAAAAGAATTACTTTCTGCAACACTACATTAATAATTTAAGAAAGGATGGATGAGAGCGTCTTGTTTTCAAATTTGAACCCAAAATGCATAAGGCAATAAAAATTGTAAGAAGGAAAAAAACCAAATAAATGTAATATCCTTGTTTGTTCTTCTCAAGACATCTAAAGGACTGATGTCCTACTTGGTTACAAGTAAAGCACTTACTAGTGAACATACTAGGACCTCTTCCACTAGACCTTCTTTTGCCATTGGATCTTCTACCCCTAAATGTCCCTCTATTATCGAAATCACTTTCAGCATTTGAACCACTAGATTCCTCTTGATTTTTATTAAAAGATAAAAGCATGTTAGTCATAATATCATTATTGCTAACAATGTTCCAAATGCAAAGAATTATTTGTTTGAGCTCCAAGCAATGATCAAGTGACTTACTGAATGTGGCTTGATGAGTCTTAGAAACTTCTCCCATTGTATCCTTGCTTTTGCCAATTTGAAGTTTCTGGTTACATGCACACAATCATGAATTTACATTAAAAAGCATTCACATTCTAAATTTTTTTATGTTCTTTCATTGCATTTTGATCTAAACAACAAATTCTAAACTTTCACTTATTCAAATGACTAATTTGAAAATGGGTCCTATTAAATAATCTAATATAAATTCAAATAATGTATCTAGATTCTAAACAAATAAAAACATAAAATCTATGATTTAAACTTATCTCATCACTTACACATCATAAAAATATGGTCCACCTTGTCATGTGGATAGTCTTGGGGGAGAGTTTGCAACATTGCATTTGGATCCAATTGGTCACCCTTTCTCTCTCTCCCTCTCTCCCTATTCAATCTAATGAGCCAATTATATTTTCTCTACATTTTAATGTCTCAAGTATTGCCTTGTGGTCTAACTCGTGAACTTTCCAAAGAATCTTATTATGTGGTTTTCCAACATATTTTATCAAGTGGAAATTTTATATGACAACAAGGTTTGAATAATGAAGAATCTTCCTCTCTATTTGTCAATCCTCGAATAACCACAAGTTAGGGTTCTTCATAGAATATCACCTAAGCCATGTGCCAATTACAACCACTGCACTGACATGGTACTCTAAACCTTCACCATCTATAACCAAGAGCTCCAATTTTTTTTTGGCTTGGACACAACAAAAATAATAATAATCTGTCCTTTCTTCATTGTCTTCAAGTGCAATAACAACAAAAACATGGCCTACAATGACAGATGTACAAAATGCAGTCATTAAGTAAGAAAATACTTAGGTAAAATTAATAAAGTTACATATTGAAATTACAAAGATATATATATATATATATATATATATATATTACCAGGTTGCTCTAGATTAGACAAGTAGTCAAAGTCAATAGATGAATCCATATGTACCATTCCTACTGCTTGTGGAGATGATACGTGTCAATCGGGTCCAAAACCTATATATCCCATTTGTCCACCCATTCAGTCAACTCAAAGTCATCCCAATTTTCCTCTGCATGTGATGGACAATAGCATACCATTTTTCATGTGTGGATACTCCATAAACATCATCAAAGCTTCTAAAAGAATGCAACTCACTAGATCCTATTAGTGTGCAACAATCTTGATATGGTGTAATGTTAGTATTATCTATCAACCAAAAAAAATTACGAACCATAGACTAACCTTCCTTACTTGGACCAATTGTAGCATTACACCATTGGAAGATGGATTTTGCATTTGTCAATATTGCTCCATCTTTGTAGTTTAGTTCTTCATGAGCTAAAGCTCTTTTGATGCATGTGCCTACACTATCGTGCTCTCTCTTTCCATGACTAGCCTTTGTGAAATTCCACATATATTGAATTCTACACAACCTATGCATCCTGCTTAACCAGTAAAACATCCATACATTCTTGAATTGAGATGTGCAATTTTCTGACCTAATAATGTGTTGATGATATCTGATGCCCCTGTTAGCCAAAGCTCCATAAAATAGTTGAAAACAACCTTGTAGAAACTTTGTAGAATGTGATCAATCATTGTTGATGTAAAAATGGTACTCCCTTAAAATCTTCCTATCATCCTTTGTACTTTTAGGTGAATGCATGAATGTTATGTGAACAAATATGGAAACTTGTTGAGAAGTATAATACTTTGCTTGCAGCTCATTTTTTGGTTGTAGTGTGTAGTTCTCTACAAAGTCTACAATTGAAACAATGGTATCTAGTGTAAATCTATCCTTGCACAACTTGAATTGCAAATCTAGCCATTGAGCTCTATGTGTATTCCTTGCATACTCATAAATAATCTTTTCATGAAAAATCTTAATGAACTCATATAGTGGAATCTTTTCAATGACTAAATCACATCTTTTGCCCTGTTTCTCATCTTTTAGAGCATATATCACTATCTTAAATTTTTCATAATCTACTATTTCATTTCCAATTGCATGTGTACTATCCATATGTTGACAAGCTGATAAAAGTTGTAAAGAACCACAAAATAAGCATGTATCATCCAAAAATGATGTCTTGTAAAATTGTTGGATGTCCCCTATTTCCCATAAAATGTTGGATATGAATTCCCTTGAAGATCTTGGTGGATCATTCATGTCACAATCCTGCAAAACAAACTTAGAATGCAAAAACATGCATATATGCCTAAAAACATCAAAATGGTTAGAAGTTTCAATATGTATCCTACAACAACGTGATTTATCTTGACATAAAAAAATTTACCCACTTCAAAAAATCTTTGACTTATTCAAATTTGAGGATACATACCAATAAATTTTGCAAAAAATTGTGTTTGAGTTGAGTCCAAACAATGTTTCGCATGTGGGTCACGATTTTAGCTACCAATCCTCCTTCTTACAACATCTCTTTGATTAGGAGAAACATGTGTGTTATTTTTTCAAAAATCTTCGATCAATGATTTCAAAGCTTCACTAATTTCTCTATCCTTTCACGATAGTGTACCACTTAATGTTGGATCTTTCAATCTCCCATGCCTTAGCATTACTCTTCTTAGAGTACCTCTACCAATTTTTAATGTTTTTCTTGTCTTTCTCATGAGTCAAGCTTTCTTCACTTGGCTACTTACTATCTTTGGTGTGTGATTTAGAACCCACTTTTTCATAAGCACTCATTAGATTATTTACGATATTTTTTTCATTTGAATCATCCATAGTTCTTAGCCCAAGAATCTTCATGATAGGCCTAAATTTCAAATTTCTTATCATTCCAACAAATAATTGGCATTGACCTGTAATATTTAATTATTCAAAAAATAATCTCCACATATGATTAACTTTTCTTTGACAAGTATGCTTGCTAATCTTGTCAGGCATTGATTTCAAAATGTTAGTATCAATATCAATCAAATATTTTGGTCTTCTAAAACGAATTCTAGAAGGTGTTATAATCTCTTCCATTCCCTCAACATTTTGAACTTCAACATAAGGTTGAGTGTATTGTGTACCTTGAACTGAAGATGATGTGCCTTGGAAATAAGATGCAAAAGATGGAATATTACATACTTGATGTGTTGATGTTGTGTCTTCAACATGACATGATGGAGTGTGTACATCATCAGAGCTACAAATTGGTATGTCTTCAACATGAGAGGATGATATGACTCCAACATTGGAAGATGGTGTAGCTTCACAATTCAATTTTATTCTTTGAGTGTAATAGTCTCATTTTTTCTCTTTGTCTTTCCAATTCTTCCTCTTTCTTTCTTTGTATCAGTGATTCTTGATCCTCTTCAAAAGTCAATTCTTAAATTATTGCTTTGCAATTTTCTTTCTTCACGTAGTAGTTTCATTTTATCTCTTTTAATTGCCAAATCTCTCTCCCAATCTTCATTTGTTTGATTTTTTGGTTTCTTCCTTAGCATGATGATGATTTCTACATGTCAAATTATTCAAACATCTGAATTACTTATGTCATGTCCCCTTTTCAAATAATTAAAAATAATAATCTTTTCTAAGGTAGACAGGCCCAAAAAGGTGAAGTTTCAAAAAAAGGGGATAATCTTTGGAAGCTAATGGACTAATAAATGAAAATTATTATTAAAACATGTTTTATTAACCCCTCTTGGATGTGAGTTAGGGTTATACCCTCTTTATTCAAACATCTGAATTACTTATGTCATGTCCCCTTTTCAAATAATTAAAAATAATAATCTTTTCTAAGGTAGACAGGCCCAAAAAGGTGAAGTTTCAAAAAAAGGGGATAATCTTTGGAAGCTAATGGACTAATAAATGAAAATTATTATTAAAATATGTTTTATTAACCCCTCTTGGATGTGAGTTAGGGTTATGCCCTCTTTTAAGGAGTTTGGAGGCATTTTGGGCTCACTCCAGAACTTGATTTTTGTTCATTTCTTTGTTATTCTTCAAAGGTTGTCAAACCTGTAGAGAAGGAGACCCAAGAATGGGAGTTTGCAGATTTTTAGGAAGGCTAAGGATGGGAGTTTGAATCCATTCCATGTGCATGCTCATTCATAGTTTTCCTTTGTGCTGAATAGTGCAGATTTGTAGTTTTTCGGGTGTGTTTTTGTAAGAGTTTGGTGTTTCCAATTGAGTATTTCATATTAGTTTGGGTTGCTGCTGTATTTCAGACTTTTAGATATTAAAATAGAGCTGAATATATGTATTTGGTTGTGATTATACTTCTGTGATAGATTATTAGTGTTTTTGTGGTGTTTCTGGGCTATTCTATGTTGCTTTCAAGAGCCCGATGAGCATTGTTTTCATCCTCCGTTTGGGAGCTTTTGTTTGAATGTTATAAAGATCTGAAAATTTTATTTTGTAAGATGCTATGCTGATGAAATTTCTATAAAAATTTCCACTTTCAGATTTACTAATAATTTGTGAAGCTGTGAAGTTTTTGGCACCATTTCCGGCATACCCGATTTGGAGTTTATTGAGAAATTGGTGGATCTTTGAAAGATTGGTTGTTTGATCTTAAAAATCTGATTAGAGGCTTGAAATATCATATAAAATTAGAGAAGAGGACATTTCAGTGGTATCAGAGCTATGATCTTGCTAGCCTGAGGGTTTGTAGAAGTTTGCATGTCAGTTTTGATAACTACCCAAATCTTGCATGTCAAAATTTATGGTTGCATGCTACTTCTAATCAATTGCATGTTAGTTCTTTGTGAATTTGGTGGTTGCATGTTACTTCTAATTAGTTGCATGTAAAAATCTATGGTTGCATGCTACTTATAATCATTTTCATATTAGTTCTTGGTGAATTTGGTGGTTGCTTGTTGCTTCTAATCAGCTGCATGTCAAAATCTATGGTTGCATGCTACTTCTAATAATTTGCATGTTAGTTCTTGGTGTTTGAAGAAGTTATAACCTATTGGGGTTACACTCTACTTTATCCAGAATGGACAGGTATAGTACGGAGTCTCAGAGGACACAATCTTGGACAATTGATATCCAGAGTCAGAACAGTAGAAAGGATGGTTATTTAGACATTCAAGATAAACTTAGGAAAATAAGCCATGACATGTTTGAACAGTTGGTTTAGCACCACCGTATGATGAATGACATGTTGTCCGACCCAGCTAAGGTGGATAAGTTGACCAAATTTCTATTTGGTAGATTTTCTCAAAGGGCAGGTGACACAATTACGAAGAACTTGCATAAGGAGTTTGAGAAACTAGCTTATAGCCAAGTAGAGGTCTCAGATTCTACTCTGCCACAAGAGGTAGTGAGAAAGGATATTACGCAGATTGATAGTAATGGTCAACTTGATACTCATATTGAGACAATTGTATATAGGTTGTTAAAGGGTGATATCATAGGTATTCAAGATGGTATAGTTACAACAGGTAGTGACTACAGCGTAGTGGGTTCAGATGATGATTATGAGGATGTTGTTATGCATGATGGTGAGATACCTGGTAGAGATGAGCAGATATTGAGCATTCATGACTTTGCTGAGAAAGAGTACCAGGCACAGTTAAATGCTTCGTCACATGGGGTTGAGGCTGGTAGTACTTCACATGATTTGTCCAACCAGTTGAAAGTGAACAAAGATAATATTGTGACTTCATTATCTCATCATGACAGGTATGTGGAGTTAGTTGGTATTGGTCATATTACTCAGGTGTGGATTTTTCTTGAGTTACCAGCTGATTCTAGTTTATAGATATGGACTCAAGATTGTTATATTGGCATTTGGGATTCAGCTAACTCGAGATCTTTAACACTTTTTGGTAGCAGTGTTTATTTGGGTGCTATCATGGATTTGATTAGCAGATTGCATGGTGTTGTCTTTTCTTTTGCTAGCAGCTTGTTTAATGTTGGTATTACTTTTTATACACTAGTGTTGGGCTTTGTTCATATATCTAGTCGACCATACTTGCTGGAATGTGTTGATGATATTTCATATTTGGCAGTGTGTATAGATGAGTCCCAGGATCATATTGACATTGATGACATCCACGAGGATGCAGTGGGCAGTTTTGAAGACTTAGTTTCCTTGGGTACAAAGGAGTTGGACAACAGTGCTATAGTTTTTGATACTTCGTATGTTGATATGAGCTTTAGAGTTGATTCACAAGATATGGATGGTAATACTCTAGAGACTAGTAACTTTGAGGATACTCCTTTAGAAAGTGCATCAGAGGAGGTTTGTAGGAGACAGTCAAGCCAGTGCCATCATGTATCTAATTAGTTGAGAGTTAGTGAGCGAGACATTGCTATCACTTGCCAAAATTTCGATGCTGCTCGTCAATTGTTAGCAGTTTATGGATGGGGTTCTCCTACTAGTGATGAGCAAGGAGGCAATTATCTTTCCTTGACAGAGTTCCACTCTTTATGGGAGGCTATCCAGATTCTAAGATAGGATTATATGCAGTTGGTAGCTGACAGAGATTATCTTATGGAGTGGGGCAGTACAACATATGATGCATTGTTGGCCAAGGAAGATGAGGTGAGTGAGCTTACTAAGTAGCTTGAGGTGACTTCTGAGATTCTTGAGAGTACACAGTTGGATTTCAAGGAGTCACAGTTTCATTTGGCTAAGGTGACCATGGAGTTAGAGCAACTACAATCTTTACTAGATTCTGTACAGTCACAAGCTGTGGTGTCTGATGATCCGAGGATGTCCATGGTCAAGATTGTCAAAGATAGTGGAGATGGGGATGCATCCATCCTTGATACTAACATTGGCATATCAGGTTCATCCCCACTAGAGTCAGGTTTAGTTGAGTTGGGTGTTGCAGCAGATTGTTGTGGTATGCCTGACATGGTGGTGACCTCTAGCACTAATGGCACGAAGACTAGATATGATGTATCAAAGACCATGTGTGATGTTGGTGAGCCGATAGTTGGCATGGTTCCTGCTAGTAATACTACTCCCTTAGCGATTTCTTTAGAGGTAGTAGTTAGTTCCAACTTGGTTAGTGATCGATTGTAGTTAGTTACATCTGGATTGCAGTCTAAGCCATTGACTAAGATTGGTGCATTCTATCAGCATTACGTTGTGAGGTATGCTCATCAATTTACCTTTGATGACCATGTTGATGAGATGATGATACAAAGATGTACTTTGGTTCCTAGTTCTTATCATCAGTTATGAGATAGTTTGATGCGTCGGGATGAGAGTTGTGATGGGCACGACATGGTGATAGGTTCTCAGAGTGATGCTTCAACGAATGTTGTTATTGATTCTACTCCTTTGGCTATGACATCTCCTGACTTAGCTAGTGATCAATCATAGTGGGTTGTATCACTTGTTCATGGTGAGCTGTTGACTTAGGTTGGTTTTTTTTTATCAACATTATATTGCAAGGTATGTACATCAATTAGCATTTGAGCCTTGTGTTGAGGAGTTGATGGCAGGAAAATTTGGTTTGGGTTCCAATTCTTGCTGTTTATCTTGTGATGGTTTTTCATCATTGGGGGTTCATGGGAGTTATGGTTATGAGATAGTGGTCAGTGATCTACAGAGTTGTGTTGACTGCAAGAGTTGTACAGTGTGTGGTTTCTCCATACTTGGTATAGTTTCATTCGAGAGCATTCACCATTATTGCAGAGTTGGATTGTACATTCCGTATAGGCTAGTGGAATGTGTTGATGGTATTTACTATGTTGGTAGTTTGATTTTTCCACTTTACTTGGGTTTTGATGTTCTAAGAGTTTGTGTCTCGTGGGTTTTTGACTGTGGAAGTTGTTACTTTGGAGTTTGGTTGAGAAGTAATTATCAGTTTGATTATGGATTCCTCTTGGTTATATTGCAGACGATATTGCAGGAGCTTGTGTTAATTGACAATAGTATAGTTCATGACTACATTTGGGATCCAGGTGGATTGATTGGTTTATTTTTTAGCCATTGCTTGAGGACAATCAATATTTGGATGGGGAGGACTTGTCATGTCCCCTTTTCAAATAATTAAAAATAATAATCTTTTCTAAGGCAGACAGGCCCAAAAAGGTGAAGTTTCAGAAAAAGGGGATAATCTTTGGAAGATAATGGACTAATAAATGAAAATTATTATTAAAATATGTTTTATTAACCCCTCTTGGACGTGAGTTAGGGTTATGCCCTCTTTTAAGGAGTTTGGAGGCATTTTGGGCTCATTCCAGAACTTGATTTTTGCTCATTTCTTTGTTATTCTTCAGAGGCTGCCAAACCTATGGAGAAGGAGACCCAATAATGGGAGTTTTTACATTTATAGGAAGGATAAGTATGGGAGTTTGAAGCCATTCCATGTGCATACTCATGCATAGTTTGCCTTTGTGCTGAACAGTGCAGATTTGTGGTTTTTCGGGTGTGTTTTTGTAAGAGTTTGGTGTTTCCGGTTGAGTATTTCATATCAGTTTGGGTTGCTACTGTATTTTAGACTTTTAGATGTTAAAATAGAGCTGAATATATGTATTTTGTTGTGATTATACTTTTGTGATATATTATTAGTGTTTTTGTGATGTTTTTGGGCTATTCTATGTTGTTTTCAAGAGCCCGATGAGCATTGTTTTTATCCTCCATTTGGGAGCTGTTGTTTGAATGTTATATAGATCTAAAAATGTCATTTTGTAGGCTGTTATGCTGCTAAAATTTTTATAAAAATTTCCACTTTCAAATTAACTAATAATTTGTGAAGTTGTGAAGTTTTTGGCACCATTTCCGACATACTCGATTTGGGGTTTATTGAGAAATTGATGGATCTTTGAAAGATTGGTTGTTTGATCCTAAAAATCTGATTAGAGGCTTGAAATATCATATAAAATCAGAGAAAGGGAAATTTCAACTTACAATGTGTAAATTAAAAATTATTCAAATACATATAAAAAATATAATTATTTGAATGAGTACACAATATATATCAAACAACTTGTCAAATTTCTAACCATTTCAAAATAACATTTCATTGAAACATACAAATTTCAATGAATTCACTATATATTTAACATGTCAAATTATAATCAAATTTGTATCTATATATCAACAAACAAAATTTAAAATGGATTTCACTAACCTTTTTTATACATGGAATATTCAAAAAGTCTTCAAATCGCGTATCCAATGATTGAATTTGGTGTTTTCTAGCTACTCTCAGGCTACTCTCTCTCTCCCCTCTCCCATCCCCTAAACTCTCTCTTTTATAGATACACACTCCCATCCCCCCTCTCTCTTTTTGCCACCCTCTACTCTCTCTCATACTCTCACACTCTCTCCCATCCCCTACTCTCTCTCTCTCTCTCTCTCTCTCTCTCACACACACACACACACACACACACACACACACACACACACACACACACCATGTACTCTCTCCTATCCCCTACTTTGTCTATCTTACACACTCCTATTACCCCTCTCTCTCCCTCCTACTCGCTCTCCCACCACCTACTATCTCTCTCTCACTCACTCACTCTCTCCCTGTCTACTCTCTCTCTCCCATCTCCTACTCCCACTCTCTCTCACACTCTCTCCCATCCTCTACTCTCTCTTACACACACTCCCATCCACCCTCTCTCTCCCTCTCCCACTCCCTCTCCCATTGCCTACTCTCTTTCTCTCCCATCCCCTACTCTCTCTCTGTATCTCTCTCTCCCCTCTCACATTCCCTACTCTCTCTCTCTTTCACACACACCCATCCCCCTCTCTGCTCTCCCATCCCCTACTTTGTCTCTCACTTGCTCTCCCTCTCCCACTCCATCTCCCACCACCTACTCTCTCTCTCTCACTCTCACTTTCACTCTCACTGTCACTCTCACTCTCTCCATCTCTACTCTCTCTCCACTACCCCCTACTCTCTCTCACATTTTCACAAACTCTCCTATCCCCTACTCTCTCTCTCTCTCTCTCTCTCTCTCTCTCTCTCTCTCTCACACACACACACACACACACACACATTTCCATCCACCCTCTCTCTCTGTCTCTCCCACTCCTACTCTCTCTTGAGCTATTCTGTCTCCCCCCTCTCCCATTCCCTACTCTTTCTCTTTCACACACGTGCACTCCCATCCTCCTCTCTCTTGCTCTTCGTCTCCAACTCTGTCTCCCACTTCCTACTCTCTCTCTCTCCACTATCCCCTACTCTCAATCTCTCTCTCCCACCCTGTACTCTATCTTTGCTACCCCTACTCTCTCTCACACTTCCTCTCTCTCCCATCCCCTACTTTCAATCTCTCTCCCCCATCCTGAACTCTCTCTTTGCCACCCCTACTCTCTCTCACACTTCCTCTCTCTCCCATCCCATACCCTCTCTGCCACCCCTACTCTCTCTCATACTTCCTCTCTCTCCCATCCTATACTCTCTCTGCCACCCCTACTCTTTCTCACTTCCTCTCTCCCATCCTGTACTCTCTCTACCACCTCCAATCTTTTGCACTTCCTCTCTCTCGCATCCCCTACTCTCTCCACTCTCCCATCCCCTACTTTCTCTCTATCTCTCTCTCTCTCTCACACACACACACACATAGCCATTACCCCCACTCTCCCTTGCTCTTGCTTTGCATCTTCTATGCATTATTTAGGTCTCAATAGTGTGTGCGTACTATAGTGCACACACACTATTGAGATCGAAATTCAAATGCTTTAAATAGCACATGCATGCTATAGCGTGTATGCACTATTGAAAGCTTTTCATTAAAACCAAGCCTAAGGCTTGGTTTTTCCTTCGAGATCCAACCCAAAGGTTTGGAGTTTATAAAGAGGTCTGAGAAATGTTTTCCAGAAAACATGCAATAAATGATTGATTTTTTTTGTGTTGTCTCCTTCAAGATTCCTCGTGGTTGGGCATAGACAAGATTAGGTTACATGACATTGTAGGTCTCTATGTTAGCTATATAACCATATAATTTATTTTTAATTTGAACTATTTCAAGCCTTTCGTCTATAATTTCTTTTGAATGTATGTTCATTTTTTGTCAAAAACCACTATGTACTAATTAAGCTATAGATTTTAGCTTGTTCATCAAATTTCACAACAACTTAGTTTTTAAGAAACTAGACTCCATTCTACAGACTTTGAAAAAAAAAAGTTTTGATTTTAGATTAGTTTTCAATTATTTCTAAGGGGAGCACACAGATATTTCATATTTTTGGAATGTGTCTAGTTAAAAAATTTATTAAAAAAAATACACATTATAAAATTACCCGAAAAATCTGCGATAAGCTACATAGTGTTAAGTAACTTTTGACGAGAGCAATTAAAGAATTTTTTTTAAAAAGTGAAAATTTTAGGTGGGCCACACTTTGTACTGTGTTATATTTTTTTGGAATAAACAATACCACCTTTTGTGGGCCCCTTTTTGAGGACCTAAAACTAAGCCATTTTGGAAAAAAAATAGTAGTTTAGAAACTAGATTCAAAGGACTATGACTTTTGTTTAAAATTTTGAGTGTGACTATCTTCAAATTCTTGTTGAAGTTCAGATATTTCTAATTTCAAGAAAAAGGTGTCCACTTGTACCCCCCTTTTGGCATCACAACTTGGTGCACTTACCGTGTGTGTTGTAAATGAAAAATTATGACCTCTTTTTAGATAAGTATCTTTTGGGCTATGTGTTATTAATGAAAAATTTGTCTTGTATATTATAAGTGGTCAAATGTAACATATTATATGACCTTTCTTGGGATTTATTATGTTTGATCCTAATTTAATAGTGTTTAAATAACTATGACACTGATACAAAATACATATAAGGGTAGCTAATTCCTATGATGGATGCAATTTAATAAACCTGGGCGAACTAACAAGGGAAATATCGTTATACAATTCAAGCTCTCCAAGTCCTAGGTGGGTAGACCTTAGATTCATTAATGTCACTAGTGCTAAAACATAAATATGAATCTTAAAAGGAATATAATACCCTTATTCTTCTATATGTATTCAATATAAGAGGTATGTAATAGCTAGTTACAAAAACTATGAATTCACAAGCTAAGTTAGGGTCTTCCTTTAATCTCTACAAACATAAAAGTGAAATGGTCACTTTGATTAAAGAATAATTTCATCAAGAACCCTGAACCAAATAGAAAGAAATTGCAAGATCATATAGCTAAGATCAATGTCTTATACTCTTTGGGTAATGGTGTCATGAGAAGAAAAACATTGCATAAAAAAATTAAGATAAGAATAAGATCTAAGATTTGTTTTCTTACAATATTCTCTACTAATATTTGTACTTCATACTTCTTATCACAATCCTTATAAAATTCATGGTTTTCCAATATAATAGGTTTTTTCTTTAGAGATATAGTGAGAATCCATGGTTTTTCACTCAACATAGTGATTGATAGGGATTCATAGGGCACTTTGGAGGATGATTTGGAAGATGCTAGGAACCAACTTGTCCCTTTCTTCAGCTTACCACCCTTAGTCTAAAGGGAAAACTAAGGTAGTGAATAGATCTTTGGGCAACATATTAAGGTGTTTGAGCAAATACCATGGTTAATCATGGGATCATATCATAGGGCAAGAAGAGTATGCTTATAATGACTTTATTAAGAGGAGCACTAGAAAGAGCTTATTTGAAATTGTATATGAGACTCACCCTAGGGGAATTTTCGAATTAAGGGATCTCTTTCTAGATGAAAAGAGGAGTGCACAAGGAGAATCCTTTGCAGATCTACATAACCAAATTACAAAGGCATTGCAAAACCAAGTAGAAAAGTACAAGGCTAGGTAAGACAAAACAAGGAGAGACTTGTAGTTCAAAGTAGGGGATTTTGTGAGCTTTCTTATCTCAAGAAATAAATACTACCAAAGGGACATCCCACCAAGTTGTTGATGAAGAAGATAGGGCCCTTGAAAATCCTACAAAAGTTTGGCAATAATTTCTATGAAGTTGAACTCCCTTCTGACTTAGGGATATCACCTATTTTTAATGCATGTGACTTATTTCCCTACAAAGGAACTCATGAAAGTACTAATCAACACACTCTTTTTGCCTTGGAAGGTGTAGATTCAGTTCAAAACTTGTCAGCTCCCTAATCCTTGCAACTAGATAGCATTGTGAATTCTAAGGTGATCAAGATGTTAGGATTAAACCATGGAAAGAAATAATAATTACATAAAAATGTAACCAATATCAAAAAATAATAGATCACACAAAAAAGAACACAAGACACCAAGATTTAATGTGGTTTAACAATCCCTAGTCTATGTCCACCAAATAGCGAGCCTGATATTATTATGATCTAGTAATTACAATCTGTAATCCCTTACCACTCAGTACCATCACAAAAACCAATTTTGAATCACAACTATGAAGTATGTATAGTACTTTCCTGACTAGTCACCACAATCTAACAATCTCCCACTTGGGGACTAATTAGGCTCCACACTAAACAACTATCTCCCACTTGGAGACTGATCCTATAGCTATGTCGCTACTCCATGAGGCTCTCACTAGATCAACACACCCCAGACTCTAGTATTCTTTTATTCATGTTCAGTTTAGAAGACCAACCAAAGCTAAAGAAGAGTTCAAATTCTCCCTTGTTACTACCTTTGTCAACATATCCACTAGATTTTTCATTTGTATGTATCTTCTCTAGCTTTAATTGTCCATCCTCCAAAACTGACCAAATGAAATGGTACCACAATTGTATGTGTTTGGTCTTTGAATGCAGAGCTGAGTTCTTTGCAAGATGAATGGAACTCTAACTATCTGTGAACAAACAATTATCCTTCTAAGGATGGTCCCAATTCTTTTAAGAAGAACTAAAGCCATATCATCTCCTTAGCTACCTCTATAGCAGCAACATACTCTACCTTTATAGTGGATAGAGCATTAATCTTTTGTAACCTAGAAACCCAACTCACGGCTACCCCACCAAAAACAAAGACATAACCTATAGTACTCTGCTTGCTATCAATATCACCTGCCAAATCTGAGTCAACATAGCCCTATAAATCAGTAGTAGAGCTCCCAAAGTGTAGACACTTATTGGATGTTCCTCTCAAATATCTGAGAATCCATTTGACCACATTCCAATGCTCAATTCCCGGATGACTCATATACCTGCTAACAAATCCCATTGCATGTGCAATATCTGGCCTTGTACATACCATAGCATACATCAATCTTCCTATAGCTAAAACATAGGGTACGTTGGACATCTTTTCCTCCTCTTCTTCTGTCTTGGGAAAATTGCCTTAGTCAAATTCAAATGACTAGGTAAAGGTGTGTTGACAAATCTAGCATTCTCCATAGAGAAACATTGCAACACCTTGTCTACATAATCAGCTCAAGATAGCATTAATGTTCTATTCTTCCTATCTCTACAAATCTTCATACCAAGGATTTGTTTTGCTGCCCCCAAATCCTTCATAAAAAATGCATGTGTGAATTGGCATTCTAGCCCCTTACTATGATCCATGTTAGACCCAACTACAAGCATATCATACACATATAAACATAAAATAATGTAGCTATCATCATCCAACCTCTTAAAGTAGACACAATGATCTGAATGACACCTACTATAGCCATGTTCATGCATAAAACTATCAAATTTTAGATACCATTATTGAGGTGCTTGTATAAAGCCATATAAACTTTTCTTCAATTTGCACACTAAGTTCTCCTTACCTTTGACCTCAAATCCCCATGGCTGAGCCCTATATATCTCTTCATCCAAATCACCATGAAGAAAGGTTGTTTTAACATCAAGCTAATCCAAATACAAATCTTTAGTAGCCACAATACTTAAAACAGTATGGATAGAAGTCATTTTAACAACAAGAGAAAATATCTCATCAAAAACAATGCCCTTTTTCTATGCAAATCCTTTGACAACTAACCTATAAACCCACTTATTTTGTAAATCCTTTTTACCTACAAATAACTTGCATAAATTTCAAGTATTATTTTTTAGCAAAGAGTCCATTTCATCTTTCATTGCAGACTCCCATTGAATCTTAGTATCCACCTGCACAGCTTCATCATAACATTTAG
Organism: Cupressus sempervirens; assembly: GCA_028749045.1. Classification (NCBI taxonomy): domain Eukaryota; kingdom Viridiplantae; phylum Streptophyta; class Pinopsida; order Cupressales; family Cupressaceae; genus Cupressus; species Cupressus sempervirens. Next base: position 897,474,933 of record CM053787.1, read on the forward strand.
GTTCACCAACATCAGTACATAAAATTGAATACAAAGAGGGAGATAATCTATGTAGAGGTCTAATTTTCCTTGTTGGCCATCTAACACTCATCAATGTGTGTGGTATTTGCTGTTGTAGTTGTTACACATGATAAGAAATGACTTGAACATCATCTTTTGGAGTATCATCCAACACTATATAATCATCTTCTTTCTTCTCATATTGTTGCAATAGATCTTTTTACAACACTTTCTCATTGAATATGACATCCCCGCTTCTTACAATTTTATGATTTTCAAAATCCCAAATCCTATAACCAAATATATTAATGCAATATCCAACAAATAGGAATTTCTTTGACTTATCTTCTAGGTTGGTTCTATTTTAAGAATCAATGTTAGCAAAAGCTTCACAACCAAAGGTTTTGATAAAAGAATAACTCACCTTCTTACTAGTCCATGCATCCTGAAGAATACAACAACCCAAAGGAGTAGAGGGACCTCTATTAATCAAATATACAATAGTATTGACAGCCTCTACCCACATGTTTAAAGGCAACCCAACATGTAACCTCATGCTCCTTGCATGCTCTATTATAGTCTTGTTCATGCATTCAGCCACTCCATTTTCCTACGGAGTCCTTGGAACAGTTTTCTGTCTATGGATACCATTAGTAGAGAAATAATCTTCAAATTCATGATTGCAATACTCACCACCACTACCAAATCTGGGATATTTTTATTTCTTACCAGTCTCATTTTCAACCAAGCATTTCCATTTCTTAAAAGTTTGAAATACATCAGATTTCTTACTAAGGAAATAAACCCATACTTTTCTAGTTGCATCATCAATAAATTTAACATAATAATGAGAGCCACCAAGAAAAGATACCTAATCTAGTCCCCATACATCTATATGCACAAGCTCTCATTTCTGCTTTTTGTTTTCCTTCCCAGTCTTCACAAAAATCACTCTCTTTTGTTTTCCATACACACAACTTTTATAGAAATCCATATTAACACATTTTGGACCTAATAAAACTTTCGTTGAATGAAGTACTTTCATAGCTTTCTCACTCATGTGCCCTAATCTATTGTGCCACAATGTTGTATCAGAATCTACAGTAGCTTTTTGTTCTCCTTACTCAACTACAACAATTATTACTAAACATTCATTTTTCTTTGAAACAATAAAAGTAGAAGGAACAATATGACCTATACAAAGATATAAGGTTCCTACTTTCACACATTTTTCTACTACAAGGGAACCTTTTGAAACCTTCCAATTTTTATCATTAAAAGTAACTACACAACCCTCATCATTGAGTTTCCCTACTAAAATTAAATTCTTACTCAGCCTTGGAACATTTCTTACCTCATGTAGTAGACAATGATTCCCATTTTGCAACTTAATCTTAACTTTTCCTTTCCAACAATCTGACAGGGTTCACTATCCCCCAAATGAAAAAGTCCAAAATCCCCTTGGACATAATCAATGAAATAACCTCTATGAGGTGTAGCATCAAATGAAGCACTAGAATCTAAAACATAGGAATCATCTACACTTTCTAAAGATAGAAGCAAAGCATCCTCTTCAAATTTGTTACTTACCACATTTGCCTTCTTGTCTCCATCTAGTTTATCTCCTTCATTTTTCTTTTGATTCCAACAATCTTTCTTTTTGTGACATGGTTTCCCATAGTACAAGTAGTCATTCAATTCTCTTGATTGAGACCTCCTCCCCTTTGACTTTTCTCTTGATTCCCCACAATTTCGAGAATTACTTCCTCTCTTAATCATTTTGCACTTGCCTTGTGCATTCAAAGCACTTCCTAATGTAGATCCACCTGAGGATTTCTTATGAGTTTCCTCACTCAAAACAACATTGATCACATCATCATATTTTAGGATACTAGATCTAGGAACATAATTACTCATAGTCATTACCAAGCCATTCCAGCTTTGAGGAAAAGAACACAAAATCAAGCGAGCCCTAATTTCTTCATCAAAATTGATACCCACAAAAGATAACTGACTAATAATAGTATTAAACTCATTTAATTGATTTGCAACAGATCCACCTTCTGCCATTTTCATAATAAATAAACACTTCATGAGAAATACCTTATTTGAAGCAGAGGGCTTTTCATAAAATGCCGCTAGGGTTTTCATCAACTCTTCAGCTATCTTTGCTTCTGTAATATTAAATTCCACCAATGGTGCCAAGCATAATCGAATGTGCCCAAGTCCCTTTTTGTCTAAAAAATCCCATTCATCATTTGAAATAGATCCTTGATTCTTGGTTTTTCCTTCCAATAGCTTCCATAAATCTTTTTGATAAAGATGGTCTTCCATTTACATCTTCCATAACTGGAAGTTCTACCCATTAAACTTATCAACCCTCAGCTTACCCTTGTCTGCCATCAATCCCACTCAACTCTGAGACTCCTACTCAACCATGAGAGTTTCCTACAAAGGATAACTGAAATAACAACCTCACTTTGATACTACTTGTTAGGATTAAACCACGGACAAGAATAACAATTACATGCAAATATAACCAATATCAAAACATAATAGATCACACAGAAAAGAAAACAAGACACCAAGTTTTAACATGGTTCACCCAATCCTTGGTCTACGTCCACCAAATAGCAAGTCTAATATTATTATGATCCAATAATTACAACCTAATTACAATCTGTAATCCCTTACAGCTCAATACTACCATAAGAACCAATTTTGCATCACAACTATGAAACAATCCCCAACCCTAAGCTCTTTTATACAAGTATTTTTACCACTTTAGGGTTATAATTAATAATTACATGTCAACCCAAATTTTTTTATGAATTATGTACAGTACTTTCCTAATTAGTCACCATAATCTAACACAAGAAGACTAGGAAGCACACCTACAAGACTTATTTCATGAAATGGAAGTGATTAACTAATGCTAAGGCTACTTAGATGACTAAATCTGATATATTAAAGCATGGGGTCACCCTTGAACACCTCCTAACTCAAGGGACTTGAGTTCTTTGTCACAGGGGAGTATGGTGTAGGTCACCTCCCTAATTTTTCTTTTGGAGTTGCTAGGGATTAGTTGTGTGTGTGTGTGTGTGTGTGTGTGTGTGTGTGTGTGTGTGTGTGTGTGTGCACATGCGCACTTGTTTAATAAGTTCCAAGAGTCCTTGGAGTGTAACTAGCCCAAATGTGAGAGCCAAGTTGCTCACTAGGTCCTAGGTTGCTCAAAAATTGCTCAATAGGTCAAATGTGATTAGGTATGGGTAATTAAGGTCTTTGATTTCCTAAATAGGTCCTAGGTATCTTATCTAGGGTCCTAGAATGCTCCAAGGTGGATCCATTTGGCCAAAAGTCCTAAGGAGCAAAAAGTGCTCAAAAGTTGCACAAAAGATGCTTGAGTAACTTTTGCAATTTTTCTAGGAAATTACAAATGGTATTTTTGGAGGTTATAACTACCCATGCTTGGATATATGACCATGGAAGGTCATATTTTGAAAGGGTGGAAGATTTAACATCAGGTTATGCATGTGTGGGACTACTGGACAAACAATTTCTTGAGTTTTTCATTTCTTAAAGGTGTAGTATGGTTGTGTACGGATTCACATAGGAGATTAGGCTTATGATTTTTGTAGTTTAAATTTTCCTTTTTTTATTTCATATTAAGACTTGGATTGAAGTTATGATGTTCACAAGTTGCAACAATTTCTTCTTGATTGGATTAAAAACTTTATCCACAGGGTTGTTTCCACATTAATGACTCTAACATAAACATCCATAGTGGAAAATGCATGAAACCTAGTATGATGTTAGGTTAGGCCTTGTACATAGCCTCCTTTTTTTCTTTTCATTTTTAAGGTTGGTTTCCAAGCTATGGTTTGATGCCTTAGGCTGACTACTAGGAGTATGTGAGCTTGGACAATTTGTGGAAGTTGTTACAGGGCATACCCATGATCAAGATGGATCTAACAAATGGTGTTCCTAGAATCCCTAGTATGCTACCTCAAATGTGTAAGTGGATTGGAGGGTTATTTTACAATTTGGAAGAAGTTAGAAACTTTTTAGTGTTGACTGTCTAGATGCCTATAAGTTAGGCTAGAAACTAGGGCTTAAGGAAAAATAGGGTTGTGGATGTTTTGAAGCTGTAAAAATTTGGAGTCTAGGAGTTCTATGAGATAGATTCCAAATTCCCAAGATTTTTCATGGGGGTTTTTTGGAAGAATTTGAAGTGTGGGTGCAAAATAGGGTTACTAGACCTAGAAGCCACTAGGTCTAATTAGCCCTATGTGAAGAAAGTGAGATTTCTTCAGTTTTTGTTATGACCAAAAGTATGGAATAAGGTCAAGAAGGTTATGGAGGGCACCTAAAACATCAGTAGACTCCAAGGGAGTGAAGTAAGAAGATCCTAAGTGAGGGTTATGGTTCTAGGGGAGTGAAGGGCTAGTAGGACTAGTGCCTAAAGTGGGAGATTAAGTCTACACCAGACCATCTACACCTAGGAGAAAAGTTGGTGGAAGAGTCTTGGAGGCTTGGATTGGTGGAAAGTACAAGAAATAAGAATCATTGGATGATTCAAGATTAGGACCTTAATTAGGTGTGTATTTTTTTGGAACCCTAGACCCTCTTCATCAAAGATATAGGGAAATGAATATGGTTAGATTTGATCATTGGATGCCAAATGTCAACTTCATTTTATTCTTCTTTTTCTTCTAAATAATCTCTCATTTGAACCCAACTAAAAGAAAATCAAATCCCATTATTTGGCTCAATAAACTTGTCAAATATCTCTCTAAAATGATTAGAAAATCCCTTTGAATGGAACACTAATCTTCTTGCAAAATCATTGCCAAAATTCCAACCAAATAATTCCCAAAGAAAATTTATTCTCGTAGCATGATTCTTTCCAATATTAGAGACAACTCAGATCATCATTTTCCCACAAACTGAATCTAAACTATTACGAAAGAAACAAGAAATATAGTTCGAGAAGGCTCTTATACTAACAAATATGAGAATAAATTTCAATGAATGAGACCTTCACATATTTTTATTGACAAAAATAGAATCTACACTCCAAGACCTTTCTGATGGTATGTAATAGTCCTATTTTTGGATCAAAATTATGCCTTAGGTGCTCATTTGAAGTTGTAGACTATATGTGTGTACTCAAATCCCCTTTGGAATTTAGTACTCCATTTTAATCTAACTAGCTAGACTTACCTTGTATCTGGGTCCCACTTCCTTTAATAACCTTTTAATTATCCCCCTTAAATGTTATTTTTTTTCAACCACACTCGTATATGATGAGATTTAATTTATACTTAATATTTAATATTAGCTAGGATTTTTCCCTCCCCTTTCTGACCTAGTCAAACATTTGCAAAAATGAAAGTGATATGTCTTACATTCTTGTTGGGTCATATATCCTCATTAGAAACTTTTTTTCCATCCATCTTGGCACCTACCACATCATTGTCATGTGGCACACTCTAAATTTGCATATCAACCACCTCACCACTCTGCACCTAGACTATGGACACATGTCAACGTGATGCAATTTTCTAATGGTTAACAATTGAGAAAGTTTGTATTGCAACATAGTGATAATCATTTGATCTACACCACATTTCAATATTTTCTTCATCATCTCTTTTTTTTCCCTACCATGTGGAAACTTGTCATGATGTCATAATGAAAACTTTGATCTACCACATTGATAGCGACATTACAACCACTTACCACATGTCTTCCCCTATGAAGTCACCTCCTTGATTGGTCTACCATGTAGATATTTCTTATTGGTCTTCATTTTTCATACATCATCACCATGCCAGTGCTTCCTTGGTCAAAATTATGTTATCATCACCCTCCAACTATACTAGGACCCAGTTTGCAAAACTTTCTTTATCTTCAAGTGCTTGCTTGAGACATTTCAAAGGGGAAATGGATTGGTATAAAAATGTAGGTAAAAACCATCTAAAAATGAATGTGAGATATATCCCCTTTATTTTATGTACATAAATTTGGTAGGTGTGGGCTTTTTTATTGCTTCCCTTACAAAATTTATACTTGTAGCCTTAACTGTATTAGAAGAAATGTAATTTCATATCGTGTTTCCAATCATCTGTTGGAATGAGAAAAGAAATAATATGCACTTTGATTGGACCATGATTTCTAATGTAGATTGAGCTTTGCAAACTACTTCTCAACATTTTGCTAGTCTTTTTCTAGATTGCCAACCTAAGAAGATGTATTTGGAAATGATGCTCAGGTAGCACTATCTTGAGCAAAGACAATCTTGCTAGCACATTGGAAATGAAAACTCATCTAGTGTTTCCTTTCCTCACTTTGTTGGAAAATGGAAGAGAAAAACAACTAAAATAGAGCAAGAGAAATGGAGAAAATAATAATCAAACACCAGCATTGATGAATACACAAAATGCACTTCACAAAAATTGGTTGAGTTTTATTGATTAATCACTAGAAACACTCTACAACTTCAATAGTAGTAATATAATTATCCTAGACCTACTAAATCTCTACATATCTCATGCTTTTCACTTTGCAAGATTCTGTAACAATGTCAGCTAGATTCTCATTTATATGGATCTTATCCAAGTGTAATTTTCCTTCCTCTAGCACTATCCTAATCTAATTGTACCTCAAGTCAATGTGCTTGGTTTGTGAATAAAATGCTATTATTTTTTCCAAATGAATGGCACTCTAGCCATCACAATACAATGCATATTTTTCTTTTTTTACTCCTAAGTCTTTAAGGAAGCATTGTATCTATAACATCTCTTTGCAAGCTTCTATTGCAGCTACATGTTCAACATTTCTTGTTTAGAAAATCACAACTTTCTGTAGTCTAGACAACCAAGATACTACAACACCTATGAAAGTGTATATACAACTAGTGGTGGACATTTTAGTGTCCTCATCTCTAGCCATATCTAAATTTGTGTAATCTTTCAACACAATATCACTATTATCAAAACACAAACAACAATGACTGGTACCTTTAGGATACATCAAGATCTAATTTACTACTCCACAATGTTGTTTGCTTAGGTATGCAAGAAATCTTCTCACAATTACCACTAAATGTGCAATATTTGGAGGTATACTTACTATAGCATACATTGGGATGCCAAAAACTAAAGCATAAGGAATTTCACTCATTTCAATCTTTTCCTTGTGATTATTGAGACATGAATCCTTACTCAATTTGAAGTGAGATGCAAAAGGTTTACTGATTGTCTTAGCATCCTTCATATTAAACCTTTCAAGTACTTTCTCAATGCATTTCTCTTGTGACAATCATACCATATTCTTCTTCCTATTATGCATAATCTTCATGCCGAATAAATTTTGTGCTTATCCCAAATCTTTCATTTCAAATTATTTACTCAACTCCTTGACTTACTTAATCATCTTCTTATAATGTCCTACAAGTAACATGTCATCCATATATAGCAATAATATAATTTATTTATCATGATCATCCTTCTTGATATAAACACAATGATTAGATTCTAACCTTTTGAAATCATGCTCCAACATGAATGAATAAAATTCTTATACCCTTGGCAAGGTGCTTGGTTTTGTTGGAAATATAGGATAGGTTAGGTTATTGGGGGGTGGCCGAGGGGGGGGATGGTGTGCATGAAGCAAGAATAGATAAAACCAATTTATCCTTCATATATATATATATATATATATATATATATATTCTAATCTAATTGCATGCATGAAAAATTGAAAGCATTAAAACATTCATAACACTTTGACACAAGATATGGTGACCTAGAAGCCTTCCAAATAGAAAGTATAATTGGGGTGGGGATGATACCCACAAGCTTTAGTACTACAGAATAAATTTGGCTAGGTAAGGCTTAAAATTGATCACTTTTGATAATTTTCCCTATTAGGAGCAATAATTACTACTAGGTCCACCTTGTTAAAGGATTTACAAAATATACAATGAAGTATGCACTCAGTAAAGAGATCTATAAAGGATTTTTAAGTCTACCTTGTGAAAGGATTTAACTAATACACTTGTTAGGATGAACTAGTGGCTTATCTCTAATCTGCAATGTTGATTTGTTGGTTGAGATTCCTTTGGAGTGTAGTGATCACCTTGATGTGATAAATAAATCTTTGTTGCTCTACATACTATTTGTAGCCTTCTTAATTCATACTTCTGCTCATATGATTACTTTCTATTTTTTATTCTTGTCATGTTTTTATGGGATACAATACATTACATATATATCAATCCAAACTACAATTTGTCAAAGTTGGCTACAACACAAGTTTCACCAAAATATAGAAAATTAGCTCAACTGTTGGCACTTAGGTTTTGAAGACAAACTTGGTGGGGTTTTGCTATTTGGCAATAATTTTCAACACTCAGTATCATCATGATTTTAGTAGATGTAGAAGCTTGGTTCAAACTAATCACTTCCAAGTAGTATAAACTCAGTTAGCACTGGTGACTTGGTGAATACTATGAAACTTGACATATAAAATGAATCACTTGGTTGACATTACATGGCTCGATTAACACTAACATTGTGAGTTTGGTATAAACTAAATCACTTGGTTGACACTTCCTAGCTTAGTCAACACTAGATTCACATTACAAATACTGTAAACTTGGTAAACACCGGAGACCACTATTGACACTATGCAACTTCATTAATACTATGAAGCTCAGTTTGTACTATTACTTATCAACTCATTAGATACTACTCAGTGTGAATTGAATACTAATTCTAGAACTTGGTAGCAACTATAGAACTCGATAGAACCTGAATTACATGGTTAACACCATAAACTGGAAGATAAGCTCGGTAGCTGCTAACTATTTGACTAAGTGTGAATCACTAATAAACAAACTTAACCATAAGGCCAATAGTTTCATCCTATAGAGGCTCTTCTTCAACCTACAAACCAAATTCTCTTTACCTTTTCCTTTGGATCCTTCCAGCTAGTCCGTATAAATTTCTTCCTCCAACTCCCCTTGAAGAAAGGTGGTCTTACCATCCAGTGGATCACATTATAAATCTAAAGCAACAACAAGACCAAGATTAATTCTAATGGATGACATTTTAATAATGGGTGAGAAAATTTTAGTATAGTCTATACCTTCCTTTTTTGCAAATCCTTTCACCACCATCCTTGCTTTGTATCTTTTCTTTTTCGTATCACCCTCGCTCTTGATCTTGTACGCCCATTTTTTTTGTAGAGCTCTTCTTCCTTTTGGAAGCTTAACCAACTCCCAAGTTATATTTTTCAGCAATAAACTTATTTCTTCCTCCATTGCATTCTTCCATTCTTTACTATTCTCATCTTCACAAGCTTGTTGAAAGTTAGTAGGTTCACCTTCCTCACTTACCAATATATAATTGGAAGGCATATACTTCTGTGAAGACTTATGCGGTCTAGCTGATCTACAAACCAATTTTTATTTAGGCTGATTTTATCATATTTTTTCTTGCAAGATCTATTAGTGTTGTTCAACATTGTCCTCTTGTTGTCCATCATTATCATGATTTTGTTGCCAAATTTTTTGCATTGTTGGGATATTCTCTTGTTGTTCTTCAATCCTATCAAAAAAAAAAATTACCTTCACACTTATTGCAACCCTCTTGAACATCTTAGACTCATTAAATATAACATCTATTCTTCTAACAATTTTATGTTTCATAGGATCTCATAATCTATAGCCAAATTCACCATCCACATATCCCAAGAAAATGCATTTTATAGCTTTATCATCTAACTTAGTTCTACTCTCTTTGGGAATATGCACAAATTATTCACATCCAAATATTTTGAAATGGGAGCAATTTAATTTCTTACCAGTCCAAACTTCTTTAGGAATGCCACCATGCAAGGTTATAGTAGGATAATGGTTTATGAGATAACAAGTTGTCGTAAATGTTTCTGCCCTAATTTTTTTTTCTCATCTAGAATTTGACAACATACTCCTCACCTTTTCCAAGATAGTGTGGTTCAATCTTTCAGAAAACTCATTTTATTGAGGATCAAGAGGCACTACTTTCTCATGCTTTATGTCAAATCTATTACAATACTCCTTATTTGCATTAGAACAATAATATTCACCATTATCATCTCTTAAACACTTCAGCAATTTATTGGTCTCTCTTTCAACAACAACATGGAACTCTTCAAATATATTAAATATTTCATCTTTATCTTTCATAGGATAAGCCCAAACCTTCCTAGATGTGTCATCTATGAATCTAACAAAGTATGAGGCCTCTCCTAATGATTTAATGTTTACTGGACCAAATACATCAAACTTTATCAATTCCAACAAATGTGTTTTTCTCTCATGATCACCTCTAAGAAATGAAACTCTTTATTTCCTACTAGAAATACGATGCTCACAAAGATCAAGGTTATAATATTTTGAAACTTGGCAGAAAATTCTTGTCCATGAGGATTTTTAGACCCTTCTCACTCATATGCCCCAAATGCTTATTGCACAAATCTGTTGAGATCTCTTCTTTTGTAGCAACCACAACAACATTAGATTTCTCTACCATTGCACTTGAAGTAATAGAGTTCTTGTCTTTACCCTCTAGCCACAAGAAGTGCCCCTTTACTAATTTTCCAACCACTCTTTCCAAAACTTGTGGAGGAGCCTTCATTATCCAACTATCCCATAGAGATTAAACTCATATGCATCTTTGGAACGTGCCTTGTCTTGGAAAAATGTTTTTCCCATCCTTTGTCTTCATTTAAACATTTCCCACTCCAACAATATTACAAAAATGATTGTCTCCCAAATGCACTCTACCATTATTATCAAAATTATACATAATAAAATTATCCTAATTTGGGGTTACATTATGAGATGCTCTAGAATCAATAATCCAATCAACACTATAGTTAGAGTCATACAAACATACCTCTTTCATTGAAATAGTAATTAAAACATCATTTTCTAAAACTACAGCTCTAGTCTCACCTTCATTTTTGTTGGCTAATTTCTTGTTTGTGTTTTTTGATTTTTCTCCTTTTGCTCTCTCTTTAATATTGTGCATTCCCTTTCCATGTGGCTTGGATTTCCACAATGAATAAATGTCATCTTGCCCCTTCTAGACATTTATTTGCCTCTTGATCTTGAATGCCCTTGATGGCTTCTTTCCATTTTCCTACCACAATTAGTTGTAGTTAAGGATTCTCCTCCCTTACTTTCTGTGGTAGACTTTCTCCATAGCTCCTAATTCATTAGGTTTTACAAACATCATCAAACTTCAAGGTTCTAGTTGTTGTGGAAGTGATGATTGCTATAGTAAGATTCTCCTAGTTGTTTGGCCTTAAGCATGTTAGTAGAATGGCTCTAATATCAGCATGCAAAGAAATTTCAATAGAGGCATTGTTGAAGTCATTTAAGTGCTCTTCTACTAAAACACCTTCCTTTGTCTTTAGGTTATATAATTTTTTTCATCAAGAAAACTTTATTTGAAGTTGTGTTCTTCTCATACAAATCATGTAACTTTTTCCATAAATCCTCTATTGTCTCCTCTCTAGCAACATGTTAAAATACACATTCTTGGCTAGGTATTGATGGATGGATGCAATAGCCTTTCTATCTAGCTTCTTCCAATCTTCATCTGTCATTAGTGTAGGTTTCTTTGACACTCCAATTAGAAAGTGGTGATCCAGGTTCAAGATAAATATATCCTCCATTTGGGATTTCCATAAGGCAAAGTTAGCCCCATTTATCTTCTCCATATCACTAACTATTGTTGACTACACTTCACCCAAATGAAACCCTTTAGAAAACTCCTTACAAGTTTCTTGGTGCTTAGAATTTAACTATTGTCTAGCATCACTTCACTTTTTCCTATTTTGCCTTTTCTAGTTAAACGTGACTAGTTCTCCCTCTGTATCTACAAGATATGAAAACAAAAAGGTTTCCCTTTTTCTCTACAGGATATGATCATAAACACTACTTGTTTTTCTAAAAAAATCAATCTCCTTTAGTTAAGTCCTTCCTAATGCTCTCCTCACTTTGTTTGCAACAAATTCTTATAGCTACCAAACCCTTGGCTTTCATAGATCTCTAGCCTTCAGCTCTGATACTAGCTATTAGGAAATAGAAGAGAAAAAAAATTAAAATAGAGCAAGAGAAATAGAGAAAATAATACTCAAACACTAGTAATGGAGAATACACAGAATGCACTTGAATTTTTTTTTTCTTTTTGAGTTTTATTGATTAATCATCATCAACTCTCTATAGCTTCAACTTTCAATTTCACATTTACAAATGATACATACAATGTTTAAAATAAAAGAGTTAGTTAAAGAGGACACTAGAAACCAATTTGAAATATCAAAATGTGTGCCAACATCTGGAACCTTCACTAAGTCAAACATTGCATTTAATGTTTCAACTACTCGTAGACAATTCTTACACACGTGGTTAACATGACTTGTCACTATTGCAACAAGGATATCATAGAGGTTTTCCAACATAACTCTACTTCATTTTCTTCACACACATAACACAAATAACTATCATATCCTTTGTCCAATCAAAGCTCCAATCATTTGTATGCAAATTTACTATGAGGCAAAATTCCTCCTCTGTCTCAAATAGTGAAAACCCCAAGCATATTAAGCTGGGCTACCACAACCTATGTGGAATGCAACTTAAATGATCAACTTATTTTAACATGTTTCTATACAAGATTGAAAGGGAATTTTAAATGGATGGCTCCCCACGAAATTGTCATTCAACATCCCATTCAATAAATTGTGTATGCACCAGTCTTGGGGAGTATCCTCTTCAGGTGACAATATAGGATGCTCTGAACACCATTTCATAATCATGATATCAATGATGCATAATTTATTTTGAGTTCAACCTGGAACCCATTTTTGTAACCATTACTTCTGCAGACATAATCTCCATTCACTATTTTGCAAAATAAATAAACACCCAATCAATTTATTGACACTAGAAATTCATTGGCTCATTCTTTCTCTAATTCACATTCAGCAAGTCAATGCACATCCCCCACAAACCATGCGTATTAGATTTTATCAAAGACTTAGTTCACATCTATTAGATTGGGCTGGTTGGAACAATCCATTTGCAAGTTTTTATAGTTGTGCACAGACATGGGAGAGAATCCAACAATGGTGAGCTTCCAGTTTGGTCAATGTCAAAATAAGGTATTGCATAATTTTTCATTGACAACAAGCTTATAATAAAACATTGGTTTGATTCATTTGCTTGAGTGCCCCTTATTCCAAAATTGTGTTCCATCCAATTTATAAGAGGTTCATAACAAGTTATCACTAGAGAAAGGTTCTGGATGCCACTTCCACTTAAATGATTATTGATGAAGCATACTTCAACATTTTTTAGCCTTAAAACCTCTCTAGTGTGCTCACTGTCTCCTTTATGTTTACTATATGTATAGCCAATGAATTCTATTTTATCTCAAATAATGATATATGCATATTGAATGCTTTTAATGATCTTATTAATTTATAGCTTCTTAAGACATCTTTTTTTCATAAACATTAAATTACCAATCTAGCCCCAGAGATGGTCCCACTAAAGAAAAATTGAACTCAAACACTTGAATTTTCAAACTGGTCCATTTGGCTCATTGGATTGATTTGATTGAGAATTGATCACTAGTTGATCATTAAAACTTATTTTCTCCCTTTTCCATGAACTATCCATTTTCAAGCCATGGAGCCCTCAAACTATCCTTAAATACATACTAAACCACCTCACCAAAGGCTGACACTTGGCACATTTTTTCTCTAGTTCACATACATCTCACCTAAAAAATTCACCTCATGAAAATATTCTAGTCAAAAGATTTGAATAGTCAAAGTTGCATACTTTAAAATTGTACTGCAAGTGAAAAAGTTAGAAAGAAAAAAATTGCATTTGGATTTTGACTTCAAAAACAAGTCAAATAGTAACCACCTCACCAAAGGCTGACACTTGGCACATTTTTTCTCTAGTTCACATACATCTCACCTAAAAAATTCACCTCATGAAAATATTCTAGTCAAAAGATTTGAATAGTCAAAGTTGCATACTTTAAAATTGTACTGCAAGTGAAAAAGTTAGAAAGAAAAAAATTGCATTTGGATTTTGACTTCAAAAACAAGTCAAATAGTCACTTGGGAATCTACAACATGGGGCACTAGTAGATTTTGATATGGAGATTATGCAAGTGCATTTTTATCTCGTGATGAATAACTGGGCACAATTGCCAAGCACATAAAGTTGGCCTCCAAAAATTACAGGGCTACGTGTAATAATAAAATAAAGGTACTTGCATATGGAATGGACCTGAGAAAGTGTGCAAATAGATTTTTCAAGAGTTACAAGTTGGCACACATGAATATTTTCAGTATAGATTATAGTGGTGTAATTAGTTCATTCTCATCTATCATGGATTCAAAGTTATAGCATCACGAGCATGCTTACCAATCAATCTGGACATTCGATCTACATTAACATGTTCAAAATTGCAATAGAATCACATTTGAGAACTAATCAAATGGATTCTCCATGACCTCAAATTTAAAACATAACATGTCTTTGACCCTTAGAATACAAAGGTGGAGGAATTTTCACATTTTAGTTAACTAGGTCAATATTGGAATCAATCAAATAAGACTTCATATTATCTATCACAAATGACAATTGGAAAGCTTTAAGTTTTTGCAACTGGAATCAGCTTGGAAAACTTATCGAATGGTTTCATAATGGCTTCAAATTACAAAAATAGGATGTCATTTATGACTAAAATTCAATAACAGTACCATTTCTTGAAAATACTCAATGAGTCATAAAATATTCACTATCAAACTAGGCCTCCAAATATTGTTTGACACTTATGCATAAATGCAAATTTCTCACATGCTCCAAATGACACCTCACAAAATGATTCAAAATTGAAACCTAACAACTTGATATGTATGTATATACTCAATACAATGTGTGGAACACCTAAAACATGTCATGGGCCTCAAAATGATAGTCAGTTACACATGCAAAAAAGTGTTATAGGAGTTATATTTGCAAAACTTCTTTACTAGGTACTCAAAAATCTTTTGAATTTTTGAGTCTCAACAATGGCTCTATCTAGGGATGCATGCCCCTTATAGGCATGGAAAGAATCTGACATCTCTTGAAGAAGTAGACCACACCAAGAAACCAAATAACTTATTCAATTCAAGAGAATCAACTTATACCTTGTTTTGTGGCCCTAGGCCACCAAACATGCTCCTTTGGGAAGAGCACCTTATTTTCGTTTGTGGTCTTAATAAAAAGAACGGCTTAAAGAGGTTATAGTACTATTAAGAGAATACCAAAGAAATAAAAGAAGTCTAAGAAAATTAACTCGGGCTTTAAGAGTATACTAGCATGGTCCAATTTAGCAACACATGCTCATGACTATGGGAAAAGATAAACAAAGAACTACAAATATACCATTAGCCTTGCTAGGAAATATTTTTTGCAAATTCTTTCTTTAGATAGAATTGTGTTATTAAATATTGTAATATTTTTCTTTAGATAGAAATGAGATGTTAAAATGATTTTTTGAACAATTTCTTTGTAGACCCTATATGGGATCTAAAGTTTGAGCATGATTTATAGAGAAAAAAAAAAAAGAATTTTGGAAGGCTTATAGCACTACAAGGTTCCTCCAATAAAATATTTTTCTATGCAAGATTATTTAACAATTTGTGTATATTATCAAAATAAAAAGTTGTGAAAGTACATCAAGAACAATAGATTTACCACATTTACAACTTCTAAAGTGAACTTTGGGAGGTGTCATAATGTAATTTAGTAAAATCAGTAAGTATCAATTATTGTGGGTAACGATGATTTATGAAACAAACAATTAACAAAAATAAATGAATGTTTTACTTAGTTAAATACTTTTCTTCATAAGAAACATAAAAAAAAAGGTCTACCTCAATTTTTAAGATGATAAAATATTATCAAAAACATAAAATATATAAACAAAACCATACATGAAAAATCAACCAAGTATTTAAGCCTTCGTTTCAATAAGGCCTACTTAAAATACGTAATTATTTATAATTATTATTTTTAATTTGATAGAACAAGTAGAATACCTAATTATTTTTATTATTAAATGTTTTTAAAAAAATTGAAAAAATCTACAATCATCTCTTTAGGAAAACAACCTAATCTTCTAATTCAAAATTTGTGAATATGTATCTTAATATTATAAATGAATGAAAAGGTTGATTCATGAAAAATTTGTCAATTTTTTGGTGAACCTCTATAAGTTGAAGAGCTTAAAGATAATGTTTTGGCTTCCCACATTTACATGGTTAACAAAAAAAAAAAATTCACACAAATGGACCAATAAGAAAAATGATCAACTATAGTACATGTGTGAACTATTAGTACATATGCTATATTTTTAAGGAACTTCTTCTAAGCAATAAATGATTGATAACTCATTTCCCTTACCACAATTCCCACCAACAAATAATACATATAAAAAAAGACATATGAATTGAATGCTTGCCATGGACACTAAAAAGTGTCACATAATAATATAGGTGAAGAATAAAGACGTTTATGTAAGAAACTACTTTTTATATTAAACCTTATTATTGTACTTGTCATAGGCAAATACTATTGCATTTTGTGTGAACTATTTGATTAACATGAACTAATCAAAATGCATTATTTTTTTCATTTTAAAAATGATCATAGTTTTTCATAATTTATAATTTATAATTTATAATTTTATTAAATAAAAATATTATTTATTTCAAATGTGATTTTTCACACAAATTTTTGTTATACGGATGCTTTTCTCACACAATCTCCATAATGATTTTTTTTCACCTAAATTTTAGTTCATTTTAACATTTATAGTTATTTATATTTTAATGATCATTTTGGTTTGTGGTTTGTTGAAAATATTTATGAGATTTAAATAACCCACATAAATTGTATACTTCCAATTTCTCCTATATTTTTTTATTAATTTAACATGATTACCAACATGATCTAAAAAATATATTAGAAACGTTTTCTTATGTAAAATTTGAGTGCTTATAATATAAATATAAATATAAATATACAAAATTAAATAAAAAATTTAACATTTAGACTTTATTTTAACATTTGTAATTTTTTAATTAATATATTTATTTTAATGTTGTTTAAGTTGAAGTTACTAAAATTAGAAGTATATCAATATTATTATAAGTGATAGTGGAGCATAAATTTGTTTATTTTGTTAATTATTTAGTTAAAAGAAATTATATTACTATATAATTATGTACTTATAACTTGGTTGTGTCTCTTCTAATACAAAGTTTCTATTCATTTCTTATTACTATTACAATTAGGGATAATAAAGAAAGCCATCTATTTTTTGTATTCATTTCTTGGTTATAATGCTTGACATAATTAGGTATGATAGTTAATTTGTTTCTATTACTAATCTTACATCTCTATTTGTATTACAATTTACTATAATGACAAGTACATTCCATAATGTGGCACTTGTTATTGATAGGTACCTATATTTTGGAGTATTCAACCACAATATTAGTGATCCATACCTACTCACCGACTCTACATTACACTATGACTCGTAGTTGAATTCTACTAATCCTTCACTTTACATGTGTACATGTCTATATGGGTGGTTTTTAATTCTAAAATAAATGATCTATTCACATTGTATGAATATTATAATTTTTTAAATATTCAATATATAACTCTTTTTAAAAATATCTAAGAGAGATCTAAACATCTATTAATTGAACATCTTAATTAAGTGGTTTTTAAAATCTTATTTAAAGATTTCAAATTGTTCTTCTTCTTTTTTTGCACTGCCTTACTTGACAAGTCCTTTGTTTATGGAGAAATTTTTATGTGCAAAACATCAAATATAAGGTCACATCAAAGGTATCCAAAACATCTTAAAACACTAGTAAGAGACACCCCATTCTTGTGTAGATGATATGGCATCACATGATTAATTTCTTTTTAGAATAAAGGATATATTTCATTCAATTAGGGGTAGTCACCACAATCAATAACAACTTTAAAGTTGTTATTATGGATAAAAATTTACTTTAAACATTAGATATTAAATGAACAAGTAAGAGAGGGAAATACTTATATAGTTATGTGACATAACATGATTAGTTAATAGGATATATGTCATTTAATTATGCGTAGTCATCCAAACAAATAACAACATTATATATATATATACATATATATATATATATATACATATATATATATATACATATATATATATATATACATATATATATATATATATACATATATATATATATATATATACATATACATATATATATACACATATATATATATACATATACATATATATATATATATATATATATATATACATATACATATATATATATATATATATATATATACATATACATCTATATATACATATATATATATATGTATGTATATATATATATATATATATGTATGTATATATATATATATATATATATATATATGTATATGTATATATATATATATATAATTGTTGTTAAAATTTTGCATAAATATTAGACATTAAATTAATAACAAGCATGACTCTAAAATTAACAAGGCTAGATATTAAATGAACAACTTATGTTGTATAAGTCTGTATAACCTATAATACAATTATAAAACTGCTCACTACAATCTAATTGTTGCTCACATCACTTAGTATTATACTAAGTCATTAGAAAACAATGTCTTTGAATTTTATCTTTTCTTATTAATGATTATAATGTTGCATATAGATTTCTGATTTTTTATTGTGTATATGATTCTTCATCAACATTTTGGATCACACTCTTTAAGAATAAAAAGCAAAAAAGGTCTGAATAATGACAATTAAAAATAGTAATTGAAAATGGTAATATAAAAAAAATGTTTGCAATTAAAAATATCTTTAGAAAAGACCAAAAGATATAACTAAGACATTTATAGAATTAGTTGATATTATATTTATTTGAACAAATTCTCTATTTTATAACAAGTGCCACGTAGTGGCATGTACTTGCGTTAGAATCTATTGTAATAGAAACAATATTTGATATTATAATAATGAATATGTATAGGAAATTGAAGTTTAAAAAGATAGATATATAATACAATTATTAATTTTTAATTATGTACTATATAATATTTTAGTATTGTAATATGTTTTATAAAATAATATAATAGAAATTAACTTTGTATGTTCAACATTATTTTTACCATGCATTATGTATAGTAAAATATTAAAGAAAATGTAATATATAACTTGCTAATTATTATTTTTCATCAACAATTAATAAAAATAAAAAATTTAATGGTAATATTTTAAATGGTAATTTAAATTTTAAATTAGGGGTGCTTGTATTTCAATTTTACTATTATATTTTTTAAATATAAATATAAAATTTAAAATTTAAAAAAATTATATATTGTGTTTTTAAAGAAAATTTAAATACATTAGAACAATAACTTACTTCATGATTATAGGGAAAATAATAGAAATCTATTAGTTTCTTAATAGTAGTTTGTGAATGTAATAATTGTGTATATATCTATATTTATTTGAGAAATTCATGCCGTTAAAAAAGCAATATGGTGGGAGCTCTGAGAAAAGGGGTGTTATAAGACAAAATGAATTCAACCAATTAGAATGGAGATAAATATTTTTTCATAATATATTATATTGATTAAAAATATGAAAACTTTATAAAAATTGAAACGAGGTAAAAATATTTGTATATAATTGGTTGATACATTCAAAACTAATTCACTAATCAGACATAGTGAATGCAATAGTACTAGCCTACGACAAGTACAATAATGTTCTTTATTTAACTTTACCTAAAATATTAATTAATATTTTTGGTAAATTAAGCCAGATGATGAACTATTATAGAATTTAGTTATTTTAAATAAGATAAATAATAGAAATAATCATAACAAATAGATAGAAATAAAAAATATAATTTTATACAAAAAATTTTAATTTATTTTAAATAATTAAATAATAGAAACATCATAGAATTAATAATTTAATATAACCATAAAAAATAGATAGAAAATAATAATAATAATCAAAATTGATAGATAAGATTTTTGTAATTTGGTTCATTCACTTTCTAGTAATTTTACAAAATATTTATGTTATCTAAAATACTATAATATTATTAGATTTCACCATGCATGAAATTTGATGGTTGTATTGGCCGTTTCTACACTTTTGAACCCTATATGACAAGTTTTAAAATAAAATAAAAGTAAGAACGTATGGTTTGATAGGCTATTTTCTTAGAGAACCATCAATATGATAAGTAAATATTTGTTATAGGTAGGTTAGTTTTTAAATTTATTATTATTTATTTTTTATATTAGAAATAAGGAGATCAAAATTACAAGCGATCACAGAGAATCAAAGTTCAGAGGCCAAGCCTCACACCATCAAAAATGAAGTATATACAATGAAACAAAAGAACAAAATCAAAGACCATGACACCAAGAAAAGCTCATCAGCCTAGGTGTCCACCCAAGCTATCCAGCTTAAGGGGCCATCCATCCACACCATGCTTTTCGGATCTTGAATTTGATTCTACATGTAAACCATCTCACTAGAAGCATTGTGAGGTCTTCTTTTAATCTCATTGCTAAACCTACTAAAGGTTTGATTGAAAACATGTATGTTATCCAAGTGCAGCCTCCAGAAGTATCCATGATTAACCTCATTCGCAAAAAAGGTAGCATGATCATCCTTGAGCAGCCTTTTGAATTTAGCCTTATTGATTTTCATGGTCATCTGAATCTGCGAAAAAAATTTAAAATAAGTGAGACTTTGAAAAACCTCAATAAGCATTCTGGGGATATTTTGAAACCTTTCTTCATTTCTGCACTTCCAAATTTGCCATAAAATGTAAGATGAGGTAATATCCCAAAACATATTAACATCTTTTCTAGCATTAAGGATAAAGCCAGTAATAACTTCAAAAATATTGAAATTAGAAGGGATAGAAATACCAAACATTAACCAAACCTCTTTGGCAAAAGTGCACTCAAAGAAAATATGCTTTCCCATTTCTAGAGTTCTACAAATGCTGCAATAGTTAATATCAGAGAAGGAGTTCCTAATAGGCAACTTATTAAGAATAAGTAACCATTTAAAACTTTTAATTTTAGGATCAATAGAACTTTTCCAAAGATAATAAAAAACCTTCATCCAAGAAGAAATATCCAAATCGGTAATCCAAATATTGTTAATATGATTGATTATGTCAACATTATAATTTAAAATAGAATAAATATTCTTGGCTTTAAGTTTGGAGATGATAATACCATTAGGCCATTTTATCTTCAAATAACTATTAGAGTCCACATGACATAGGGTAGGGATATCATTACTAGCTTTAACAATCATACTATAAGTCTTT
Source organism: Cupressus sempervirens (assembly GCA_028749045.1). Lineage (NCBI taxonomy): Eukaryota > Viridiplantae > Streptophyta > Pinopsida > Cupressales > Cupressaceae > Cupressus > Cupressus sempervirens. The sequence goes on from CM053787.1 coordinate 897,496,458, forward strand.
TTATGAGATTCAGGAAGTTTAAATTTATTCTTTAAAGCATCCCAAGGGATAAGTCCGTCTATTTCAAAGATATCAATGAATTGCTTGATTCCAAGGTTAGCCCAATACTTAGCTGAGTACCCTTGGGTAAGAGCAAGGGGTTTATTACCAAGCTTAAGGTTCCACTAAATGGATTTTTCACCATGGAGGGTTTTATTATCATAGAAGTCTTTGTTAGTGATGAATTGCCTAACATGGTTCCAGGCTTTCTAGATGGATTTAAAAACTACCGAGCCTTGAACTATAATAGGAAATTCACCACAAATGAGATCAGTGAGAGGAAGATTTTTCCAGAATTTAGCATTTTTAGGATATCCCCTCTCAATATTATTACGAATCAAAACTTTGCAAGGATCACCTCCCTCTAAGGCATGAAAGATCCATTTGGAGGCTAAAGAAAGACCACAAAGTCTTAGATCTTTCAACCCAAGGCCCCCAAGGAGCTTATCAACATGACACCAATTCCAATTGACAGAATGCAACTTTTTATTTTCCTTCCCATTAGACCAAAGATAATTTCCAATAGCTTTCTGGATTTCCAAAACTTGGTAGTCATTAAACATCCAGGCAGAGGCAAAATATATATTGTAAGAAGACAAAATCTTTTGGCAAACTTGGATTCTTCCAGCAAGAGATAGAGATCTATTGTGCCACTTGTTCAGCTTATTATGGATCTTATCCTTGACCCAACCCCACATCTTCTTTTAAAGAGGGATCAACAGAGAAAGGGATACCCAAGTATCTAACAATTTTAGAGGGACCACCCCATTGGAAATCAAATTTACTAAACCAATTAGGAGGTTGATCATTCCAACCAAGACAAATAGATTTGGCATGAGATAATCTAGCTCTAGAAATTTTACAGAAGAAGTTAAGTTAATTGATCATGGCAACAAAATTCTCTTCAGAGGCTTCATGAAACAGAGAAGTATCATCAGCAAACTGACAGTTTATAATCTCCTTATTATTAGGAAGGATGATTCCTTTAACAGCGGGGGATAAAGTGTTGTCCCTAAGAATATAAAAAAGAGCTTCAAAGGCAATAACAAAAAGAGCGGGAGCAAGAGGGCACCCTTGCTGAATCGATCTTCCCAAAGGGAAAGGGGTAGACAGGGATCCATTGATATCAACTTGAGCATAAGCATCCTTGAGAAGAGTTTTAACAATACCACAAAAGAAAGATGGGAAACCAAAAGCCTCGAGCGTCATGTTAATAAAATTCCATTCAATTATGTCATAGGCCTTTTCAAAATCCAACAAAAACATAGAAACATTTTGCTTAGTATGCTTAGCCCAATTAAGAGCTTCCCAACTAGTAATAAGATTCTCTAATATATATCTACCCTTCACAAAATCAGTTTGGGTGGGGCAAATAAATTTGGGAAGAATAGCTTCAAGCCTAGTTGACATAATCTTAGCCAAAATTTTATAAGAAACGTTTAAAAGAGTTATAGGCCTCCAATTCTTAATAAGGGATTTATCACCCTCCTTAAGTATGAGTTTAATAATTCCAGAATTAATATCCCTACCCAGGGTTCCAGCATCAATGAAGTCATTATAAATATTAATTAAGACTTTGCTAATCCATTTATTTCTAAATATGTATATTTTATCAAAGAAATAAAATGAGAATTACAACATGTTAAATTGTGAAATTACATGAATTAACAAGCTGGAGATAACAATTTTCTGGTGAAAATTTATAAAATCTAAGCCTATCGACTTAAAAATTACTCTAGTTAAAAAATGAAATTTTACTTTCATTAAATTATTTTACATTTAAATAATATTATTAATATGATTTATCTTTCATTTTAATATACATCGCTGTCAATTTTTTTAAGAATGTTAGAAAGTTTACAATGATAAATGCTTTCACTGTAAACGCCTTTCCGCTTAATTACAACTATTTAATATTATGAGTGTACGTATGAAGAGAACATATATTTATATAGAGAATGGGTCTAAACGCAGACCTCTGAAGATTTGTTGTATTGTTGACTTTGTCTGAATATTAACGTAGTTTACTTGACATCTGTAGAATTGTTTGAAGGTGCTCTTGAATAGAGTAATTTGACTTTGCATCTACTGCACCAAATCTTCTTGTTACTAGTTACTAGGTTGTGTTATTCTACCGTATTTTACAGCCACAGAATGTTCTGGACTATAAACCACTATTTCATTCGTATCAGATTAGCGTGGAAAATTGTTTCACGGTACTTTTCTGAACTGCGGCATTTCGACCATCCAACCAACCAATCAAATATTATATATTCTGTAGAAAAAGAATATAAAAAAAAGTTGCTTTTCACCTAATTAAATGTATAGTAGAGTGTAATGATATAGATTATTCTAAGAGGATTGGTCATCACACGTTAAATTTGAGTTCTCTATTTCGTTAAAAACAAAAGATTAGAGTTTATCCAGAACTTTTATGTAATATCCTAATTAAGCTGACCAAATAAATCGGGGAGACAATCAAAATTAGTGTGTACGCCAAAAAGATTAAAGAAGAAGAGGGATCATGATCCCACGAGTAGATTAGGAACCTTTTTATTCGTTATATCAACAAATTACAATCATTAAAAAGAGCCAAAGAGTCAAAGATGCCGAGTACTAGTACTGGAAAAGCCAACTGTGAGTGTCATCATTCATGGGTGAGGCTTATATGACCAAGTTATTAGTCGTATTATTTTAAGAAATGTTTTTCTTTTTAAATATGTGCTCTGGATAATAGCGAATAGTTTCTGGCTGAGGCTATATTGTTTTTTTCGGTTTTGGCCATGTGAACTCATTCGCTGGGTGATCTTGTATCCCCCAGCTCCTTTTTTGTGAATTGTAATCTTAGTAAATTTTATTAATTAAAAAGGACTATTCATCAAAAAAAAAAAAGTGCTATTTTATTAAGATTCAATATTATTTTTAATTTTGTTAATAGATAGTCGTTTGTGAGTAAATATGAAAGTTATCTTTTGTAATGATGAATAAGTTATTGAATACTTATTATTTTAGTTATAATGTTCGAAAGTACCTTTTTTAATTTTTTTTTTTTTTAAAAGTTCTTTTTATTTGATTAATTATTAATATAAAACTATTGAGTACATAACGATGATATTGCACAATTTAATGATATTTTTAATATTAAATTATTCAAATTGAAAATGGTTTTAGAGTTTTATAAGTATGAATATTGTACTTGTGTAAGATGATTTTTGTTTAACATGTTAACTTTTTAATGATTTGTTAAATATAATATTGATATTTAAAATATTATAATTATTTATGATATTAATATTTTCAAATCACGTATAAAGGGTTCAAATCAAGTCATTAGAAATTTGCTTTCTCATTATAGAGACTTGAGATCAAATTCTCAAAGTATCATCATGTATGGTGGAATTAATTATGAATTGACTCTTAATCTTTCATTGTTAGACTCTCAATAAATAATAAATATTGAAAGAAAGAAAGAAATGTATTCATGCCAAGAAATAGATATAGGAAAAAGAGAAATGAAAACCACAATCAACCTAAAAAAGATATAAAAATCATTATGACATATATAGCACAACAATATTAGAAATTGTCCAAGAAAATAACTAATCCAAAAACTCTCAAAATGTCTAGGTACAAATGGATCATTATATTAGTCATAAACAACCTACCATGAAAAATGACAGCTCCTACAATGTTAGGACTATTTAGCATTGATTTATTAACTTTTTAAGATATATATAAATGAAAATTTTCTAACTTTTTGATAAACCACCTACCATGAAAAATGACACATTTTATATGATCTTGGTCCAACACTTTCCATTAACCACCAACCTCTTTAAGTGTATGAAAATGGAAACTTTAAATTTGAGATCTAAATAATCTATAGAGCTTATCAAAAATATTGATGACAAATAGAATATCTAATATAAATTATGTAACAAAGCATATGATGGGTGGGAGAGGGAGTGGTAAAGGGAGAGGACGTGCCTATTTGAAACCTAAGGTTTTTGGTAGCATGAAGGACATTGCAAGGGTGCCTCGTCTTTGTAAGGAAGAGGATAATGAGGATGTTGCTGACTATAGGAGAGGTCATTTTCTGGTGTATGGGTTCTCTCTTGCCCAAATTTGGCTTTGCTTTGCTTGGACTTTGATCAAATTTCTCTAGCTAAGTTACTTGGGCTCTTTGTGGGGAGTATGGGGCCCTTATCTCCTTTGGATCTTGTGGTCTTTGAGTCCTCTTTCTATGTGTTTTATGACTTGGATACATGGGTCTTGTGGCTCCATTTTCATGGGACAATGAGGTGTAGCTTGGTGTGGGGTTTTCCCCATTTGCATGGCTGCCATGTTGCCCATGGACAACATAATGGAGGAGGGATTTGCAATGGACGGAGTCATGTTTCCTCTTTTAGTGGATCTGATGGTGATATTGTTGATGGGTTTCTCCCATATGTCACTATTTTTTCTTGCAAAATGGGCAATGGAGGGATTATTGGCATTTCCATGTGCTTGAGCCATGGCTCTCTATCTGCTTGGTTCACCTAGTCTTTTCTTGGCTTTTTTAGTAAGTATGAAGGGTCCTATATTTTCCTCTCCTTTTGTTGGGAGTTTTAATATTTGTTTGGTTTTTTATGGTTTTCTATGAGCAATGGTTTGCCGAGGGTTGTCACTCCCCCCTCGCTATGCTGGATGTTTTACTAGGCTATTGTCCTTGGGACAATCCTTGGATGTGGAAACAAATACTACTTGGTGGCCATGTCTTTCACAAGCACATAGTTTTAGGGTTTTTTGTTGCCCTTACACATTTGGTGGGGAAAATCTATGATTGGGTGTCTTATTTGTTGGGTATCTCATTCAAGCCTTTCTCTAGGTATGATAAGTTTTCCAACATTTATCAATGCTTGGGTATTTGATATTCTTGTACCTCTATACTTGGTGTTCAAGATTGGTTTCCCCATTTAATGAGTGGTTGGTTCCTTGTTGGGAGGGCTCTCGAGAGTTCTTTGTTTATGAGAAATGTATAGTTATACAAGTGGTGGACTTGGATATTTGTGTTCACTTCTTGCATGGCTTCTATGGAGGTGAAGCTTTCTCAAATTGAGGTGGAGAGAAGGTTTGGGATTTTGGAAGTGGAGGAGACTCCTATTGAGGGGGAGATTTCTAGGGCTACCACTTGTGGATAGGTTGGGGGATGATGGCATCACTACCTCAGCCATGATATTTTGATCTTTCTTCCCCCTATTTCTATTGAGGTGGACTCTTTTACTATTAAGGTGGAAAATGAGACTATAGTGGGTTGGAAGATCTTTGAGAGTGTTGACCTAAACAAGGGGTCTAGATGGTTATGGATCTTTATTCCTAATAGAGAAGAATGGACAGGTAGTTTGTTGCTTGAGTTTGGTTATCAAATCTTATGGTGATGAAAGTGTCTTTTTGGTTCTTTTCTTCCTGTGGTCGGATGTATGCTGGAATTTTTAAACAACAAACCCAAGTCCTTTGTTTTTTTTTTTGGTTAAAGTTTACAACTTTTGGATGGGTTTGTCCCAAGTTGACCTTTGTCAATATTGACATTGTTTATAGTCTCTTTTAGACCTTTGTCTTTGAAAGAGGTAGGTCTAGATGCAGCCCTCTGATGATTGGGTTTATGGATGTCTGGCACTAGGTGTTGTTGTTATTCAATAGCACTTATTGTCTACTATTGTACCATGGATCAGCACCCTCTTACTACTTTTCTTAATAAAAAACATGAAATATATCAATAATTATGATGTTAGGACTATATACCATCTACTAAATTTAGTATGGGACAAACAATCTTTACAATAGTGATTTACGAAGAGGCCTATATATGTAAAATTGATTTTATAGCTATAAAATTGAATTCACAAGAAACTATACGACAACACAAATTTTACATAAATAAGGCCTTTGAAAAAAGAAAACCATTCTCTAAAAGAAAGCCCATTTGTATTGTTCAACAATGATTATGACACAATGTTTAGACATTTTTCTTCAGCAAAACTATTACCAACATGTACATGTAGTGGCAACATAATAATACATGAAAATAAGCCATAGTGTACCTTGTCTTCAAATGCTAATGAATAGATGAAACATAAAACATAATAGAACATGTATATCATGATATTTACTAGCGAGCTATCAATCTTATGAAAATTGAAAAATAAAGTGTAATTATAATTAGGACCCATGAAATTAAGAAGTGTCCTTTTACATCATAATTGATTTACAACATCCCAAACTGTAAGAATCTACCTTAAAGCAGAATTTACCCAAGACCAAGGAACTCAAAACACAAGCACAAATTAGACCAAAGTATGATCAGAATAATTGTATAGTATTCAATGCCACGTGCAAGTACACTAGGAGTGCCTAAATATAAAGGGCTTTGAGATGCATCTACAATGCCTCAAAATCAGCATCATGATAAGTCCTAAAACTAGGGACATGTACACCAAATATGGGTTATCCTCCATTAAGCATGAAAGTAAGTGCGATGATGAGAGGATAAGTCGATAATGGTGTGACATGCAAATCAGTTTTGTAGACAACATGTTTTAAATTAAGAGTGCAAATAACTATGTTGTCTACATGACAACTTAGTGAATGATGCAAACTCCTGTGTTGTAGACACCATGTGCATAATTAGAGTTGTGTACTTTTGTGTTGTCAACATGACAACTCAAGAAGATGCGCAAACTCCTAAGTGTCTCATAAAAATAAATAATAAAATAATGCAAAATAATAAAATAATGTACTAACCTAAGTAAACTTAAGTAAAGTGTAAATAATAAATACTTATTTACACCAACACCCCTGCTTAAGTGCAACTTAGGGGAATGCACTTAAGCTAACTAATGCAAGATGTGTCCTAGCTACAAGGCCATGTTAGGTACCCATGTACAAAGCAATTCTATAGAATGATACAATGCAATCTCTCATAAAGCAGAGAAAGAGGGTAAACCTCATGCCAAAAACCCTTCTCCAAAAAGAGAGATGAGTACAATAAAGAAGATGAGAGAGAAGAAGACCTCAGATGAGGAAAAAATCCCTCCCAGAAGAAGAAGAAGAGAGAAGTCAAGTGACTTCCCTTGCTGCAATGTCCCACACCCCCAAGAGATCTTGCAAATGAGTATACTTGACCTCAATGAAGGGTTTGGTGAATATATCAGCAACCTACTCTACTATAGGATAGTACTATAGTGCAATGATCTGCTCATGTATAAGCTCTCTAATGTAGTGCATATGAACCTCAATGTGCTTAGTTTGCTGATGTTGAATTGGATGCTTAGAGATTTCAATGGCACTCTAATTGTCACAATGAATAACTATTGGCTTAGGTAGATCAAATCCAAACTACTCCAGGATGTGTTGTAACCAAAGAGCCTCTGTAGCTACATTGACAGCTCCTCAATACTCATCCTCTGTGGAAGAAAGAGCAACATTGTTTTGCTTCTTACTTTGCCAACAAATAAGGCTAGAACCAAGGTGAAATATGTACCTTGAAGTAGACTTGTGAGAATCTAAGTCTCTTGCATAGTCTGAGTCTATGTATCCAACCAATTGAAGTCATGTACCTACTACATAATGTATCCCATGTGTATTTTTACCCTTGATGTAGTGCAAAATTCACTTGGCAGCCTTCCAATGAAGCTCATGTAGTTCTTGCGTAGAGCGTGAAACCATACCAACTATAAAAGTAATATCAAGGCATGTATGTGTCAAGTAGATAAGGCTCCCAACTAACTATCTATATAATGTAGCATCAACAAGTGGAGTGGTACACTTAGCCTCTAGTTTGATATCTAATAGGAAGGGAGTAGGAGTAGGCTTTCAATCACTCATGTGAAATTGAGAAAGCAAATCAAGAGCATACTTGGGTTGTGAAAGTGAAATCCCTTCTAAAGATTGTGTGATCTCAATGCCAAGGAAGTAATATAGAAAACCCAAGTCTATCATGGAAAATCTGTCCTATAGAGAGGTCTTAACACTCGCAATGATGGATGAAGTGCTTCCTATGATGATCAAGTCATCAACGTAAAGCACTAGTATTAAGTGAGACTCATCTTTCTAAAGAATGTAGACATTTGAATCAGTGTGACATCTAGTGAAACCTTTTGAGAGGAGGAAGGAATCCATTTTGGAATACCAAGCCTGAGGAGTCTGCTTAAGACCATAAATAGATTTCTTCAATCTGCAAACCATAGTAGAATCCTATACGAACCGCTGTGGCTGCTCCATATAAATTTCCTCATGAAGATCACCATTCAAAAAAGTTCTCTTAACATCCATCTAGTGTACAACCCAACCTTGAGCTGCAAAAATTGCTAGTGTCAAGTGAATGGAGTTCATCTTGGCAACTAGTGTGAAAGTCTCTGTATAGTCAATACCTGGAACGTATGAGAAACCTTTGGCAACTAGTCTAGCCTTATATTTATCCACACTTCCATTTGCTACAAATTTGGTTTGATAGATCCATTTAATTTGAACCACTTTTCTTCCCTTAGGAAGGTGAACTAAGTCCCATGTGTTATTGTTCATCAAAGAATTATATTCTTCCTCCATAGGTTATCCCATTCTAGAATCGCTAATGCTTCCTTAAAAGACTATGGATCTGAAGCAATGGCTATATATGCATGTGGAAATGACTTGTGTTGTGACCTAGTCCTCTAAGTGTCTGAAATGGATTTCTCACCAATGAACCTGTTGTATCAAGAGTTTTTTGTGCCCAACGAGGTTTAGTGGAAGAAGGAGGAATGTCCTCAACTATTTTTTGACCCTGTGAAGGTGGTGTCCTGCAAGTCAAAGTTGAAGGAATCTCATCTTCTGAGTCATTGTCATCACTATGATCACTATCCACGAAGGAGGAAGAAGGAGGAGTTGAAGAAGACAAACTTGGACATGTCTCTTCAAAGTGAACACTCCTCTCATAAAATATTTCATGAGTCTCTAGAACCATTAGTTTGTATGCCTTAAGATGGTCAAGATACCCAATAAATATGCATGGTTTACTTTGTGGTTCTAATGCCTTTCACTTTTGTGGAGGTATCCTTGCCCATGTTGGACAACCAAAAACTTTGAAGTTCTTAACACTTGGTTTCCTACCATAGCAAGCCTCAAAAGGTGTTATTCCATCTAAGGCCTTATGCAGACTTCTCTTTTGGATATAGTTGGCACAACACATGGCTTCAACCCAAAACACTTGATCTAGAGACTTGTGTTGAAGCATGCAAGTAGTCATTTCCTTAAGGGTTCTATTCTTTCTTTCAGCTACAACATTTTTCTATGGCATGTATGCAACTGAATATCGAAGATCTATCCCCTCATGTATGCAAAAGTCTATAAGTCTAGAGTTGTCATATTCTCTGCCATTATCTGTCCTTATGATCTTGATGGCTTTCCCTGATTTTTTCTCAATGTGAGCTTTGAATGTGATAAAGTTGTCAAAGACTTCACTCTTATGACCAAGAAAAAAAACCCAAGTGTACCTTGAAAATTCATCAATAAATGTGAGAACATAGTGGGCCTTACCAAAGGATGGTACTAGAAAAGGGATAGCTACATCACTATGAACCAATTCTAGAACAATAGTTATCTTCCAAGACTTCCCCTTGTCATATTTCTCTTTGGGATGCTTGCATACTTGACAACCTAGACATACACCCTCTGAAAACTTGACTTGAGGTAGGCCAATGACCATTTTCTTGCTGCTGAGGTGCTGAAGGTAGCGATAATTAAGGTGTCCAAATATTTCATGCCATAGTTTACTTTGTGTGTTTGAATGAGTCAACAAGGCAAGAGACATGGACTTAGGCACAAAATGTGAGAAAGAATAAAGTCTAGTCTCATGGTTTTCCTTTCCAACCACCACCATTGAATCATCTTTGAGATTTTTCACCACAACTATGTCAAGGAGGAACTCTACTTTGTTGTGACACCCATAGTGAGTTATTTGATAGATAGAGAGAAGGTTGGTGCTAAGATTAGGAACATGTAGGGGCAAAACACAAACTTGTGTCACCTTTTATAAAGAAATAGGATATTAGAATGTGATAGTTCAACATTAATGGCAAAAAAAATGGTATTTGTGTTTAGAATATGAAGATGATGTAAACTGATGAAATGTGTAGAATTGGATTAATATTATGCCTATACTTTTTACAATTTTTTTGAGTAAGAATTTTTTCATTTTATTTTATTTTGAAGTCCCTTTTTTAACTCTAAAAAATATAGAGTGTAGTTCTCGTCAAACAAGTATATGGAAATCATCTTCTTTTGTTCTGATTTTCAAATATCTTATAGACGACATGTATAGCTAGGCAACAAAAAAAGAAATAATTATTTTTTATGTATATTTTCTTTGTTATAAGTACTCAAGTTTGACCTTATCAAAATCCAACAGTTTTTTCCTCTCGTCAAAACATCCTTATGAAATTTATACCTTCTTGAAAAAAATTACATATTTGTAAAGATGATTCTCTCCTCTAGAGATAAATATGATTTTTTAATTTTCTTGATATTATTTACTATTTTTTTCCCTTTTTTAAGGGAGCATCTTTTGAAATGTTAAAATATCGACTTATAATATTTTGAGATTACAACATATTATAACTAATCAAAACACTCAAAAATTCATATAATGTTGATATTGAATCTAAGATCTATAAAAGGGTATTTTTAGTTTTTGAAAAAAATTGAGTTTTGATAGAGAAATAAGATTTGGCCAAAATAGGTTTTGGTATCATAAATGGTGACACAGATCTATGCTTTTACCCATAGTACATCCTTGAAGACTCCATTTTCCAGCTCAACATTGCCTTTACCTTCTACTTAGACTTGAGTATCATTTCCCACATAGATGTAAGGTACATTTGATGGTTTCAAAGAGGAAAATTGCTCTCTTGAAGCACCCATTCCTCCACATTGTTTGTACTTGCAACTAAAGTTGTCCCTTGCCCTTTGAAGTGGATGAAGATCCCTTATCCTTGTATGCATTTGGAACATCAATTTTGTGTTTCCTCATAATGTTGACCATTTCATCAATCTTCTTATCCTTGCACTCATGTTCATCATGACCATTCCTCTTACAATAGGAACAAGTTTTCTTCTCCTTTTTGTTGGAATTGTTCCCCTTTTGATTATTTTTGGAAGAAGATTTTCCTTATTGTGAAGAAGAATGTTGAGTGGAAGAATATTAATTTGAGGAAGATTGTTATTTTGAGGAGGACTATTGTGTGTTGTCTTGTGGCTTAGCCTTCCACTACTTCTTCTTTTTGTTGGAGTTTCTACCACTTCAATTACCTTCATTTGTTACCAAGGCTTTGGTTTTGGAAGACGTGAGAGTTCCCATACCCACTAGATTGTCATGTTCTAAGATCAACATTTCTGAGAATTTCTCGAATGAAGGCTTAACATAAGCACTACCCGTTGTTAATTTATGTGTATTGAAGCTAGAAACAAAAGGAGCATATTTAGGTGGAAGATGAGTCACGATGTGTTTGATCATCTTTCCATCCTTGATGGGTTCACTAAAATCCTTGGGTAAGATAGTCCTTAATGGTGTCAAAATTTCTAGGATCCAACTTGAGAAGTTTATCCTCTGTAGTGTAAGCCATGTCTTCATCTACTGTACCATACAAAGCTTCAAGTTTAGCCCAAACCTCTATAGGATTGGTAAGCTTCCTAATGTGAAATTTGATAGGATCAGAGATATTTTTCAACAAGGTTCCTAGGACTACCTCTTGTTTGGATTCCCAATCTTCTTTCTGAGCTTCATCAGCATCAACAGGAGGTTTCTTTGTTACACCAGTGACAAAACACAATAAATCTTTTTCTACCAATGGCTCTTTAATGTTTTCTTTCCAAGTAGCATAATTATGTGGAGTTAACTTTGAAAAAGAACCCATAATGCAATAATACAAGATCAAGGAGACATAGTACACAGTACACCCCCCAACCCCCCCCCCCCCCTTTTCACTCAATCAAAACATCTAATTATTGATTACAACCTTTGTATAGAGTACAAATCTAGATTATTACAATGTAGCTCAAAATTACAACAATTGTGAAGCAATACAATGCAAAATAAGACCTATCTCTGAAAGTGATACTTTTATCCAAATAAGACTACAGTCTAACTGCAGATCTAAAACCTAGACAAAAAAAATACACTTTCAAAAAAAATGGAACCTAAAAAGGAGTCTAGATGAGCCCGTACGATGCGTTTGAAGTTGCAAAAAGTAGGATTAGCCTACTTATTCTGACACATCTATGTACCAAAACAAGAAAACAATTGCACCACTAAAAAATTCAAAAATGTTTACTCGAAATCAAAAAACATCACACCTGAGTTGGAGTCTAGATGACTAAGTTATGGTCATTTGAAGTCGAGTTGCCAAATCAAAACTACATCTGAAGAGGGGTCTACAGAGGAAAACACTGTGTTAAATTTGATAGTCAAATAGTTGTTATAGCAGTTCACAAATACCCTAGAATGATGATCACATGATTGTCAAATTTAGGCTCATGATTTGCCGACGTCAACGTCAGTGTAAGCCTGCGATGACATCACCTTGTACAAATGATGTGGCATATATGGAGAGTACAAAAATTGTACAAAATTGTATGAAAATGCTTGCATGGTAGGGTGACTATGCAGGTACAACTATGTGCATGTTGTACAGCTTTGCTGACTAGTCCTTGGCTGATTCAGTGTGATTGACATGTCATGGGTGGCTATGCGGCTACCACATGTTGACTATTTTTGTCAGTGGCTGACGTGTCATATAGCTAGTAGAGGCTAACATGTGTCTACATAGGAGGCTTATTGAGTGAGCGAATAAAAATGTCACATGGCATGATGAAGGGGAGCCACCTGTCTTCGGACGTGTGGAGGGAAGTTGATCCATGTAGGGTAGGTTTCTGATGTGTGGCAAAAGCTTTGCTTGCCACATGTATAGGTGAAACTTGACACCGGATTGTTTGATTTTGTAGCCACCAATTTTTTTTTAACTCGCTGGAGTCTTTAAAAAATTGGCAGGGACTATGTTCTTTTCACATGCATGGGGAAAGAGAGCCCTCCTAGCTTTAAATAGGACTGTGTAGGTATAACAAATAAAAAAACCTGAATGTTTAAGAAGGCCTACCCGTTGGTGAGTTTGAAGGGCTCGGCCATTAATTTGTTAACCACTGAGGGTAGTGTATGAACACTACTATGCTGGAATTTAATAAATAATCCTGCCACTAAAATAAAATATTGCCTATGACCTATAGAATATTTTATATTTCTTAGGGCCGGGGTGTGATTGCCCGGTGCTTGGGCAAAAAGATTTTCTCTGCCTGGCCAATAATTTCAAAAAATATTCCAAAAAATGTAGGAAAAAATAGAATTAATAGATCTTAATAATGAATTTATCAGATTGAAAAAATCATACCCGGCTTTGCAAATAGGGCCTTCAAGTTTTGATTTGCAAAACAATTTTGCCTCCTAGTTGACTATGGCCTAAAATAGTCAAATTTATAGTCAATCTTCAATGAATCATCACTTTGGATGCAACGGCAAGGTTTTCTTCGGCTTTAGATGCTCCCAATTGCTGTTGATGCTCTGGATCTTAATCAAGTCCCTTAGAGAGATGAAGCAACGAGGTCTCCAATGGCTATCTGACAAGTATCTCTCTTAGCTCTGATACTATGTAAGAATCTGCATCAGAGCAGAATTTACCCAAGACTAAGGAACTCAAAACACAAGTACAAATTAGACCAGAGTATGATCAGAATAACTATATAGTATTCAATACTATGTGCAAGTACACTAGGAGTGCCTGAATATAAAGGCCTCTGAGATGCATCTAGAATGCCTTGGAATAAGTGTCATGATAAGTCCTACAACTAGGCACATGTCCACCAGATATGAGTTATCCTCCATTAAGCATGAAAGTAAGTGCAATGATGAGAGGATAAGCCTACAATGGTGTGACATGCAAATTAGTGTTGTAGACAACATGTACTAAATTAGGAGTGTGAATAACTATGTTGTCTACATGACAACTTAGTGAATGATGCAAACTCCTATGTTGTAGACACCATGTGCATAATTAGAGTTGTGTACTTCTGTGTTGTCAATATGACAACTCGAGAAGATGTACAAACTCCTAAGTGTCTCATGAAAATAAATAATAAGATAATGTAAAATAATAAAATAATGCACTAACCTAAGTAAACTTAAGTAAAGTGTAAATAGTAAATGCCTATTTACACCAACACAAACTTATGTTGAGATTTACTTGGCTAAATGAACAACCCATTTAAGGTAACTTATTTATCATTATATAAGTTGTTGTTTTTTTAAATGGCTACTCAATATAAAAACTTAACATATTATTAAGTATCAATGAAATACATGATATCATGATATTTACTACTGAACTACTAATCTTTTTAGGTATATGTAAAATTGAAAAATGACATTTATTTAATTAAGACTCATGAAATTTAAAACTTTTCTTTTATATATAGCTAAAATAATGACCTATTTATGCTAAACTAATGATCATTTTATAACCTTTTTTATTAAAAAAATGCTTACTCAATTTCAAAAGTGAACATATTATTAAGTATCAATGAGATAAATTAAATAAACATGTAATTATAATAATTATTGTTCTATTAAAAATATATAACTTAAATGATGGACCATTACTGCAAAACCACTCTTTCAAAAAAATTCACATTATTTTTTAAAATTTTAATATTAACCTAAAGAAGTTTGAAATAAATCTTCATTGTGATCTCAAGTATGAGGAGGATACACAAGAAAACTCTTCCAATGTTAATACTAAAGAAGCTACGTTTTCATGCCAAAGATGCCTTGAGGGGTTTAAAATACAAGGATTATCAGTCTTAAAACAAGAGTTTATAATTAACCAACTTGACCATATGGATAACGTATTCAAGCATTTTTTCTAGATCCTTAAGAGAAAGGAAGTCAACGAAACTATTGAGTATATTTTGTATGGTCAAAATACCATCAAATATTAGGTTGGACTTAAAAAAAAAAAAAAAAGAATATAGTGTTGATTGGGGAAGAATTATTTATAATTTTTAAAGAAACAATAAATGAGAGAACTCTTGGGGAGAAAATTGATTATTTCCTCATACCCTTAATACTAAAAGATGTTTGTATATATCCCTTTTCAAAATTGGACCCTCATAACCCTTGCAAAGTATCCTATAAAATATTTATAAAGATTTTATCCAAAAAGTAATGTTGTCTCCAATGTTGTTAACTCCTTAAAAATTACAATTTTGAAAGTTATATCTATATATATATATATATATATATATATATATATATATATATATATATATATATATATATATATATATATATATATATATATATATATATATATATATATATATATATATAGCATGTTCACTTATTCAGATGCTATGAATTAGGATAAAAAGTTAAAGAAATCTATTTCTAGATGCTTAAATTATTTATAAAAAATATTAGGACCATATTGAATGGAACTTTATCTTCATAACACTTGTGGGCCTTGGATTTCCAAATCAATATTTCTAATGGTCAAAACTTGGTGTGGAATTATTAAGCAATGGTAGACATTAAATGATTCAAATTAGAGAGGTTTACTCTTACTAGACCAATAAGATTGGGTTTTTCACTTACACATGCCTTATTTATCATTATTGTTGGCATTATGTATTATATTTCAAGTTTGATGAGTTTATATTTCCAAAGGTTAAAATCATGACTCTTCCTAATATGGAGAATATGTGGAGCATATATGTAATCTTCAAATTTTCTTAATAATGTATTCTTCTAATAATGTAAACTATCGAGCATAGATGTAATCTTCTAATTATGTTCCTAATTAAAGACCTAATTGGAGAGATCTTCCAATCAACGATCACATCTCTAGGCAATTTAATGCCAAGCCAACTAGGTCAACTGTGTTTATATCAATTTTGGAAGGTATGTGACTATTGAAGATGATAGATTTATTATTAAAATTTTATTTATAAGATTAAAAAAGTGCCTCAAGAAAGATCAATTTTTTGGAATGTAAATTACAAAAGCAATCACTTTCACTCCTTCAAGGATGTTCAACTAGAAATTGTGCTAAAAATGGCATTAAGGCTCTTAGTGATATACTAAAATATGGTAAATTTATTTCTTGGAATTAATTAACCTCCAAATGTGAGATCTCCCAAAATCAATTGATGACATTCATAGTATTGATGGAGGCTTGCGTAGCATTGTTTATTCATGCAAACTAAATTGTAAATAAAGAATGTTTTATCTTTCTTTCTGGTTAGATGGATCTCCCCTTTTGATTGTCAAAGTTGGAACAATATATTCTCAATTAATAGATAAGTTTACATGGTATCCCATATTTTTTTCCACTAGAATATTATGGGTGATTCATCTCCTTGGAAGGTTATCCTAAACAACTTGTGGACAAGGACTATTGAGCTTAGGGGAAAAAATCTTCATTTGGAGCCTTCTTATTTGTAAAATATATATCTTAAGACCTAATTTGGATATGTAAAAATTTATATTTATGTTTAGTGCTTCTTGTTTCTATTGTGTGAAATATCTTGAATCAACATTTTAGATCACAATTTGAGATCAATCATTAGGATACATTAGGAGCTGCACAAACTTGTGTTACCCTTATACAAAGGAAAAGGCTGACAAAAGTATAGTTTTTTTTTTTTTTTAAAGCAAAAGTGGCAAGCCAGTATAATATTTTATTAAGACTGATTCAACGAGCTCAACTAGGAAAGAATCAGTAAAGAAAACCCAGCATCATCCCTAATATATACATAGATTTATATAGTTTAAGAAAATAATTACAAGGGGTGTATCAACTACCACCCAATGGTGAACCAGTGAGTACCTAGACAATGATTTCTCTGGACTTTTCCAAGCACTATCTTCATGAAAAACTTAACCTAGCAATTAGCACTTAGCACTTATCTTACAAATCTTCCCAATCAAACACAAAACCACCTTCAATTGACCCAAACCCACTAGGAATAGGGCCCCAGCCAGAAATAAACTCTGAATTGCCATGAATCCAATCCAAATCTGAGTTAACCTCATCAATTAAATCCCAAAAATTGGAACCTAAATCAGCAATACTCTGCTTCAATTACCTTCTTGTTGAATTCAGAAACCAAGAAATCTACTCGGTACCTAAAACAATCCTGCTAAATTTGGCACCTTAACTCAACACCTGTTATTTTCACTCGGCATATAAAACATACAAACTAGAATAGGATCAACCATGCTTTCTAGACAATTCGGCACCTAATCCAATTTTGCTTCACTCGGCACCTAAACGTAGGCATCTGATGCTTATCAGAATTAATCCACTTCAATTACCTTCTTGTTGAACTTGGCAACCAACTATGTGTTCTAACCAACTCGGCACCTGATACAATTCTACTTTACTCGGCTCCAGAACATAGCTTACTCAACACCAAAATATAACTTGCTTAGCTTGGCACCTAAAGACTCTCTCGACACTTGAAGGATATCAAATGTTCTCGGCACTTGTTTTTTTTTAGTCAGCATATATCACATTCAAAGTAGAATAGGATCAACACCTAAAATTGACACCTTAACTCGCCACCTGAAGGATATCAAATATTCTCGGCACTTGTTATTTTTACTCGTCACCTGAATGTAGGCATCTGATACTTATCAGTATTACTCCACTTCAATTACCTACTTGATGAACTCAGCAACCAACTGTGTGAACTAATTAACTTGGCACCTGACATAATTCTGCTTTACTCGGTGCCATAACATGGCTAACTCAGCACCAAAGCATAACTTTCTCAACTTGGCACCTAAAGACTTTCTCGACATCTGATATTAATCTGCATTTCTCAGCATCAATTATCTTCTTATTGGACTCGGCATCTACTTGGCACCTAAAGCATGAACTTCAGATGCTGAGTGGATAATTCAATTACCTACTTGATAAACTCAACAACCAACTGTGTGAACTGACCAACCTGACAACTGATATAGTTCTGCTTTACTCGGCGCCAGAACATAGCTAACTTAGTACCAAAGTGTAACTTTCTTAGCTCAGCACCTAGAGACTTTCTCAACATCTGATATTAATCTACATTACTCAGCATCAATTATCTTCTTATTGGACTCGACATCTACTCGGCACCTAAAGAATGAACTTCAAATGCCGAGTGGATAGAGACTTCCAATTCATCTTGAATGAGATTTTTTAGAGCCTTATATTGCTCAATAAAAGGTAAAGGATGAAAATTAGAGGCAGTAACCCCATCACAACCCAAATTTGATTAAAAAATCTGCAACTTCATTCCCTTCTCGATAAATATACGAAATGCAAATATCTAAACATTCATCGAGAAGTCTCCAAATTTGGTTAAGAACATATTTTAGCTTCCAAGAAATGATGCACCTATGGATACAAGTGTCAATAATAACTGAAGAATCCCCTTCTATATGTAACCTATGGAAACAACCTTGTGTAGCTACAATAAGCCCGACCAATAGGGCATGGGCCTCTGCTATGTTATTAGTATCAATAGGCAAAGGAGAAACGGTGATAGCCACAACCTGACCAGAAGAATTTCTAATACATGCTTCAAAACCTGATGGACCTAGATTTCCTCTTGAAGGTCCATCAAAATTAAACTTCCAAAAACCATATGAAGGGGGTCTCCAAAAATTCTCTCTAGGTAAGAGATATGTGGGTGAGTGGCTAATTTTCCACCCATTTGGTATCAATAATTGTTGCCATTGTTGGACAATTTGGGAATCCCAATGGGTCACAATTGGGTTGAATTTCATCACTTTTAGACTAGAATTAGTCACTTCTGAGATTGATTTTTCAATACCAATCAAAATAATGTCTAATGTTTGGGATTCCTTTCTGAAAATATGCTTCTTATGTTCCCACCAGATAGCCCAAACTACCAAGGATGGTATGCATTTCTAGAGATTTGCAAACAATGCTTTTTGATAAAGAAGTGGCCAGGCTTGAAAGAGATCCCAAAGATTGTTTGGAAAAGAATTAAGGTAATTAAGTTTACTCAAAATGAAGCACCAACATTGATAAGAAAATAAACATGTAACAAATAGGTGATCCACAATTTCTTCTTGTTCCTCACAAAGAACACATTTAAAAAGAGGAGCAATATGTAGTCTATTTAATCTGTCACTAGTTAAAATCTTGTGTTTAAGTGCTAGCCATGAGAACTAACCTATTTTAGGAAGAAAAACTAGATTCCAACAAAATGAAAAAGCTCTGGAAGTAGGTTTATTCAAACCATTCTATTTTAAAATTTTGTACCCCTCTTTCACTAAATAATTTCCATCCTTAGCTGGAGCCCAAAAAATCTGATCATGGGCTTCAGAAAGAAAGACTTTCCTTGAATTAAAAATATTTTGAAATTGAATGATTTCCTACTATGATAGAGGTAATTTATTAGGATCCTTCCAAACTATTTTCTTTGAAAATTCATAAAAAGATTCCACATAATGATTAAATTGGGATCCCCAGTGAAGCTCAACAACTTGGATAACTTCCAATGAGATTCCACTCTTAGAAAGTGGAATTTAACCATTCCAAGAGTCATTCCAAAAATGAATACTTAAGCCATTATTGACTTCCCAAGAGATGTAGTCTACTATGATTTTGTGCAAAGCTATCATGAAGTCCCAAATGATTGAGCCTTTAGGAGGATTTGAAATAGTAAGGATTCTAGAAGGATCATTGTTATCTAGATATTTTTGCTGCATAATTTTGCACCACATAGACTGAAACTTACAATACATGTGCCAAATCAATTTCCCACCAAATACTTCATTTCTAATAGATAGATCAAAAATACCCGCCCCTCCAACACTTGAAATTTGTGACATATCTTGTAATGAAATAAGTGGAATCTTATGAGATTCATTCATATTACCTAACCAAAGGAAACCCTTAATCAATTTTTGAATTGTAAGTAACACTTTAGGTGGAATCTTGAGGACAGCCATGAAATAATTAGGAATTGCAACTAGAACTAATTTGATCAACAAAATTCTTCCTGCCAGTGACAACCATCTAACTTTCTGAGAAGCAATTCTACTCTGAATATGCTGAATAGCTGAAGACCAATATGAAGATTTATGTGAACCCATGAAGAAAGGAATACCCAAATATAATGAGGGAAGAAAGTCTTCTGAAAAACCCAATAACAGTTTAATTTTGTCAAAAACCATTTTCTTAGTATTGAAGAAATAAATCTTGGATTTTTGAGCATTAAGAACTTGACTAGACACAACTGAATAGAGATCAAGGGTATAAGTATATGGCGAGCTTCTTGGACATCCAACAATCCAAACAAAAGAGTGTCATTTGCAAAAAGAAAATGTGTAATAGATATGTTTGTGCTTGAAATAAGAGCTCCTTTCCATTTTTGCAACATGTGTTGATAAATAATAAATAAGGTTGGGGGTAAAGGATCCCCTTGTCTGATCCCTTGTTTAGAAGGAAAAAAACCCACAGGCTTACCATTAATGATCAGTGAAAACCAAGCTCCCGAAATACATGCCTTAATCCATTTGCACTAATTTTTTGAAAATCCCATTTTAGCAAGAACTTCAAGCAAAAATTTCCAGCAAACTCTATCATAAGCTTTCATCGTATCCAATTTAATAACAAAGTTTGAAGAATTGCTTGAATTAATAGAGTGGAGAACTTCATGAGCCACAAGTGCCCCTTCCATGGTTTCCCTTCCCGGGATAAATCCACCTTGTTCTGGAGAAATAATACGTGGATTAAGATGTTGAATCCTAAGATATATAACTTTAGTGATAATCTTATAGGATAAATTGCATAAAGAAATTGGTCAAAAATCCGCAAAAGTTTGGGGATCCTTAATTTTTGGAATAATGGAAATATTGGTAGTGTTAAAATATTTTAACAAAAGTTTAGATCTTCTAGATTCTTCAACAGTCGCCAATAAATCCCATCCAATTATATTCTAGCAACTTTGGTAGAACAATGCAGTAAAACCATCTGGACCTGGGGCTTTGTCAAGCAGAAATGAAAATACAACCTTTCAAATTTCTTGAATAGTGAAGGGAGCCATCAGAATATCGTTTTCTTGATCTAAAATCAGTTTAGGAATAGAGGAAAGAAGTTCTTCCACTTGTGACATAGAAGGATTAGGAAAAACGTCAGGTGCAAGAAGGTTTTAAAAAAAATTGACACCTGCATTTCTGATAAGATTTTCATTGGAGAGGAGATCATCAGAGGTAGCATCTTTGATATGGAAAATTGTACTATTAATTCTTTTTTTCTTAGCTAAAGAATGGAAAAAATTTGTATTTTTGTCTCCATCCTGGACCCATAATTCTCGAGACTTTTGTCTCCAATGCATCTCTTCTTTAGCACACAGGTCCTCCCATTGTGATTGTAGATTCTTTTGAGAAGAATATGATTGTTCATTCATTCCTTATTCGATGATCTGATTATATACATCTTCTAACTATTCCTTGACTTTTTCTTTTTGGTGGAACACATTTTTGAAAACCTTTTGATTCTACAACCTAATTTGGGATTTGACATATTTAAGCTTTATAGCAAACTGGTGCATTTTAAGACCTTCCATAGGAACTTCATTCCACCACTGTTGGATACTATGTAGAAAGTTTGGATGCCTGAACCACATACTTTCAAATTTAAATGAACAGTGAAAGTGTTGTTTTGAACATTTGTTGTTGCAAATGAGGCTTAAAGATATAGGAAAATGATTAGATCCTGGTAGTGTAAGGATTTCAGAGAAAATATCTAAACAATTCAACTTCCAATCATTTGATAAGAGAAATTTGTCTAGATGAGCAGGAATATTAGCAAATCCAGATCTCTTATTAGTCCAGGTAAATGAGCCATTATTTGGGTGAACATCCATTAGATTGTTGTTATCCACAAAAGCATTAAAATCTTGTATGGTTTTAGAAGGAGGGATAATACCTCCAGTTTTCTTGGATTGAGATAATAAAGCATTAAAATCACCTCCAATAACCACTTGCAGATGCTCTTGCATTTGCAGAGAGTATGTGATAAAATCCCATACACATGCTTTATCCTTAAATGAAGCAGGTCCATAAACATTAATGAGGATAAAAGATATGTCAAACAAAGTTATATGAAGCATCTGCCAATTTTTTTCTTGTTGGACGAGCTGTGAATTAGCTATAAGAGGATTCCAAAGGACTGCTAAACCTCCAAAAGCACCCAATCCTTGCATATGATAAGAATTCCATTTTTTCCAGCTAGTAACTACTTTATCAAAGTTATGTTGCGACAATTTAGTTTCCTGTAATAAAATAATATCTGCCTACAAAGAATCAATAACTTGTTTGATTCTTTGCCTCTTGTCAGAGGCATTTAAAGCTTTGACATTCCAAGAAATGATTTTCATTGGAGACAAGGAGAAATCCTAGTTCTCCTTGTTGATCTTTTAATAATAGTGAAGCTATTGTCCAAAGTTGTTTGAATACTTGTAACAATTTCTATTCTTATCTTAGAACCCTTTGGTCTACCTCATGCCTTGGGTGTTTTAGCAGTAAGAAGTATTGTAGACGGAGATTGCAAAATTGATAGAGGCTGAATTTTGAAATTATCTGGATCATGAAGATCGTGAGATTGAGGTTTTTTAGGAAACGATACTATAGACTTTTGCACTAGCTGATAGAGATTAGCCTCTAGTCCCAAGGGATCTTCTGCCATTAAATCTACATTTCCTGTGTCAGAATCCTAAGGAAATTGGTTAAGAACTGTCTATTTTTCAAATGCCTGACTTGGGATCAATTTATTCAAAAATTGAAATTCTTGAACCAGGGAGTCAATCAAAGGTGAATTGTAATCATCAGCTTGCAAACCTTCTTCTTTGGCAATATCAAAAATAATAGAAGTGGTAATTTCAGACAAAATTTGATGACAAATAAAATTCAATATCACAGGAGAAGGATGAATAGATAGGTACCAAATAGGCCACCCTAGCAATGAAAGTGAAAAACGTCTATTCTGAAAATTGATCTAATTGAATGACTTTGGAGATACACAATGTTGAAAGTCTATCAAAGGAAGTAGCTTGGATCTTACATCTTTAAATGAATCCATTGAAGATGAAGAGACAAACTCTAGCAAAAATATTTTAGTATTGAACCATGCACGCTGGAGGAAAGCCATAATCCAAAGAAATTATTGAAGATAAACCATGAATGAGATTGGCATAAATTCACCTATATGCATGTTCGCTGCGTGCATATTGTGCAAGCTATCTAATGTATCATCTTAATCCCCTAACATGGAGAGAATTTTATTGGCCTTAGAAGTGTGATAGTCCATCAAAGAAATTTTTCGAGAGAAAATATTGGGGTCTGAACAGTGATTGGGAAAAAATTGTAAAACATCGTCTTGGCCAATTTGGCACATAAAACTGAAGTGACCAAGTTTATCTTGAAATTTGTGAATCACAAAGGAATCCTATGCCCTAACTGATTGCATCCATTTCCCCCCATCTGGATATGAGAGCAATAGATTTAGGAAATGGTTTATGCATATTACTCAATAAACAAACCCTAACTTCCATTTGAGGGCACTCATATGGAATCAAATCATGTTTCAAAAAAATACCCAACTTGTTAGCTATAATTTCCACAATCTCAAGATCACAATATTCCAAAGGAAAGGAAGGAAAAGAAATCCAATGTGGAAAGAATTGGATATTAATATCTCTTGGATTAAAATTTGGAATCCAAAACATGGTGTATAACCTCACTCCTTGACAAAACCAACCCTTCTTCTTATTAACAACATCTCTTTCATCTTTCAAATTAAAAATAACAATAAATAAATTGGAGACTAAGTCATGATAAAAAATATCTTTAAGTCCAAACCAGCATGTGAAAGCCCAATTCTTGATATCCATAAAAGATAAAGAAACAATAGAAAACTTACGTATGAGAGCTATTTGTTGAAGAGTAGAGATCGAGCTCTACAACATTTGATTTGAAAAAGTAATACGGATTCAAAGGATCTTGATTTGAAAAATTATGATATTTCTCTTTACTAATGTCTTACAACTGTTGATCAAGTGCAAAATTCGGAAGGCCTTGATCTAATTTACCCTGAGTTTTCTTTCTCTAGATCTTTTTTTGTCTAAAGGGGGCTCTATGAATTCTCAAATCTAATTTTTGTTGAATCACGCTATTTTGCATCTGGGTAGATTGCATTTGGATAGGTAAATCAAGAGTAGCACCTTCACAAATATCAAAAACTAGTTGCTTTTTTAAAATCTTTCTCTTTGGACATCAATGTGCAAGTGTAGATCACATATTTGCCTTTGTAGGAACCAAGGAATCTGACAAAAGTATAGTTGTTCACCTTCATTGACATAAAACTATTATTATTATCTAGAATTTGAAAATGAAGTACACTAATGAAATGTGTAGAAATGGATGAAGTTTAGGATTATAATTTTTAATAATTATTTGGAATAAGAAAGTATATATTTTCTTATTTTTTAAAGATAACATTTAGTTGCTGAAAAATGTTGGAAATTAGGGTTCTAGTTCCCACCACAAAACTACATGGAAATAAACTTATTTCCCTATGATCTCAGATTATGTTATAGATAACATATGTACTTGTTGGAAATATTCTTAATAAAGCTATGTTACTGAGAGGGTGAATCGGTAACTTCTAAAAGTTCTATAATTTTAACTCTTAATCCAATAGTCTAATTAGCATTTAATTCTTTAGATATAATGTAATCTAATTGTATGCATAAGTAACTAAAGAGATGAAAGTATTCATAACACTTTGACACAAAGATTTGGTGGCCCTGAAACCTTCAAAATAGAAAGTAAAACTGGGTTGGGGATGATACCCACAAACTTTAGTATTGTAGTATAAAGTTGGCCTATTAAGGCTTACATTGATCACTTGTGATGATCTACCCTGTTAAGAGCAATAAGGACTACTAGGTCCACCTTGTGAAAGGATTTACAAACATATAATGAAGTATGCACTTAGTAAAGAGTTTTACAAAAGATTATTAAGTCTACCTTGTTAAAGGATTTGATTGATCCACCTATTAAGATGAAGCAGTAGCTGATCTCTGATCTACAGCTTGATTTGTTGAGTGAGATTCCTTTAAGTGTATTAATCACCTTCTTGTGGTAGATGAATCTTTGCAGCTCCTTATACTACTATATCCTTTGTAATTTGAACTTTTTCTCTTCTTTTAAGATTACATTACATATGCATTGTTACTACTCACATTGGATGTGATACAATACACTACATATATACCAATCCAATTATACAAATTACAAAGTTGGCCACTATACAAGTTTATAGAAATGTTACAAAGTCAGCTCAAGTGTAGACACTAAGGCTATAAATACTAACTCGGTGAAGTTCTAATACTCAACATCCACTGTCAATGCTCAACATCATCATGCACTTGGTAGGTGTAGAAGCTCAGTCCATGCTAATCACTTTCAAGTAGTCTTTAACTCAGTCTACATTGATGACTCGGTAGATACTGTAACACTTGTCATATAAATTGAATTACTTGTTTACCTATGCATAGCTCAATAAACACTATCATGTCAAGCTCGATATAAATTGGGTCACTTGTTTAACATTAAGTAGCTCAGTTAACACTAGACCCACATCACATAAACTATGAACTTGGTAATCACTACACAGGTCAGCTTGCACTAGTAAACTTGGCATATCTGAGATGCTCAATTTACAATGGTGATCTTCACAGTAACTATAATTGTTTGGTAAACACTAGATTTTGTCCAAAGGACTCGATAGTAATTGTAGAACTCGAAAACAACTAAAATGCTTGGAAAACACTATTAACTATACAATAAGCTTGGTAGATACTTACAATCTGAATAAGTGTATGTCACTAATAAAAAACTTGACTGATATGTCAACAATCTCCCCCTTTGGCATTAGTGACAAAAACACTTATTAGCCAAAACTAAATTTAAAAAGTTTCTTGAATAACTTTATCCATCACCTAATGATTCTTAGCTTGGTGGAGTATACTATTTTTGAGAATTTTTCAAAATTGGTCTTGTAAGATATATATTTGTACATGGTAAGGCTCCTATATAGTATACTATACATTTGAATACATTTCCTTGCTAAATACAATGTATATTTCTATACACATTTGTCTCCCCCATTTCCTTTACAACTTATGTATCAATTCTACAAAGCATTTTCTCCCCCATAACTTATTATTTCCATATCTTCTCTGTATCTTCTTATTCATAGTATATACTTCCCCTTTTTGACATTAATGCCAAAGATTTATTCTATATATTTACATGTTAATGCTAAAATGAAACAAAATTTCTAAATGTACCTTGAGTATTATGGCCAATGTTTTGTCCCAATTGTCTTGCAAGACCTTACATGTTTGTAGTGCAATCTATATTTCCGCTAACAACTCAATCATGTGGTCTACTATGGAGAAGTTGTTGTCATGGATAAGGGTTTTCGAATGTGCAATATGTTTTTAAAGTGCATCCATGTTGGGAAGAATCATGTTCTGAATATCTACTAAGGTAGATCTAATTTTGACCTCTTCCTTAAGAAATTCTAGCTATAACTCAATCAAAAATTTAATCTTATTGAAATGTACAAAGCTTGAACTAGGGTCAAGTTGTAGTTGTTGAGCACTTGCCTTGAGGTCTTCATCTATCTTGGACAACTTCTCCATTATTTCCATAGTAAAATTTGAAACATCACACAATTTTCCAAAAAGTATTGATACATTTGTACATGAAATTTCCAAGGAATCAAAAATGGTAGAAAGTTCTACTTGATAAAAATAAATTTATTGAGCAATGTGCTCCAACACTTTATTCTCAAACTTATTATTTGCCTTTCATAGTAACTTATCTTGTCCATCTATATCTTCATTGAACTTTTGAACTACCTCTGCTAGTTGGTACAAAATTGGTTGTGAAGAATCAACCTCTATACCTACTACCTATGCCAAAATATTCTTGGCATCCTCAATGATTTTAAATTCCTTATCTCTTTCTTCTCTAAGCCTCTGCTACTTGGCTTTCTTTTTGAGGAGTTCACCAAATGTCTACATTTGGGATTAGAAATTCCTCATCTAGGTCTATTTCTTCCTCCATCTCCTTTCCTTTGACCAAAAATTATGTGTTCGATTGAGCCTTGGTCTCAACTGTCCTTGCACTTATTACTTGTGTACCCAAAATAGAAACAATAGTAGACATACTAGGACTAGGTGTAAAACTTGATACTACACTTATTGTAGAAATAGCTAAAGTAATACCTGTAGTAGCCAAAATTGATGAATTCAAAACTGATGTTGCCAACACAATAGAAGAGGGAAGAGTTTACAGCTTGGTAGATGAAGTAGAGGTCACTTTGTTCAATGATGTATGTAGCTGAGTTGGTACAAAAATTGATTGGCTAGTTGTGCTTTGAGTTCTGGTCACAACCAATCCTGCAAAGGTCATCTTCATGCTTGATGCGGTCAATACCTTTCTTGGAGAATGAGGAAGTGAGGCTATAACCCCTATAGCAATCTTGACTGGGTTGATTTCCTCATCATCTTGTTCTTCTTCTTCGGCACCCTCTTGCTCCTATTCCTCTTCATCATCAATGTTGTCAATGAGTTGCTTCTTCAACATTTTCCTCTTCATCTTTCACCTCTTTATCATTACCATCATCATCATCTTTTATTTCAATAAAAAAATCACTTAGTTTATGAAGAAGATATATATTCTTCCATGTATGTTTTGCAGTCCTTACAACATGCTCAATATCTTTTATCAAAATCGGACAAACATTAAACTTTAGAATTAATTTTTCCTCATTTTTCTTTAGAGATTCCTTAATCTCCTTGTTTGTTAAGCTTGGAATAAGATGCTTCAAAATTTTCCCATAGATATCCTTTACCATTTGCATGGAAAATTCCCATCTTGTCTTAATCTTATCCAAAAAAATATTAGGGAGTTGAGAAGTAAGTTGGTCTGGTGAGTATTTCTACTTACCCATTTTGTCCATCACTAGGTTTTTGATCTACTTCTTTTCTTCCTCAGTCCTAGTTTCATACTTTAATGCTTTGAAATTTGTTATACCTACTCCTTCCTACAATTCTTTCAATCTATCTTGGAAGGTGGGTGGAGGCTTCTTGAATATTACATCTCCTCTTTCCTTATCAACTTTCTTTCTTGAAGATCTTCTTGTAAATATAGTAGTGGATTTCTTGGCAGGCTTGGTGGTAATTACCTTGCCCTTCTTCTTTAATGGTTCTTCTTCCTTAGATTTTTCTTCATCCTTTGATTCCTCATCCTCACCTTTTCCTTTGGTCAACAAAAGGGTGGAGCTTGTTTTTAATTTAGCAATTATTTTCTTTCCTTTGTTTACCGCTTGAGAGAGGTTGATCTCTAGCTCTATCCTAGCTTTTGCTTCTTCATAAGTACCAAAATATGCAGCCTTGGGATCAACTGTTTCATTTACAAGTGCTTGAATGATATCCTTAGTTTCATCAATATTAACCTCATATCCAAGAGGTTCCAACCCATGATATTCTAGGCCTGACTGCCTGGATGTATACCTTATCACTATCTACTATGAAACATACATCATCATTGTAATCTTTAACTAACTTCTTTGGAATCTTGAATCTATTATTCATTTTCTCTCTAAATGCATCAAAATAGTTATCCATGATACTATTATAGTTCTCTCCTATCTCAGCAATATACTCATTAATTTGGTAGAGAACTATCACATCTTTTCTCCATACAACTGATCCTTTTGAAGGGGAAAAATTTTAAACATAAAAGAATAAATAAATCAATAGAGAAACAAACTTTCATAGGTTGTTCTTTGACATCTGAATGCTTTCCATGTTCTTTTTGAACTATTTCAACAAAAGCTCGACAAGGTCAAGTGAAATATTATTCTTGACCACCTTGTAAGCAAGGTCAACTACTTCACAAGACACACTATTCAACTAGCTAGAGCTATAGATCTTATGTGCTATGATATGAATGCTGAATTTTAGTTCCATATTAGTCACACCACTTTTATACATGCCTCTACCATCCCATTTTATTAGGGTTTTCTTCTCAAGTTTAGCCTAATCTAGGGTTTTGGTTGTTTTAGAATAAGAAAACATTGGGAAGCCAGTGATTCTATGGATCATCTTCTTCATGATTAAAATTGCTGCTCCAACCATTACTGACCATTGTGCACCCAACTAAGAATATACCTAATCCATTTTACTTGAAATTTATAGGGCATATGATGAATGTGTGTCAACCTTTTTGTCTCTAGGTGTTGATGCTAGGGTTTTAAGACACTATTAACACACAACTATCCTAGGGCTTCATCCATTTCCAAAGTGCCAATATCTTGAATTGTGCATTTAAAGTGAGAATGAATATCATTTATCAATAGTACCTTTAGAGTGATTTGAGACTACGCTCCACTTGGATCTAGGGTTTTGGCAATTGCAGGGGTGAGTTTGAAATTTGGAGCTTTTCATTCACCATGAACTAGCATGTTAGAATCTCACTTTACTTTGTTGTTCCTGGATGCCATCTTTGCTCAATAGGGTTTGAGAGAATTTGAAATCTTTTGGTAACAATTCACTCAAATTGCTTGGAAGATTTGAACATCACACAGTGCAATAGCTCTTGAAAATTCACGGTGAAAATGGATTCAATTTCATTCCTTTTATCAAAAAATTTCATAAATGCTCAATACGAATGATAGATCAATTTTGATAGACTTTCATCCACTTCTTTGCATTGATTACTTGGTAAAGTCTTCCATCATTCAGTAGCTGTATGAAATTTTATTTACTCCCGACCTTGCTTGGTAGAGTCTGTGACCCAACCTCACTCATTAAAGAAGGTAACTCAGTAGTGACTGGTACCCTTTTCACTCAGTGATCTCTTTATATTTTGAATATAGATATGGATCTTCTATCCTTTCAATTTGGTATTGATTTGAATGTCTTCTTTGGTAACCTATTCCTAGTTCTCCCTGGAGAAATAAAGTAGAGATTGTGGAGACACCCAATTCTTGAGTGACTTGTTCATCATTGCTTGAACTTTCATTCTTATTAGACTTTGGAACCCATTTCTATCTCATCTATTTTTAGATGTTATTAGCTTTTGTCTTCTTCTCATCTTCAATTCTACTAGTATTTGTGTAGCTTTTGGCAAGATGACCAAGTTTTGTACAAATGAAACATCTTTTAGTAGTATCTCTTTTTCTCAAATGATGCTTTACACAAGTCATTCCAATGTGTCCAATTCTCCACAATAATGACATCTACACCAAGTTTTGTAGTCCCAACCAATATATCCTTTACAATTTGTTTGACTAGATTTAATATCTTAGTTTTGCATTTTGATGATTTGTGCTCATGCTTCTTGAATTTGTGACATTTTCCTTAAAATCTTGGTTTTTCTTTGCATTCATTAGCCTTATGACCATGCTGATTGCAATTGTAGCACTTTCTATTGAATTTTTCTTTTCCAATGCTCCAACATTTGTTTGAAGTATGACCTATCTTACCATAGTGATTTGGAAGTAGGTCTTTGATTCTTTTAAGCTCCTTGCTTGGATGATTATGCTTCTTCTCTACATCCAATTCCTTCTTTTCCTTTTTTTTTCTATAGAGATTTTTCTAATTCA
Source organism: Cupressus sempervirens (assembly GCA_028749045.1). Lineage (NCBI taxonomy): Eukaryota > Viridiplantae > Streptophyta > Pinopsida > Cupressales > Cupressaceae > Cupressus > Cupressus sempervirens. The sequence goes on from CM053787.1 coordinate 897,527,318, forward strand.
ATTGATTCATGTCTACTTGGGATTTCATCATTCTTTCATTGATTTGTCTTTCAAAGTTTAGGTCATTTCACAATCTTTTATTTTTAGATCTTAGGCTCATGATTTCTTCATTTGCATTGGAGAGTTGATCAATGAGGTATGCTTTCTCAAGGGATTGGTGCTAGATTTCATTGTTATTTCCTTCTATCTCTTCTCTTATCTTGTTTTTCTCTTACATGACTTCGCATAGCCTTACTGACTAAATTCCTTGCTCTCTTCTTAGTTTTCTTACTTCTTCTTGCAGTGAACCATTCTTTTCTAGAAGTTCTTTGATTGCTTCATTTGCTTCATCTGGATTGCTTGAATGAAGGTTTTCAATCTTTTCTTCAATGTAGAGATGATCATTCATTTGAATTGCAAGCTCTTTTATTCTTTTTAGGGATTGAGAGAGTTGTTCCTTTGCTTACTTGAGTTGGGGAATAGCTATTTCCAAATCCAGCTTCTCATTCTCAATAGCTTTGTCAAGTTTGAATATCTCCATGGCTTTGATCTTTTCTCAAGCTATTAAACTTTCTTCTGAAAACCACAATGCTTTGATACCAATTGTTGAAAATATTATTAACAAAGCTAAGTTACTAAGAGTGGAGGGGTGAATTAGTAACTTCTAAAACTTGAATAATTTTAACTCTTAGTCCAATAGTCTAATTAGCATTTAATTCTTCACATATAATCTGATCTAATTGTATGCATAAGAAACTGAAGACATGAAAGCATTCATAACACTTTGACACAAAGATTTGGTGACCAAGAAACGTTCCAAATAGAAAGTAAAAATGGTGTGGGGATGATACCCACAAGCTTTAGTACTGTAGCATAAAGTTGACTTGTTAAGGCCTACATTGATCACTTATGATGATTTTCCCTATTAGGGGCAATAAGGACTGCTAGGTCCACCTTGTAAAAATATTTACAAACATACAATGAAGTATGCACTCAGTAAAGAGTTTTACAAAAGACTATTATTTTTACCTTGTTAAAGGATTTGATTGATCCACCTATTAAGATGAAGCAGTAGCTAATCTCTAATCTGTAACTTGACTTTTTGAGTGAGATTCCTTTAAGTGTATAAATCACCTTGCTATGATAGATGAATCTTTGCAGCTCCTTATACTGCTATATCTTTTTAAATTTTCACTTTCTACTCTTCTCTTCAGATTATATTACATATGCATCATTACTACTCACATTGGATCTAATAAAATACACTACATATACACCAATCCAATTATAAAAATTACAAAGTCAACCACTATACAAGTTTACACAAATCTTACAAAGTCAGCTCAAGTGTAGAGACTTGGGCTCTAAAGATTGACTCAATGAAGTTTTGATACTCAGCATCCACTGTCAGTGCTCAAAATCATCGTACACTTGATAGACATAGAAGCTCAGTCCATACTGATCACTTTCAAGTATTCTTGAACTCGTTCTACACTATGACTCTGTAGATACTGTGAAACTCATCATATAAATTGAATCACTTGTTTGCCTCTGCATAGCTTAGTAAACACTATCACTTCAAGTTTGGTTTAAACTAAGTCACTTGGTTAACACTGAGTAGCTCTGTTAACACTGGACTTGCATCACATAAACTATGAACTCGATAATTACTGCACACCTTGACTTGCACTCATAAACTCAGCATACACTGAGATGCTCGGTTTACACTGATGATTTTCACAGTAACTGTGACTACTCACTAAACATAAACACTAGAATTTGTCCAAAGGACTTGGTAGCAACTGTAGAACTTGGCAACAACTAAAATGCTTGGAAAACACTGTTAACTGTTAAACTCAATAGAGGCTTACAATTTGAATAAGTGTATGTCACTAATAACAAACAAGACTAATATGTCAACATTACCTAGAAGAATTAAAAATAAAAATTGGCTTTAGACCTATATTTTCTCTTTTATAACGATTGAAATTTCAACTTATTCAAATTGATAGTTTTCATCTCCCACCACATTTTTCCAAATAAATCTATTCCAACCAAAAGTAAAATTATAGATTTTGCAAGAGGACTCTCTCCTCAAGAACGTCATATAATTTTAAATTTTTTTTAGTATGATTTAGTATTTTTTTCATTCTCAAAATTGACATCTTCTCAAGTGTTAAAATATGTACTTGTAGAATTTTTTAAATTATAATATACTATATCTAATTAAAACACTATGAACTCTATATGAGAATATTCTTGAGTTTGAGATCTATAAAATGATGTTTATATATTATTAAAAAATATTATAACAAATAGTAAGAGTTATTGAAACTTTAGTTTTTTGAAATAATTGTATTTCTTTAGTAATTGGATACTAACTAGTATAAAACATGCATTTAATAGACATGTCCAATTGGAAAAGTGCGAGACCATATATAACTTAGCTAGACTAAAATTATCAAGATCATATGTTTGAACAAAAAAAAATTAGATAGAAATACGCAAATTTAGTCATTCTGATAAGTTAGCCTGAAAGGTGACACAACTTTGTACTTTTACAAGTTAGTAAGAGAGAATCAAAAAGTGTGATCCAAAATGTTGATTCAATTTTTTTAACATAATCAAAATCACAGCAACTAAATAAATAAAAATGAATTGTAGAAAACTGATATTATTAATATTTCTATTATTTAAAAGTTGTTTGAATCTATGAAACATATATTCTTTAACTATTACTTTGCCAAAGAAGTGATGAATCCATATGTGCACATAAAGGTTAGTATCTTATAAATCATAGTTAGATATATCTCTAATCTAAAGAAATATTCTTAGATACTTTGCTCTATTATCTCTAGTGATCTTCCATTTTTCATTTGGAGATTTGGAATAATGATATCTTTGTGGCCATGAAAAAATACTTATTGAGTCTCTTATGAATCTCTCAAGAGAAAATTTTGAAAGACCCAATATAGTAGTACAATGGTCATTACTTGGGAGATCTCCCATGGATACACATTATCTAGACACTTTGAAGAAGGAACACAATCTAAAATTATATTATCCAATTTCATGGATGAAGTAGAAGAGACCATAAATAAGGAGGCAAAAGACATAGTGAAAGAAATAGAAACTCAATAAATATTGGTAGTAGTAGTCCATACATGTTACAAACATAGTCCTTGTTCATATTGCAACATTAAGCTAGATTCCCTTTGTTATAGCTAAACCTATCCCAATGTCCAAGTTGGTCAAGTGTAATCTAATGCCACTAGGATGATTTATGTAGCTTTTGGAAATTGTGACTAGATGACATCTTTGTGGCATCAAGTCATGATGAGACAAAGCAATGCCTTTTCTTGTTGAGTTACTACATAAAATAAATTTTCCAACATGATATTATTTTTATTTTTTTATAGCTATGTGTGACGCATTTGGTAAATTGTCAAATATAATACATTTTACATCATGTCTTTAAACTTGTGATATCATAAAAAATTATCATATGATCCGCTTGCTATCCATCTTTCTATCCATTTTATAATCAATAAAAGAAGAAGAATGAAATATGAAAAAGTTTTTAAAAGGGATAGATTGAGTTTTATTCAAAAGTTAGATATATGAATGAGATTAAAGAAGTGAAAATGAGAGTTTCTTTTTTCACTTTCTATAATTATGTTTAAGGTATATTGAGTCACCTAACACTTGTTGTTTACTCATTACAAAAAATATAATCTAGAAACAAAAAATTCTTGAATATATCATTGCAATTTGATTGTCAGAATGAAATATTGAAACTTAACAATACACATTGAGAAAATAACTATGACAGAAAAAGATTAATTTAAACTAACATAAATATTCATCCTTTGAATTCATACTTATTTTAATAAACTTATTCTTAAATTCAAACTTTAAAATGTATATTTTTTATGATACCACATCAATACAGATTCTATTAGTTGTAGGGTATATTTGGACATATATATTTCTTGTATCAAAACTAGTGGTCAAAAAAGTCAAAGTTGTAGGAGATGAAATTTGCAATAGATTTTTGAATGAAAAATACCTACAAGACCTTCATGATGCAACCATCAATATTAATAGAGATGTTATAATTCTTTTTCCTATGGATCATGCAATGGTTATGAAAGTTGGTAGTGGATTCCTAGATTTTGGAGGCCAAATTTGAAGAAATATCTATGGAGGCTCTATTAGAAGATAATTTGTACAATTGACTAGCTAGCATTGAGAAATTAAAGAGTTAAGATTAATTATTATGCAAAGGAGTTTGAGATTTCTTTAAAAAAATCTTGGCATATCTAATGTTTTAGGAGAGCCACTTGGTAAAAATACAAATCAAGATGAGAAAATGATTATCAAATATAAGTGTGGCTAAAATTTAGATGGTTTGAGGAGTGAAGATGAAATGAAGGAAAATAAGAGTTTCAAGTAGAACATGTCAATGAAGAACTAGAAAGAATGGAGGCTAGGTAGGATTCTAAGATGAATTTCATCACCTTGTTTGGTAAACCATCACTTAGGTTTGGAGAAAGGATGTCCTTGGTCGCAGATGCAAAATAAATTAGCCAAGTTCAAGCTCACAAATGATTTTATACAATCATATTTGCAAGCACAAAATCCTATTCTAGGATTCAAACTTAAAAATTTTTCTACTTGGATCTTAATATTGTACTCAGATGGACTTTATTAGTAGTTCTAGATTTTCACAACAATGGTTTGGCTACTTAGTGCATGGTGTCATTTATCATATTTTCAAAACTCTTAGTTAAAGACGCTATTCTAATTTAGGTGGTCCAATTTTTCATTTTGGTTGGTGATTTTAGTTCCCATACATTATTTTTGTTTTTCTTTGTCTCTTTAGCATGTTCAAAAAAAACTTTTGCGCTCATTTTTTATATTTTTCTTTCAAGATCTCTAAGAAATATTTCAGCCTTAGCCCATTATTTTAAAAAATAATAATAAATTATAATTTATATTATCATATATTATAATAATTATTTCTACTATTAAATAAGTATTTTTATATAAATGAAAGTCAAAATATAATTCCCTAAAGAACATAAAAAACAAGGACCTAATGCACCACATATATAAACAAGTCTCACATAGTGGCATGTATTTGTCATATTTTAGTTATAATATTAAAAAATAATTGATTAGTTATGATAAGAAGTGATTTTATTAAAAGTCAATATTTTAAACAAGCTAATAGTCATAAGTTTATCTTTTATTTTTGTGTGTTGTTATATTTTGATTAAGTTCAAATGAGAGAGGATTAAGATTCACACTTCAAATCAAATTGTAATTGATAAAGATTTTTTGTATCCTTGTCACAAGTAAATAATATCCTAAGATAAGTTAATATGAATTTACATAACTATAATATTGGTATTAAAGTAGAGGTTTTTTATTAATGTTAATATTCAATTCAATTTAATTAATATTTTATATTTACATAAAAAGAGTTTAAATTTTTAATTTAGAAAGATTAAAATGTTATCATTCTATATTTATAATTATTTCATATTTAAATATCTAAAAAAAATATATATTTCTATATGAAAATATTTGTATTTAAAATAATTTGTAATTAACAATATGAATATAATATAATATTTTGTTTGATTTTATTCAAACTAGAACATTATATATTTTATATGTTTATATTTATAATATTTTATTTAATTTTATTCAAATTGAAACATTATTAAATATGTTTTATCTCTTTATATTTTATACTTAGGTTGTATGTGAAGCTTTCTCAAAATCTATCCCTATAAACTCTGAGCCAATCAAATTGAAACTAAATAATTTTTTGGATTTTTTTGAATTTTGGAAAGTTAAATTTTAAATTTCAAAATAATAATGCTAATATCTAATTGGTTGAAATAAAAAAGATTAATAATACTTAAGTTGAAGTGATTCCAAGAATATATTACCTACAATGAATACAAAAACTAAACTAAATTATAACAATCAAAATAAATAAATAAACATCAAAAACATCTTATAATTTATACATTTGAAACTATAAATCACAAACACTCACATTAAAACATTCAAAACATAAATAACTAGCTATATATACCTCTATATATATTACGCCGAGATTAATCGTTCTCGAGGCGCCTATTTTTATTTAATCCCAAAGTTATTTTAATCGAAGTTGGGATTAATGAAAATAAAAATAGGCGCCTCGAGAACGATTAATCTCGGCGTAATATATATAGAGGTATATATAGCTAGTGGCAGTCGCGGCGCAATAGGAAAAATATTTACTTTTTATTTTTTATTTTGATAAGGTTACTATAAAATTGTTAATTAATTTTTAATTAGAGTTGTATGAAGTTAGTATAAAATTATGCTTCAAAATATTTTTAAAAATTTAATATAAGGAGTTTAATATAGATTAAAAATATATTTTTTATTTTTGGGATATTGTAATGTAAAATGTTATAGTCATACATAGATATATGGTTAGGGACAAAGTTACCATTATAGTTAATGTTAACCTTAGAGATAGAATTAGGGTTAGGGTTAGCATTAGAGTTAGGGTTGGAGTTAGGGTTAGGGTTTGAGCTATGGTTAAGGTTAGGGATAGAGTTATGGTTATGGTTATTGCTAGAGTTATGGTTATGGTTTAGATTAGAGTTATGTTTATGCTTAAGGTTAGGGTTAATGTTATGGTCATGGTTAAGGTTAGGGTTAGAGTTATGGTTATGATTAGGGTTAGTGTTAGGGTTATAGTAAGGCTAACGTTAGGGTTAGGGTTAAGGTTTGAGTCAAGGTTAAGGTTAGAGTTTAAAGGGTTAGGGTTTGAGTTAGGATCAAAATTAAGGTTAGGGTTAAGGTTAGAGTCCAATTATGGTAGAGTCAAATCCAAAGTTAGAGTTATGCTCATGGTTAAGGCTAGGGTCAGACTTATGCTTATAGTTAGGGTTAGGGATAGGGTTAGAATCCAATTATGGTAGAGTTAGAATTAGGGTTAGAGTTAGGGGTAGAGTTATGCTTATGGTTAATGTTAGGTTTAGAGTAATGCTCATGGTTAAGGTTAGGGTTAGAGTCATCATTATGGTTATGGTTAGGGTTATAGTGGGGATAGGGTTAGGGATAGGGTTTGAGTCAAATATATCTTTTAATTTAATATAAGGAATTTAATTTAGATATAAAAAAAAAAAAATTTGGGATATTGTAATGTAAAATGTTATAGTCATACGTAGATATATGGTTAGGGACAAAGTTAACATTATAGTTAATGTTAACCTCAGGGATAGAATTAGGGTTAGGGTTAGCATTAGGGTTAGGGTTGGAGTTAGGGTTAGGGTTTGAGCTATGGTTAAGGTCAAGGATAGAATTATGGTTATGGTTATCATTAGAGTTATGGTTAAGGTTCAGATTAGAGTTATGTTTATGGTTAAGGTTAGGGTTAGAGTTATGGCCATGGTTAAGGTTAGGGTTAGAGTTATGGTTATGGTTATGATTAGGGTTAGGGTTATAGTAAGGCCAGGGTTAGGGTTAGGGTTAAGGTTTGAATCAAGGTTAAGGTTAGAGTTAGGGTTAGGGTTTGAGTTAGGATCAAAATTAAGGTTAGGGTTAGGGTTAGTGTCCAATTATGGTAGAGTCAGATCTAGAGTTAGAGTTATGCTCATGGTTAAGGCTAGGGTTATGCTCATGGTTAAGGCTAGAGTTAGAGGAAGGGTTATATTTAGAAGTTTTCTTATGGTCACAGTTATATTTAGGAGGGGAGTAAGGGTTGGGATTTTAGATTATATTTATTATTATATAAGGTGCCCTATATAATAATATGTATATTCCCACGCTCATGGATAAGGTTAGGGAAAGAAGTAGGACCATGGTTATTAGTGTTGCATTTAGAATTTCATTTAGGAGGGCATTGTGTGCTATTTTTCCCCCTATTCAACCCATCACTGATGTCTGATCTGAGAGACCTTAAATGGGATAGGTTCTTTGCAGAGGGTTAACATCGCTAAATTTGGCGGCTAACATTTTGTGTTGGCTCGATTTCTTCATTGACCACGCTGGATCATTTTTTCTTGGTTGGGTTGATTCATGCTGCGAGATTCGATAACTCTTATTTCTTCGCGAGCTATCTTCCCATCTTCCCAAAAGTGCAAGATGTTGCCATGCATTCCCATTCTAACTTTTCTTTATATGCTAGTGTCTTCGAAACACTCTAAAGCCTAGAATTGCACAAGATGCTACCATGCATCTCCATTCTGATGCATCGTCATGCTACATTGTTTCTTCAATTCTCTGAAGCCCAAAATTGCATCATGCTACCATGCATTGCCTTTCCAACATTTCCTCACTCCACAATTCTTTCATGAGTCTTTGAGACCCAAAATTGTGCCACATGGAGGGGGTTCACACCTTTTGTGCTATCTTCTTCGTTTGTTGGGAGGAATCTCTTCACTACATCTTAATCATCCATTGGAAATAAAGCCAATCTTGATCGACGAATGTGACTTAATCCTTCATTGGGAGGAGTTTCCTTGTTGCATCTCAGTCATCCTTTTTGAGGGGAGAATCTACATCGACGGTTGTGATTTAATCCTTCATTGGTGAGGATTCACAATGCATCTATGCCGTCTATTTCGAGAGGAAGACCTTCATCGATGACCATCATTCATTTTTGGGGAAACCAAATTCCCCCTTGGGATCAACCTTGCATTTTCTGTGGAAGGTTAAGACATCATGTTATCTCTTTTCATAGTTTTTTGCTAGCAACATGAATGTCTTTCCTCTTCTTTCCATGAGTCTCCATTCTAGCGCCTCCTTACGCTGCATTGTTTCTGCAATGCTCTAAAGCCCAAAATTGCGTCATGCTACTACATGTCACCTTTCTGACATTTCCTCACTCTGTAGTGCTTTCGCGAGGCTCCAAGACCCAGAATTGTGCCATGTAGTGGGGGTCCCCACCTTTTGTGCTATGGTTACAATTTAGATTTTAGGGTTATGGTTAGAATCAAGGTCAATTCTAGAGTTTATAGAATATTTAGAGTTAAGATTAGGGATTAAATATACATGAGGGTTAGCATTGGATTGTATGATAATTAAAGTTAGGATTATAGTTAGATATATCATTTAGATTAGGTTTTAGTCAGGGTTTAATTAGACTTAAGATTAGGGTGAGGATCAAGGTGAGGTCTATATTAGGGTTCATATCATGGTAGGATTGAAACTAATGTTAGGGTTAACATTGAAATTATGATTAAGGGTAAGGTGAAGATTTATATTTGGTCATGATTGTGGTTTGTGCTAGGATTAGGGTCTAAGCTATTATTAATTTTATGATTGTACCTTTAGGGTTAGGGTTTTGTTTAAGTTTATGATTATGGTTACAACTATGGTTTATGGTTCAAGTTTAAAGTTGGGAATGTGATTAGGATCAGGGATTAGTAAATTTTTTAAGAGTTCGGTTATAGGTTTACACCATGGTTAGGACCTTGGGACTGGATTTAGAGTTTAATATCATGGTTATCCATATAGGTAGGTTTAGGATTTTGATCAATATTTTGGAGTTTGTTTTTACATTATGGTTAAGGGTTAGATTTTAGGGTTAGGACTATAACCAATATTAGTGTGTAGGTTTTTGGTTTAGATTATGGTTTGGACTAAGATTTTCGTTATGATTAGAGTTTAGAATATCAATAGGGATATGTTTTAGTGCTATAATTATAGTTTAATGTTGGATTATAGTTATATTGTACATCATTGTTGGGGCTAGGCCTAAGGTAGGGGTTGTTGTTAGGGTTAACTAAGGATGACAATTAGGATGGTTTATCTTTTCAAGTAGAAAAAAAAACTCATATTGATTCAAAAACAAAGAAATTATACTTCGAAAATATTTTTCTATGTCATAATAGATTCATTTATTTTAATTATTGTATTAGTTAATTAGTTGTTTGATGTTTCAAAGTAAACATGGCTTATTTTATTTAAATTTAAATAATATTATTGTTTTGAATTGAATTTAGCTTAATTGTTAATGATCATATTTATATTTCTAATATTAACTCGAATTTGATCAAAGACCAAATATATTTTTGGTATTTTTGTAAACAAACTTGCTTAACACTTCCCTATTTCAAAGTTAATAAAATATCATTTCTATTGTCTTAGATTTGAGAGTAAGTATATTAAATAAGTAATAATAAATGAACATTATGATTAATATATTTCTAAAATAAAAATATATTACTTAAAAACTTGTTTACTTTAAATGAATAAAGTACTCATTTACTTGTAAATTTTAAAAATAGAAATTAATCTACATATATATAAAATATTTATTCTTTTTCCTATTTGCATACAAATTAATTAAAATCTAAACTTTAATCTACATAAATATTTTTAAAATATATATCCATCAATAAATAGTTTAGAATAAAGTCAAATCTAAAAATCAGACACATATAGAATCTTTTTAATTTCTATATACATGTTTTTCTAATTTATTTCTACAAACATGCAACTGATATTTCTATTATCCATTTTTTTCGATTTAAAAAAAATCTAGATGTAAATAGAATTTTTTTAGATGCATGCAATCTTTCTAATTTTTTCTACATACATATATTAACATTTCTATTTTATATTTTGTTTTTACATTATGGCTATTTCAATCAAAATATGTAGATGTAAATAGAATTCTTTTCAAAAAGATTTATTTAAATTTAAATAATATTATTGTTTTGAACTGAATTTAGCTTAATTGTTAATGATCATATTTATATTTCTAATATTAACTCCAATTTGATCAAAGACCAAATATATTTTTGGTATTTTTGTAAACGAACTTGCTTAACACTTCCCTATTTCAAAGTTAATAAAATATCATTTCTATTGTCTTAGATTTGAGAGTAAGTATATTAAATAAGTAATAATAAATGAACATTATGATTAATATATTTCTAAAATAAAAATATATTACTTAAAAACTTGTATACTTTAAATGAATAAAGTACTCATTTACTTGTAAATTTTAAAAATAGAAATTAATCTACATATATATAAAATATTTATTCTTTTTCCTATTTGCATACAAATTAATTAAAATCTAAACTTTAAACTACATAAATATTTTTAAAATATATTTCCATCAATAATTAGTTTAGAATAAAGTAAAATCTAAAAATTAGACACATATAGAATCTTTTTAATTTCTAGATACATGTTTTTCTAATTTATTTCTACAAACATGCAACTGATATTTCTATTATCCATTTTTTTCCATTCTAAAAAAATCTAGATGTAAATAGAATTTTTTTAGATGCATGCAATCTTTCTAATTTTTTCTACATACATATATTAACATTTCTATTTTATATTTTCTTTTTACATTATGGTTATTTCAATCAAAATATCTAGATGTAAATAGAATTCTTTTAATTTTTTACATACATAAAATCTTTCTAATTTTTTTCTACATACATAAAAGAATAATTTCTATTTTCTATTTTTTATTTTCTATTTTAAAAAAAAAGCTATCATAAAGATTGATAAAAAAATTGATTGCATATGCATTCTTTATTTTGTGCACTAAACGCACAAAATAAACTATATAGATCAAAACTTCCCGTGCTGGGCATGAGAATATACAATAGAAATATCAGTTAGCAAGAATAGTTGGCCATAAGCAATCAAATCTGCCTTGCCACTGGAAATAGCTTCGTTACCATCATCCCGATCATAACCCCCTGTAGCCAAAAATGTTCCCTTGAATGCTGTTCTTATGGGAATCAGGCTCTTTTCACTCGCTATTGTCGTCTGTGAATTATCAATCTTGGGCTCAAAGAAATGAGCGTACAATATCTTATATTTATTCAGAGCCTCTGCCATGTGAAGTCCCAGTGCCTCTGGATTTGAGTCATACGCTTCTGCATGATCCGAAAATGGAGAAAGCCGAATTCCCACATGCTCTGCTCCGATTTCCTCCACCACTGCTTCCACAACTTCAAGTGCAAATCTGCAACGATTCTTCAATGTTTCGCCATAGCCATCTATCCGATCATTCACGCTATCCTTCATGAACTGGTCCACAAGGTACCCATGCGCCCCATGGATCTCAACACCATCAAACCCTATTCGTAAAAGGACTAATTATGTCAACAAAAGGAACATTCTCTTCTTCAAACCAAGATAGATCAGAATAAAAAAACATACCTACATCTATTGCATTCCTGACAGCATTTCGAAAATCAGCAACTATATTGGGAATTTCCTCTGTTTTCAGAGGCCGAGGAGGAAAGAAATCTGCCACATCCTTTCGGTTCAGAAGAGGGATCTTTCCAGAGATTGGTTTGCTTGTGGAGGAAACTGGAGATTGGCCATTAGGCTGATAATCTGCATTCCAATGCACCCATTAAATACACAATACACTGTTTGTTGTGGAGGAGAGCCAACCAAATTGAAATTAATTAAAATTGAAATCTAAATCAAAGTAGAATATTATAACTAATTTTGAATTTCAATTTACATCTACATCTAAATCTAAATGAAAATGTAAATAAAAAATAGAAATCTCACCTGCAAAAATGTTACTCTAAAACTTCAATTTACTCCTATTCAAAAACTCCAATCTAATCCTCCAATAACCTCCACCTCTTCCTTCTTGCAAAAACATAAAATGAAAATGAAATGAGGAGCCTTGGTTTTATAACTTCCGAGAGGCTCCTCATATCCCCCAACAGACGTCTCTTCACATTCCACGAATTTGTTTCAAATTCCCCCACTCCCCGCAAAAAAAAAGCATGAATGTGCATGCAAAATTATATTTAACAAAAAAAAAAATCATATTGAAATTATTTCGCCCCTATTTTTTCGGGCCCTATTTTTTCGGGTTCTACTTTTTCAGGCCCTACTTTTTCGGGCCTATTATTTCGGCCTCCATTTGGCTTCCTATTATTTCGGCCAGCTATTATTTCGGGAATTATTTTTTAATATTTAATTTGGAAGTTTGTAACTGCTCCCAATTCTTTTTTATTGACAGGAATCTTGGCATATTCTCGTGCTGGGCATTTGTGCTGCCATTGTATAGAACGCCTCTCGGCGTAATAAGATTATAAAAGTGGAAATTAAAACATTTAATATTTTAATATTCTCTCAACTAGGAGTAAGCACTTCGCACCTGACTCATTTACCCTCAGACATCTCAAGGAAAATGCACTGCCAAAATGAAATGACATTGTGAATCAGGCAGTTACATTTAACATGCCTACCTCTGAAAAAATCTTTCTCCATAAGAAAGGACCGATATTGGATGGGATTTAGTCAATTATGCCAAGAGACAACGAAAAGAAGAAATCAAAATTTTGATTGGTACTTAGATAGGATTTATTGAAGTAATGCATATATTACAAAAGAATAATACAAGGAGAGCAGCAAGGACTGTCGTACAAATATAGACAGTTGACACATGCCTACATGCAAAGGAAGGCAACTTGCAGAAAATAGGAGCCCAACAACTAAAGCAGAAATGGTCTCTTTGAGGAAAGAAAACATAGGTCCCTAGCATATAGCCCTTGGTTTTTGCCTCTAGTCTACCTTATAAGATAGTGAAAATGAACAAACACAAAATGTTGTTATTGTTCTGAGTATGACAATTTAAACATTACATTAAGGGCCCGTTTGGTGAGCGGAATAGGAATACGTATTCCAAAAATTGTGAATTCCTTGTTTGGATGCACCAAAACGGGATTGGAATACGAAGCAAAAATGGAATACGTATTCCATTTTTGGCCCAAAAATGGGGTTTTGCAATTCCACCAAAATAGGTGGTATTGGAATACGTATTCCTATTCCATTTTTTTATTTTAGAGAACATAAATTTTTGGGTCCGCAAATTCCCATCAAATATTCGCTGAACCAAACGGGGAACAGGAATATGTTCTATTCCAGAATACGTATTCCAGAATATGTATTCCAAAATACGTATACCTATTGCGCTCACCAAACGGACCCTAAGGTTTGATTCCTAAGCTTAAAGTATTAAATATTCAAAGTACACTTATTTTTTCAATCTTTTTTATTATTATTGAAAGATCAATCTTTATTTTGTAAGGAGCTATATATTTCTATTGTTTGGTTATATTTTTCTAGTTAACATCTACTATTCAGCAGTTGAGCACCTTAGCTTTGTACTCTTCAAAACTCAAAATTTTAAGGAAAAAAGTCAAATCACTCCTAATTTTGGTATACCCATACTGAGACTTTTGGTGTAGCCTCACATTACTAATTGATTTTTACAAGAGTACATCTTATTAAATAGTAGGTAGTTATCATAGAAATAAGAACTTTAAAGTCACAAATATTAGTGCAATGTTGTCAAAAAATAATTGAATATTAAACAAACTAATGTAAATATTAAATCCATAAATATAAACATTAAACCAACTCTTATCATAACCAGATCATCTCTTCCTCATCTCTATTTAATAAAGACTTTGTAAGTTTTTGTGTATACTAGTAATTCTTATTGAAAAAGTTAAAAGTATATGATATGAATACTAAAGTAAAAAATTCAATTTTAAACATAATTGAAATGACTGTATTAAAAATTAGATTGACATGAACTGCTTCTCCTTCTCCTTTGTAGAATCTGAAGCTTTATATATATATATATATATATATAATCCTATGAAATTGGATGTGGTTGTATTCAGTTGCAATAGATAGCTGTGCAGTTCTTCATATCGTAGGTTGTTAGATAACTGTTACTGACTGTTATGTACATTCCGATATCTGAAGAGACAATACAGTCCAGCAAGTTGTAATGGACATAAGTGCTTTTCCTACATGTCCATTCTGCCAACGGTGCCTATAAAGAAAATCATGTGGACCTTCTGAAACTGGTCATTTTAGGTTTCTGTCTGTGTGAAGGCTTGTCCTGTCAAATAGTTAGCTATTGAAACTGTTCAAACCTACATTGGTAGGTGATTGCGCACATGAAGATTCTTACCTTTGTCAGAGAGCTTGCCCAGATTATTTTCCTTCTGTCATATCCACAGGAAACCTCTTTCAAAGTACCATGAGAGTTTCTTCCCGTGCAAGCCTTGTTCTATCATGACACAGTAGGATCCTGTGAGCGAAATGAAAACTGTTCCCTAAAACAAAAGCTGCGTTGATGGGTGATTGTCCACATGAAAATTCTTTCATGTCAGAGAAGTTTACCATATTAATTTCTTTTTCAAATGTCAGAGTGCATAACAATTAAACTTTTTCAAAAGTAGCATCTTCCAAAACGGTCTCAATTACTTGTTGAAGAGCCCTTCGCTCTGTCTTTTTCACTTCCTATGTGCATTAACTTTTAGAATGATTATGGCCATTGAATTTTTACTGTATTGAACCAATACTCCACATGGGTGCTCCAGGAAGTCCCGTCTGAATCCAATTTTTTTAGTAACTCTGCTTCTTTATGAATTCAGATTGTATAGAAATCTTTGAAAAAGGTCAAATCGAATCCAATTCAGAAACAATAATATCATGGATAAAAAATCTAACAAATTTCAATTTTTTTTTCCTATAATACAATGCAACGTACAATGAGTTAGTAAGATCTACGAAGCACGTGAAACTTCTCCCAAATGGAAAGGAAGCATGTGAAACTGGGACCATCCAATGCATAGTAGAACAATGTAACATGTATTTATTGTATCTCTTAAAACAAACAAATATTATAACTTTGACAACTAACATTTCGTTGCTATTTGTGAGCCAAAACCATTGAATTGATACTAGACCCTCAATGTTCACATTAAAAGCAGTGACACTTTCACAACAATAGAGTACATTTTATTGATTATGTGAATCAATCTGTATGAGAAAGCAACTTACAAATCCGATTTATTTAGGATTTTTCAAACAATGTACCAGGCTATGAATGCAAGTAATATTCTCCTAGGCTCTTGAAGGATTGTCAGAATCATAGACCACCATTAAAGATTTGATGGCGTGATGTCAATCTAGCTTTATGTACAACTTTGATTTTACGAGTTTGCCTTTCATGAGTGGCCATCCATGACGACTTCTTACTAAATTTATCTGGTTGAACGAGTTGCCTAGGCATTTATTGAAACAGGTAAAATATAAAAGATTGATATTATTCATTCAGATTTTCTTGATACATTTGGATACAAATTGAATTGATACTAAATGATACTAAATGTTTCACATTGATATGTGAACAACTTTATATAGTCTTATTTTCCTTAAAAACTATAGAATAACTTCACAACAACTAAATATTGAACTAATTTATTTATTTAATCTAAATCCAAAATTCCCCTTATTACATTAATCCAATAGGAGTGAAAGTTGTAGAGGTTTTAACCAGAAACTTTGATAAAGTTGCTTTCGCCAATTTTCTTCATTGGATCCTTTGATGAAATGCTTCACCAATCTTCACTTATTGAAGTACATTTTCTCACTACAACTGTAGATTGCAAACCCTAAAGTTGTCCTCTTAAGTAGATTTCATATCTCAACTTTAGACTGTAAATTCTGAAGTTGTCCTCATAATAACATTGTTTCCACCTCCCTTGCACAACAAAGACATAGTTCCTCCACAATTTCACATCTCCTTGGAGTGTGTCTAATGCCTCCTCTAATGTTGCACATGAGACGCCTTTCCTCCGAAAGTCCACATCTCCTCCAAGTGTGTCTAATGCCTCCTCAAGTGTTGTAGAAACCATTACCATTAATATGTCTACAAATGGATGCCTTTCCTCTGAAAGTCAATATCTCCTTCGACTGTCTCTAATGCCATTCTGCAAGTCCTGCCCCCCCACTCCATAGAAGGAGAATCACATAGCCAAGCCCCCTCTTTTCTTCAAGGACATAAATCTATCAAGTCCCCTCTTCTCTTCAGGGATGAATCTACCAAGCCCCAGCTTTACAGGGACACAAATAGTTGTTTCCCATGTGATAATCATCTCTCAGTGAGAAGCTAGCTTGAGATGATAAAAATCCTCCAACCTCCATTGCCTCTAACCTTCTATCTTCATAAAAAATTTGTAGAAGACCTCATCT